>OY982567.1:6721879-7303761 GCA_963859945.1 Euplagia quadripunctaria | reverse complement strand
GTTTTCATACAAAATGTATCACGCATTCACGATTCGTTATCCCGTTTTATACGCAATCGGTACACGCGTGTTATCTCACTTCAATCGAAGATCTAGAGGCCCTAAATGTTTGATGATGATGGAGATGAAGAGGAGTCAATTCCAATTTTGTCAAATAGCCAGCCATTATTAGCAGTTAAAGATTTGAGGCACTATGTACCTTCTTTTGGTGAAAGCAAAGACGCTCTGCAAAAGTTAAGTTAAATTAAAAGTTTTGTGATTGCTATTGCATCAAAATCTCTTTGTCAAATTTAGCGTATAATACAGCTACTGCTGGTATTGCTGAATAATAAGTATTATAAATTACTTTGGGCTTTTGCCCACGAGTCCGCTCGCACGCGATATGTAAATCCTCTCAATCAATCTCGTCCTCGGGAACACTACTTTTTTCTGGATAAAGGTTGCCTTAAGTCATTTTTGTACTCCCTGACAATGTGTATTTTAAATTTCATGATGATCGGTTAAATAGTTTAGGGGTGAAAGCGTAATAAACAAACAATCAAACTCACAGTCGCATTTATAATTATTAGGAATAAATTTATTACGATACTAAACTACATCATGTAATCATATGTCATTGACCTAAAACAAACTTAGGTAATTTGTTTTGTAACACGGAATAATTCTATATATGTATATTATAACGTACATTATAATAAATTACTAATAAAACCCTATATAACCTCTTTCTAGGCAATGAACTACTGTAGCTGTACTGTTTATAACCAAAATAACTGCTAAATATATTATTCTCAATTATTTGCGAAGCTTCTTCTTTAACTGCACGATATTTTGCAAGTATTCAATGTCTTTATACATTATTGCTTTAGTTATGTAACCGGTAACGTAACGCAGTTATGTTTGTGCGTTACATAGTACCAATAGCGACTAATGCCAATGGGTACGAGTATTTTGAATAATAAAATATCTACTTCACATTGAACTGTCTTTACTTTTTTCTCTTAATAGCGGTTCAAATTAATTACATTGAGAAAAAAAGTAATCATTTATGTCTAAATTAACAAGTCACGCGAGTTCAGTGCTTTTTTCCCATACGAAAAGTGCCGAATGTGCCTAAATAAGTTTTCACTTCAATTATCCATGTAAAAAGATTATGATATAATTTATAACATACATATTAAAGAACTAATTCATTAATACACTAAAAAAACAATTATTATGGTCCCTAAAAGAAAGTAATGAGCTATGTCCCTTGTCTGTAAAGTTGCTTGCATGATTTTAGGCGCATCGAATTTGGATTTGAATTTGAAACATGCTAGACTGCAGAACTAAGCAAGGTAGGTCTTTTAACAGTCGCATTGTTGTTGATCTGAACGAGCAATGATGATGCAAACAAAATTTTTGCTGCACAAAATTTTCGTTGTATTTACGAGTACTTCAATGTCTAATGATTATTTACTGTGGTAAATAAAATAATCAGTTTAACAAGGTTTCAATAAATTTTAATTCACTATCTATTCATTGTCGAAATGGAATATTTGTAACAAATCATATATTCAACACCCTGCGAAAGATCCAATGGAAGTAACCAAAATGTTTGCCACACTTAATTAAGGGCTTCATGAGGTTCAGGGTTCCATTGTCAGGATTGTTTAGTTAGACCTCTACAGGGTACACCTTCCGCAACAGAAACGGCAATGTCTCGACATTAGCCGAAAGCGTCTCTTACGTTGCTACTCGAAAAGGTGCAGCAGGAGAGCAGAAGATGCTTCTAATGTTTAGAGCGTACAGAGAACCGCTATTTGTAGATTTCGGAGAAATTGACATTTTCTTCCGCAGATCATTACGCATTTTGCCCAAACGGTAACCTTGACTGGCAATGGACGGAAATGCTCTATGTGAGGAAATAACTATCCGTACCCCGGGAGTAGAGGGGTTCACTGTTAATGAACATAGTTTGGTTTAGATCTTAAAAACACCTAACCATAGGCTCAGTCGACAACGGCCAATAAGGGATGGTAAAGGCCAATAAAGATTTTTTTGCACAAAATCACCGAGACCGGTTGTGGTGATGTCAGGTCTATACCTAACATCACCACAGGTAGTCTCGGTGATTAGAGAAGGCGACATGACTCAATCCAGCCACGCCTGTTTCTATCTGGCTCGAGCTTCTCTAGAGCGAAGAAAGACACCTCCAAATGGATGAGGTCACTAGAAATAGTTCTTAAGACCTATTAATTAATATGTCGGTTGATAAATTAATAGCTACATTGCGCCTTTGTTTGTAATAGGCCTGATATCGGGCTGTCAATAGGTTTGAGGTAGTTTTAGTCGATTCAACCGCTACACAACTACTTTTACGTGTCCTCGTTGAGGTGATATTCGGAGCATTCCCTACAACAAGAAAAATATTAGGTAAATATTTGAGGCAAAATAAAAACTATGCGATAACTACAAAGCAGCTATAGGAAATTTAGTATCACCGTTAGTAACAGAAACAACTTTTATTTTCTTAGGCTAGGTATTAATAGTTGTCACAACCTGAAAGAGCTTATAATCTTTGCAAGGCAAATATGAGGTCATCGGAAAATTAATCATATCAGTTAAACACATACATTGTTAGAAGTCTCGTATGAACAATTTAATTTCGCTACTTCAAACAATTTACGTAGATATTCAGCAACATATGTAAATGTCATCCCTTCTAATAGTCATATTTTACCTGCCAAACGCAAACTATAAACTGAAACATTTTCAGTTAATTACCTAACTCAATGTTGTTTCTTCCAACGATATAGGTACATATTTCGGATTGAGAAAAGAGTAGGTTATTATGTTAAACGGATTAGTCCGTTTCGGTGTCCGGTTGGATCATCAAATAAACGACAGGAGGGTAAGCGGTAAGCGACAGCCCTTACTATCCGGTTAACGCGGGTGCGTTCCGGTCACAGCTCTTACGGAAAGTATCTAATCTCGGTCGTCGGGAGTATTAGTAATTAAGTCTCGCCTGCTACTGTTGCGCCTGTAGCAAAGACACGAAACTTGCCTTACACTCTCTCTAGACATAGCCTAGTCAGAGGACGGAAGTACCATAGGGACTTACCGTTTCCTAAACCTAGTTAAAAGGCGGAAAACGATTATTTGATTTAGTCTCATGTCAGAAAACAGGAAGGAAGGAGAATAATAATAGGAAGAATCTATTTAATAATAAATTATAGTAGCGTTAAATGCTGTTAAAATGTTGTAGTGTAGTGTACCTCGCGAGCCTGATGATAAAGATTGGATTCAGCATTTGCTGGGCATGTGCCTAGCGCTAGTTTTCAACTTGCACTTGTTCTTTTGATCAAATTTTACAATAGTTTAGTAAAAGGTGCTTGAGCTATAAGTACGTTGTATTGTACGTATAAATGTAACTAACTAATTGTATGTAATTAACTAATTTATTTTAAATATATTTTTATTTGTAAATCAACATTTTAATATACATTGATAGTGTTACGAGCCGGGCTTCGGGATTAGAAAGGTACACCAATTTATTACCAAAATAGATACAATTTATTTTAACAAGTTACAGATTCAATTCTCACTTTTACTACGAACTTATCGCACTTTTTAACTAGCTGATCGCAAAACTCGAACTCATTTGGTACTGCCATGCAACTGCCTTATATACTCCGAACGTTATTTCATAGAGAATTCGTGACATTTCCCAAAAACTCAAAATCCCTCTGGAATTTTCTAATACATCGTGGGACATTCAATAAATATACTATTAGTTCCATTTATTGTCAAAAAATGGCGTGTGTCTCAATTTAGATAATCCTAACTATCTATTACTTCCTGTACTGACTTCTATTGACATAGATGGTGTCATTGGGTCAATTTAGGCTTCAATATTTTAATATATATTTAATATTTAACAACGCGTGAGCGTGACATGAGCAGTTCTACGCATAAACTAAAGTATATAGTTCTACGTTTCTTGTTCCACAGTTTCAAGCAATTGTCGCTGACAGTCGATGCCACCTTTAAAAAAGCGCTAAAAAAGACCAGAAATAGTTGAAGTAGCATTAGGGACTCAAACCATAATAAATAATACTTCTTCCATTACGAAATACCAAAGTAATTTACGGCAAACACTTAAATTACAAAGGTCTGTAAATGATTTTTTCTTATTAAGTGAGGTTAGAGCGATATTCCTGCTAAAAACTGCGCGTTATACTCCTGTGTTGTATGCTTGTATGTACTGTATTATTATTTACATATGTTATAGCTTTTTATATATTTATGTACGTACTTAAGTTCGAATATATTTCGTAATCCTTTTTATTTTTACAGGTACAAAAAGCTTTTCACAAGTTAATAAAATATTTTGGTAAGTTAAAGCAGCAATCACAAAGTCCACAGTCCATTATTTTTTATTGATATTTATTGACAATCCCTATTGAAAGAATATAATAAATTCAGCCGACAGTTCGTTAAAATTCAGCCTATGAATATGTAGGTAAAGGAAATGCATTGCAATTACCTGAAATTGTTTCGATCGCAGTGATCGGAGGCTTCGTTCAGCAAAAAAAAAACAAAAGTGCCCGTAAAATTAAAGAAAATAGTATTCTGGGGCTTAAGGAACTTGCTACTTTTTATTAGATGCGCATCAGCAAGTAGATGTCATAATTTTAAACAGTTCCAACAAAACGTGTTGCGCGCCTCACATGCAGCATTTCTTTAACCGTATCAAGTGTGGTCAAACGAGGTATTGAGCACGTTTCAAATAAGGGAGACGATGACGTCACGTCGACTTTTATAGCTCTCTTGATGGTTTATTGCTAATGCAGTTAGGATCGTTGTCGATGTTGAACAATTTGATCGTTGACCATCTGTAAGCATATTATGATGTTTTCAGCCTTTGCATAAGAGGAATACTGTAACCGTAAAGGTCCTACTACAGCAAAACAGCTGAACCTGGTTGGTATTCCTTCGTTTAACTTCTAATTCTTTGATTCTTATCTTTTAATAATTTTGTCACGTCGCTCTAAGCGGAAAATATAAGCTACAAAATCAACCTAATCGAATTAATTGCACTTGGTTGTTAACTGTCTAATAGAAAGACAACATACATATTGAAAACCGACAAGTTTCTTGGGACAAAAACTTAATAAAAAACTTAATAAGTAACTACAAAAGTGAACACAAGAAACGCGATGGTTAAGATTCACCAAAAACTTTTTACATTGAGGTGCAGTTCAAACTATATTTCTTGTAAAGAATTTAGAATGTCATCCCACTCATTTTCACCAGAGTAATAGCAAACTGACTAGAAAAAGAGAGCTGTGTTTTGATACATTACAAATGTCATCGTTTAAACTGTTTATGTTACTGGCTGACCAGATTGTTTGTTTAATGTTGTCCGAGTTCTATGTACGGATTCAATTGATTTTAATGAGTGTAATACGTTAGGCAATAGCTGCATGTATTTTTTTTATAAGTTATAACAGAGGGATTTTCGTAGTTCAGAGTTTGAGCTGTGTTATTATTTTCTGAGGTAAATATCACGGCGATTTAAGCGGCGGTATCGTCAAGGCATCGGACTTGCGATTAAGTAGTTGTGTGTGGGCTGAAATCTCTCCCAGGATGTTCCCGATATAAATCCACTTCTAACGCAAGCCACTCACTTTTAAACCCTCCCGCTAAGCTAAATACTTAGCATTTAAAAAGAATATAATGATGTGTGTGTGACAGATGTTCCCAGTTGTATTTTTCTAATAAAAAAACTTTAACAACTTCAATCCTTAAACTTATACGATATAAAGGCTTGGGTTAGATTTAAGACTGAAGCTGCTCGATAAAGGGTTTAAGGGTTCGTATACCTACACATAAAAAGGAAACAATATTTTTATATAAAATATATGGAAGTAATTACAGAGACACACCAGGTGCAAGCGGACAAATCGCTCCGTTTTTTGACAGATATACTCGTATGTATGCGTTTTACGACACATTTCGTTACATCGTCAAGGAAAAAATAGAATCTCCCCTCGCAATAGACTATTGTCCATAATCTTATTCGTTGGTCTTGCCTGCCTTCACATTAGTGTTGTAGCGTAATAGCTAAATAATCTTTAAAACGCATAACCATTTTAACAAAACTTAATAGGAGTCTATGTAGATGTATCTATGTCTAATTCTTATGCACGCTCTACAACTGAAACAACTCCACGGATTTCAATATGTGAGGTATCATTAAATTTGTCTCATTGTGGAAGTAACATAAGGTACAATCATTTAATTTTTAGATGTTTTATATTTATATTTTTTAATTTAAAAAAGTACCATTTTTAAAACTTAATTTTTGCTTGATATTTAAAACGATTATATATTAAGCTTTCAATCTTTCTTAGGAGAATACAGTTTTTAGTATATTTTCACTAAAAACGTGAATTAGTACCTGATGGACAAAAAAAAAATATACAAAATCTGACGAATATAATACTTACCTCTTTCTTTTATCACGGTAGTACTTAAGCATTTATTTTGGACACAAATCAAGTTGATAAAACTTTTTAACTGTAGCCACCATCCTTAATCGTCTGCCAAATTATTAGGAATTAAGAGATATGAACTTAAAGCAATAAAATACATTTCAGCGACTATATCTAATAAACAAATTTAATCTATAATACATCCATTAATATCTTTGTAAAACCCAACGTAAATAATGAAAGACTGCAGCAGTGAAAAGGTAAAAATATATTGAAGGAGTCACCACTAGACAGTTATATAGTCACAAGTCAGCTACAAAATAAGTGTTGTTGTAAATGTCCCCCAAAACTAATCTTTATCGGTGTAGTGGCTAGGTAGAAATTTGACATTTTTTTCTTCATTTTAGAAATCAAGTTCATATTACATCACGCGTTTTCTGGACTTTCTTCTCATCTCATACACAAGACCCTTGCAATAGACCCACTTGTAACGGCACACCGTGTGATTTAGTTAGTTCGATCCGACTTTAAGTTTCGGTAAGGTGATACCCCGTGGTAACCACTAGTAAAAAGTTGTTGAGAAATGTTACCGCTATGACACTCTTAAAATGTAAAAGTATGTTAATAATAACTTTTAACTAAAATGTTGTCATTAACAAAACAACAACGTAGTAAACAAAAACCAATTTCAGAGTATTCCTGCGACATACCCACTCATACCCTTATCATCCAATGGCCGGCCAACTGTAAAATTAAATTGTCATTTCATTCCATTTATTATTTGTTTTCTTATGCTTTGTTTGTCTCGCGCTACGAGTCGCCATACCCAAGACATTTAATGATCTTATCTGAGATAAATAAAACAATAGATTTGTATTTGTCGTTGTTTTAATCTAGTAACATGTGATCTTCAACCGAATAAGATCCTTAGGGGCCTGGGGTCTAATAAACTCTTCTCAAAAATGAAGTACGCATGTACTTACGTATATTGAGTTGCTGTCAGTAAATTCTCCGTTTTTTTTTTCAACTTGTCCTAAAGATTTTTTTCAAAGTTTGGGTTTTTCTGTGTATGCTAAAAATGTAGGATATAGGTAATGTTTATCCTTGTTTTAGAATCCATAGTACAAGCTCTGTTTTGTTTAGATCTAGAAAGTTATATCGAATATTTATTATATGCGATAATGACATTGCTATAAAAAAATATTTTAATGGTTAATGCCTTCCTGGTTCTTTTATTTTAGATTGTTGGAAGTCATGTAGTGAAATATGAATTTAGAATAATAAATATCAAACAATGTTTTATCACAATAACCTTCTTAAAAATCTAAGACTGCAGATCTATTTTATCAATGTAGATACGTACGTTTATATGATTGTCTTTCACAAATAATTGATTACATCTCTGAAATTAAAATGAGTTCCTTGCGTCTAGTAAGAGTTAACAGATTATTCATTCATATCCATGGTTTAGAGAGCTATTTTGAGGCAAGGAGCTAAAGAATGTTTATTTTATGAATCAAACGCTTTCTTTCATTTGTTACAAGCATTTCGGAAGTTAAAGATCCGACAGAAAATGTCATTGCTCAAAGTATGGTATAGTCATATTAGGTACTAGCAGTTCCCGCACGGCTTCGCTCACGTGTACATATTTTTATATTTTGCGCGGAACCCTAATTCTTTTTCCAAAATAAAAGTAGCCTAAGTTACTCCTTATAACATCCGCTATCTGCCAGTGAAAGTCCCGTGGAAATCAGGCTACCCGTTCCGGAGATTAACCGAAACAGACAGACAAAAATTGTAAAAAATGTTGTTTTGGTATACATAGGCTGCACTAAAAGTATCGGGAATGGAATATTTCCACTATTCCTATCATATTAAAATCTTTTTTAATTGAAAACTCCTTGATTCTAAAAATCGAATTCCATTTATTTATTTAAAAAGAGATTCTCGGTCTTCTCACAAGGTCTTCTCAAACTTGTTTAGTCGTTGAGAAAATGGAATTGACTCGAGAAAATTCAAGGGCGATGATTTATTATGACTTTCGAAGTGGTTTAACACAAAAACAGTGTGTTGACTGGATGCTTTCTGCATTTGGTGATGAAGCCCCATCCAAAACCATAATTTATCGCTGGTTTGCTGAATTTCAACGTGGACGTGTCAAGCTCAGTGATGATCCCCGTCAAGGTCGTCCAAAAGCTGCAGTCACCCAAGAAAACGTTGATGCTGTGCGTAAGCTGATTGAGGAAGATCGACATGTGACATACCGCGAAATTCAGGCAAATTTAGACATTGGTATGAGTCAAATACAAATAATCTTGCATGAACAATTAGGTGTAAAAAAGTTGTTTTCCCGATGGATACCGCATTTGCTCTGTGAAGAGCAAAAAGCGGCTCGCGTTACTTGGTGCGTCAGAACTCTCGAAAGATTCCACGCAGGATCCTCAAATGCTGTATACAACATTGTATCAGGTGACGAATCCTGGATATACGCGTACGAACCCGAAACAAAAAACCAGTCACGAGTTTGGGTGTTCGAAAATGAGTTAAAGCCAACTAAAATTGTTCGTTCACGGAGTGTTGCAAAAAAAATGGTGGCCACGTTTGTCTCCAAAACCGGCCATGTTGCGACTATTCCTCTTGAGGGACAAAGAACGGTTAATGCAGAATGGTATGCTAGCATTTGTTTGCCACAGGTCGTTTCCGAACTCCGTAAAGAGAACTGCAACCGCCGCATCATCCTCCATCACGAAAATGCGAGTTCTCACACCGCGCACAGAGCAAAAAAGTTTTTAGAACAAGAAAACATAGAATTATTAGACCATCCGCCGTACAGTCCCGACCTAATCCCTAATGATTCCTATATTTTCCCTAAAATAAAGAATAAATTGCGTGGTCAGAGATTTTCATCACCTGAAGAAGCTGTGGACGCCTACAAAACGGCCATTTTGGAGACCCCAACTTCCGAATGGAATGGTTGCTTCAATGATTGGTTCCATCGTATGGAAAATGTGTCAAATTTCGCGGAGAATACTTCGAAAAGCAATAAATACATTTTTAAATGGTAATGTTGTGTCACTTCCTTGATTCCCGAAATTTTCGATGTAGCCCTCGTATGTACCGTGTATACACCCAAATGCACTTAGTAAAAAGCGGTTAGTTTAATATTACAAACAGACACTTCAATTTTATTCTTTTGTATAGATGTATAGATTAGCAGTTCCCGCGCGGCTTCGCTTCGCGTGTACATATTTATATATTTTACGCGGACCCCTATTGGTTTTTCAAAATAAATGTAGCCTAAGTTACTTCTTATAACACCAGGTATCTATCTGCCAGTGAAAGTCCCGTGGAATTCGGTCCTCCCGTTCCGGAGATTAGCCGGAACAAACAGACAGACAGACAGACAAAAAATTTAAAAGCTGATTTTTAGGCATTGGTATCGTGTAAATAACTGTATGATCATAAAAAAAACTATTACTTTTACATTACAAACAGACACTTCAGTTTTATTTATTTGTATTGATGGGGTTTCAAAAATCATAAGACAAAAATATACTCACCTTTTGACCGCTTCGCTTCCCTGGCGTAAAAGGTTTTTTTCTATCTCTTAGATTTTTTTTTTGAAAAAAAGGTACCCCATATCGTAGACTGCACGGATGGCGCAACTATTTAAGTGGTCGCCACACCACAGCGCTGTACCGAGTGTTGTGGGTTCAAATCCCACATGGGACAAATATTTGTGTGATCCACAAATAGTTGTCCGGAGTCTAGAGGTTCTTTGTGTCCGTGGTCTGAATATTTGTGAAGCCCCCGAGACACAGGAATATTCCAAATGCGGCAGATGTCCCTTAAAAAAAAAGAAATATATCCTTTGCTGTATCCCTGAAAACGTGTATGTTTTTTTTTACGATGTTATATTAGCATTATTCACGCTCCATCATGCTCCAACCGCTAATTGAAACGATAATTTCATAAAAACGGACGGACAGGCGGACGCATGGGCGCTGAAGGCCGCGCGAGTTTGGCGCCCTTTAACCTTAACGTCAGCTGTTTTTGATTTACCTAACACTCTGTATAAAGGTTACCAATAAAAATACGTTACAATACAGTATATCCATTTGTAAATAAAATCTGTTATAACCCACCGAAATAATATGAACAAATTAATATCATAGAACTGACGATACCTCTATAAAAGCAACGGTTATGAAATAACACACGGTGTAAGATCCCCTTGAAAAACGATACGGAGCCCTGTTAAAGCTGCCAGTAAGAAAATATTTATTGGCTATAAATGGCGGTCGCTGTATCGTTACGGAGATCTGGTGGGCTTGCGGCAGTAAATTTAATTTGGGCAATGATCGACCGCGGCGGTACACTATACCTACACTATAGTCGAATACTAAAAGTAAATGTGATCGGTGCGTCGTATAACCGAGTAGAAAGAGACAAAATAGTAAAAGGTCAAGGGTAGTAATATCTTTAATATTATGTAACATCTGGATACTGAATACTGTAGCCTTTGGTTATCCAAGGTTTTGAATTGAACCGGTCGTGATCACTGATGGACATCAGTCGAAACGTTTCGCGACTTGTATACATATTTAAAATTAATAATAAAAAAGAAAAAAAAAATGCTTTTATTGTGAATTGTCATTAGAACCAAACGTGTGTGAAAAATTTCAGTACGATAGGTTCAGTTGAAGTGGATGAAATATTGATTGCAAAATTCCAGGACATACATACACGTGAAGTTAAATAAAAGCTTTTAATAATTAATAATAAAATGTAAAAAAATCGTTATTATCAAGTAGAATAGTTGTATGAGTAACTAAAGTCAAACATACATAGTCAAACTAAAATAGGATATATAATGGAGATATGATTAAGTTTACAATCAACAACAATATTATTCAAGGGCAATGTGTGGCAGAGTAAGTGTGATTCATGATTAAGGTGTGAATTCACGATGATGTACGAATGACTAATCATTCCCGCAATTTCAATAGCGTTTATAGTCACTGCACCACTCCTAAGGGTCATAGCGTGATGTTATGCAGCCTGTAATGTCCCTCAAATACGGACTAGTAGTTCCACACATAATCGCGTTAAACAAAATAAAAAAAACATTAAAAAATAATTAAAACTAAGAGGAACAATCAAGAAGTATTTATTTTCACATGACCTGAAAATATCTTGTACTTCGTTCTCCAATGAGAATACAGTAAACAATAACACCGTGTACTTTATTTTTAATATCATTCAGATTCTAATAACATGTTATCACAAAACCCATCAAGTTTGAGTTTCGTTCTTTAGAACAATAGCGGTCATAAGTCGGATGAAAGATTAGGGCCGAAAACGTTAGCAATTTGTCTTAACCCGTCGAGTTGTGGAGAAAAGAACGCGAGGTTCGAAATATTTTCATATTTTTTCTGTACAACAAAATATAGCATACACTTCAACATGTCGACGATAATTGGGGGTTGAATAATATTTGATACAGCCTTGTTTGATGTTTAAGAAACCCTGATGTTACGAATCTGAGATGTTTACGAAATTAATTTGACTAGTATTATTTAATTTAAATGTAATTACATTTGATATTTTTTAATAGTTTACTCAGAAAATCCATAACACGTCTTACCGCCAAGATTGTGTCGTGTACTGTGTTCAGCAGCCCATGTCGATCTGTACAGTCGGCCCTGAGCACCTGTCGAAGCTAAGTCCGTTATGGTTCTCTCTCGCCTTGCGTTATTTTTATAAAAACTCAAGGATCCACTGTGATATAACCTATCTACACGATTACGACACTGCCTTCACTTATTGGGGCTCCATATAGGGTCATTAGTCATTACCCACACAATACCTACCAGTACAAGTACACTAATATAATACCTAATTAATGAAAAACGGATTACAACTACTACCAACTTCGGGATAAAAAGTAGCCTATGTGTTAATCCAGGTCTCCAGCTATCTACATACCAAGTATCATCGCAATCGGTTTGGTAGTTTTGGCGTGAAAGAGTAACAAACATCCATCCATCCATCCATACTTACAAACTTTCGCGTTTATAACATTAGTAGGACATACATACTCGTATATACATATACTAGCAGCGCTCCGCGGTATCAACCGCGTAAGTCCCGATCCCGTGGGAATGTCGAGATAAAAAGTAGCCTATGTATGCCATACCAAGTTTCAAAGCAATCGGTTCAGTGGTTTTTGCGAAAAAGAATAACAAACATCCATCCATCCATCTATCCATCCATCCGTACTTTCACATTTATAATATTAGTGGGATGTGTATTATTCAATCTATCTCACTACTGCTGATACTCTCCTGCTGATACTCTCGCTTAATATTCTTATTTTTATCCAGATTCATACCCTACCAGAATGTCATATTTGAAAGTTTTGATTAAATTTTAAAATGGGTAATAAAGTTTCTGAAAATGCGATAATTATTTACCTTCAGTTTAATAACTTTATTTACAATAACTAATGGTAAAATCTGTTTCAACAAAGGATAACAAGTTTGTAATAATTACAATTTTAAATGAAACTTTACAGTTTACTGAACTGATAACCTAGCTAGGTAACATTTTTAAATGTTATAGGATACTTACGTTACCCTCTTTGTACATCTTAGAAATAGCTATATTTGTTAAAACAAAACCTGCCCTATTTCGAACACAAGCTGACACTGATTCGTAATAGACGTGATAATGGCGAACTTTGCACACACAACTCCTATGAGAAAAAGCGTGTTCTGCATGGCCCCTGTCATTTATAATAAACTACCACATACTTATAAAAATTCAAATTCATTTGTACTTTAAAAGAAGGTTCAGAATTTACTGGCAGACAAATGTTACTACAATGTAAAATGTAAATGACTCCTTGACTGATGTTGTATATTGATGATGTATGTTATTGGACTTATTTATTGTTATTTACCTTTAAATGAATTTACAAACTCGTTATTATATATTGTTGACATTTTTAACCGACGAAAAAAAGGAGGTTCTCAATTCGACCGTATATATTTATATTTTTTTTTATTCATCCCTCTCTTCGTTATTTATGAACCGATTTTGATTATTCTTTTTTTGTTAGATAGGTTATACCTCAAGGGTGGTCCCATGTCAAGAAAGTCAGGTTCTGATGATGGGATCCTGATAAAATTGAGAGAAACATTCGAAAATTGTAGGAATGAATAGTGTTTCTGTTTACTTTTCATTACTTTGTCAAGTATTTGCGTTCAGAAATCATCACATCATGTAGCTGAGCTGATGATGAAAAAAATCATCAAATAAAATTCTTTTTAACAAAAAATTAAACCGACGACAAGAACTAAAAAGCAAAAAATAAATAACTTATAGTTATTTATTTTTTGCTTTTTAGTCGGGGCTAAATAATAAATGATTAATTATACCTACGTACAGTTGGTTGCTTGGCGCCGACTCAAAATAAGATTATAAAAATTTTATAGTTATTTATTTTTGGCTTTTTAGTTCTTTTCGTTGGTTTAATTTTTTGTTAAAAAGATTTTTATTAATTTGTACGACTTCGTAGGCAAAACACGTAGGTGCTTCTATATTTTATAAACATATTGCATGCTAAAATTGTGTTTAAACGCATGTTCGACAAATAAATTATCTTTATCTTTTATCTTTATCTGTAACATGTATTAAACACATCAGGCCTCAATTCCCAGAGAGGATTAATTGTGTTGTTAGACTGTAAAATTTAAAAAAAATCGTAAATAATAAAAAATATCTGTAGACTGCTAATATTCAGAGTATGTATTTGTGTAGTGAGTAAGTGTGAAAGGGTGAGTTGGTGTATGTGGTGTGTTTGGATATAAAACATGTAAATAACTAAGAAATAGTAAATCATTTAATCAAACTTGAATAGATCTTCTCAGTAGGTTGCAACTGCTTTTGATTAGTATAAAATCAGTGCCTATTTTAAGTTTTTTTGCCCCCCATCACAGTGTTTATTATTACATCCATAAATTATTATAAGGACTTCCATGTGACGCTTTTACTGTGACCTTAAAGTTAAGAAAAAAGTTTGGCAGCGCACTCGAATAGTGTCATTTATGAATTTACGACGCTATTATTTCTGCCATACTCTTCTTAAGTGAGGACGAGTGATATGGAACTTTGGGATAGTTTGGTTTGACACATGCCACGTTAATGTCTTTGCATTATTCAGAGATAAAAGTTTTGATTGCTTTTCTGAAATAATTTTGGTGGCATATGGTGGCAATAAAGATGGTATCTATTAGGAACCTAAGCGTCAATAGTAACCTAAGGTTAAGCTTTGCCTATTCTAATTAATCTTACTACTATTATAAAGGTGAAAGTTCGTGAAGATGGATGAATGGATGGTTTGTTACTCTTTCATGCAAAAACGGCTTAGCCGATCCGGATGAAATTTTGAACATAAGCTTTACATTTCAAATTTTAGTGAAACCTATCTTACACTCGAACGGAAAAATGTTCGGAAATTTTAACAACAGCTAGTATTATTAATAAAAAAGTGAATTTGTTTGTTACCCTTTCACACCTAAACTACTCAATCGATCATCGTGAAATTTTGCACACATTTGTCTTGGGTTCGGAAAAGGACATAGGGAATTGATTAATTAAATCTACGCTCACGCGAGCAAGCCGCGGGCAAAAGCTTGTTAGGTATATTACTTACCTAGTAAAGGTTATTAATATATATAGGCAAAGACAACAGTTTAGTATCTTTTTTTTCTCTCTTTGTCAACTTGTTTGTATCTTAATTCTATTTGTATATTAATAACAAAAACCTACTTACCTTGTCACTACATATTATAAAACTAAGCCCTCCATCGCGTCTGTCTGTCACGGTAAACTACTGAACGAATTTTCATGCGGTTTGCACCAATAGACAGAATGATTCATGAGGAAGGTTGAGGTGTATAATTTGTTAAGGTTTTTTGTAAAATGGCTAAAATATGACCATGGTTGTTGAAGATATAGTGCGATACCGGGGCGGGTTGCTAGTTATCAATAAGTTAATGAATTTCGACCTCTGCGTGTCTATATCATAATAAGTTTATTGAAAGTTTTGAATGGTTAAGAAGAGAAATGGTTTACATTTCTCCCTTCCTATATTCTTCTATTCTACGCTCTAGAAAAAAAAAACTACAGAAGAGCATACTAATCTATAAACTGTAACCAATTCTATCTTCACTAACCGTGCCCGACCTTGTTATCTTGTTGCCATGTTTTATGTATTAATTTAACCCCTCGTAAATGAGATGTAAATCTAAATTAGCAACAACCTGTATAAACTTCTGTTATTACAGGATTAATCCGCCCCAATTAGGTATTACATTCTCCTTTATTATCTTAGTTAATAACACCGAGTTACAACACCGGGTTACAACACCGAGTTTCAATCAACGGCAGACAAGGGGAAACATTTGAGTTTGAGAGTGGAGAACAATTACTACAGACCTTTTAAATTACACTTATTTTAAATTATCAAATAATATTTCTGAAGATTTTTTTTATAACTCAGATGTTCGTTATTTACATTTTCATTTTCATTACTTAAACTATTCTTAATAACATTATCTAAGCGTAATGCAGCAGAGCCAGTAAAAGCGATTTATTAAACAGGTATATTCCTTAGAAAACATATTTTTATACTTCTAATCTTGGTCTGACATCACAATAGCTTAAGCATACTTATGTAGACTACATTAATCTTCTATTGTATTTAAGCGGCGTTAGCGTAATGGCCAAGGCATCGGACTTGCGATCAAGTGGTTGCGGGTTTGAACCCCACCCAGTACTCTACCGTCGTCAACCCAGTCCTTTTTTTTTTTTTTTTTTGTACGTGTGAAAACCCCCTCGGGCCGTCACCCCACCGGGGTTTTCGGCGGGGCGGTGTGTCGGTATCGAACCGACTAAAACCACACGGTGTGCCGTACTGCGCCTTAAGTAGGAGGGATCCGGGAACAGCTTTTATTAAGACATCCGGAACCCTCCTAGCGCCTGCCCGCAAAGCGCGGGCACCACCTTCGGGTAAAAAACCTCTCAATTAGGCGACGTCCAGGCACACGCGGACGCCGCCTCCTCGCGGGGGGCCACTATAGCGGGTGGAGGGGAAAACCCGTCCCTTCCACCCGCGGCCACACTCAGGGCGGCATGAGGCGCTGGTAAGCGCGCCTCCGCCGCCCGGTTCGCCGGCGGCGAATTAAGTCCGAATGGAGGTCGTCCTCCCGGACCCTTTCCGCCGCCTCCTTCTGCGAGATGACTTCCTCACAGAAGGTTGCGACCGCGGTAAAATTCCTGTCGCTACCGGCCATGGAGCGTATGACAGCCGGTAGCGACAGATCCTCTCCGATGACTGCAGTGAGGGCCCGACGCTGCGCTCCCCAACTGGGGCAATCCGCCAGCGTGTGCTGAGCCGAGTCCTCACTGCAGTCGCAGTGGTGACAGGCGGGACTCAATTCCCTCCTAGCGACCGAGTGCAGGTACTTCCCGAAGCAGCCGTGCCCGGAAAGAACCTGCGTCAGTCGGAAGGAAAGGGTCCCGTGCTGTCGCCCTGCCCACTCGACGATGACCGGCTGGAGCGCCTCCACGGCGGCAAAGCCAGCACGTGGAGCCTCCAGCCGGGACGACCAACGAGCCATGGTGGCTCGGCGAGCGGCCTCACGCCATTCGCGTACCTCTTCGGGCGGGGGCCGACTGCCGCTTCCCGCCCAGAACTCAGCCGTTCGCCGATATACTTCGGCGAGCACTTCCGCCTCCAAATCCCACGGGGGTGTCCCGGCCAACGCGCACGCCGCCTCCGTCGATACGGTGCGGTATCCGCGTATGGCTCTAACCGCCATAACCCTCTGAGGGCGCCAGAGGCGCGCCCTATTCTGGGCGGTCAGAGCCTCCGCCCACACCGGTGCACCGTAAAGTGCCATTGACCGGACAACCCCCGTGTACAGCCGTCTCGTAGCGACGCTGGGTCCACCCAAATTGGGTAAGAGTCGCCCAAGGGCGGACGCAGCGCCGACCAGCTTTGGAGCAAGCTGCAGGAAGTGCTCGTCGAAGCGCCACCTTCCGTCAAGGATCAGGCCCAGATACTTGATGTGGGCCTGAACCGGTACGAGGACCGAGTTGACCTCGATAGAGGCGCCAGGGGGTGGACCACGACGGGGCCCATGAAATAAAAGGGCCTCCGTCTTATCCAGGGCCACCCGCAAGCCCAGCGCCTCGATGCGCCCGACCACCAGAGAGACTCCCCTGGTGGCTAGGCGCGCCGCCTCCTGAAAGTTCACCCCCCGGGCTGTGACTAACGTGTCATCGGCGTAACAGATTACGCCGAGCCCAGGGGGGAAGTCACCTCGGAGGGCCCAGTCGTACCCCATGTTCCACAGGAGTGGTCCAAGGACAGACCCCTGCGGAACACCGCACGACATGGGCCGACGACTCAGATTTCCTTCTCGGTCCTCGTATATGACGGTACGCTCCTCTAAATAGTCTGCCACCAGCCGCCTCAGGTACCCTGGCACCCCGTGATAATGGAGTGCTTCCCTGATGCAGCTGAATGGCAGACTATTGAATGCGTTGGCGATGTCCAACGACACCGCCAACAGCACACCGCCACAGCTCACTACCTCTTCGGTCACAGCCCTCAGGCGCAAAATAGCACCGACTGTCGAACGTCCCGCTCGGAAACCGAATTGGGCGTCCGACAAATCGGGGCCGACCTCGCAAAGGTGCCGGACGATGCGGGCAGAGAGGACCCTCTCAAACAGTTTACCCGCCTCGTCCAGCAACACGATGGGTCTGTAGGCCGCGACCGAGTCGGTAGGCCGTCCCGGCTTCCTTAAAAGGACCAGCTTCCCGCTCTTCCAGCAGTCAGGGAAGCGTCCGGACGCCAAGCTAGCGTCGAACACCTCCCTGAGGCGGTCGGACATGTGGTCAAGGGCAAGGGCCAACACTCGGGCAGGGATCCCGTCTGGCCCGGGGGTCGTCAACCCAGTCCTAACACAAGCATTTAGCTTAACTGGAGGGGTTAACAAGAATACTAGTAATGTGTGACCCACGTTGGTAGGATTCTTTAAAAAAAAAAAAAAAAAATTGTGAATGCTGTAATACATGTATAATAATTATAATTGGACTGAACTTATTAGTTTTAATACGTTTATACCCACTATTGATATGTTCTACGAATAACCACGCCTAACATTTTCCAATAATCTCTCTAAATTTGTTACTAACCCGGCTTTTAAAACCTGTTTTGGAATTTTTTAAGCTCCATGAGTTGAAAAATGTTCAACAGCACTACAAAAAGAATGTGTAAATCAAAATGGCTTAAAAAATACGAGATATTCCCCTTTGATAATCCATGACGGAAGGCTTGGCTATGCTCCCGCTGATGAGTTTCACGTCGCTTCGGCCTTCGCCAAAATAGACCGGAAGATATTTTGCACATTAGTAGGTGCCTTTTCTACGCGCTTGTGTAGGATAAAAGCTTACTGCGCAATCAAACTGGTTAAGGATTTACCCTAAAAAGTTCTTAATAACAATCTAAATCTTCAGTCTTGGCTTTAAACCTATTATTTTACTTAGGATCTAACGCATAGTTGGTACTTATTCTTATATGTTTGAAACAATTCACATACATCCCAAACTATGAAGAGCCTGTGCGTTGCTAGTATTCTTAAAAATAAAATGAACTTTTAAACTTTCGCGTTCCATGACATAAGTCAGTCAGTCATTAAAATTACAATTAAGAAATAATTTCAACATGTCTATCCATACGATCCTAAAATAATAGTTCCACGCTGCGTAGCATGCGCTGCGAAGCTGTGTCGTAGTAAATTTGAGTTTTTACCTCACGCATAATAACTACTGAAAGGGATTAGAATTCTAATTAATTCAATAACCATATTAGGTATATATCTGATATATTTTACCACCACAGTCAGGTTTCAAATAAACACAGCACTTGTAAAACTAAATGGAAGTGTAATTCGATACAAAACTAAACACGGCCCGTCGTTCCCTAGCACGGTCTACTGTTTGAAATAGATACTACGTTCGCCGAGCATTACTAGGTTTGTTAACAAGTGACTACATACACTATACTACTACAAATGATTCTTCTAACCACGACTTACGTCTGAAATCAGATTGCGTTTTAGGCCGACAAAGAGAGAACGGTGCAGTTAACTATTAATATAATGCCTTACCTAATGCCTTACGGCGCTGATTATCTTATATCATCTTCCGGTGGTGTAGGTAAAGCGTTGTCGGTCCCAGAAAATGTAACCATTGTATATATAATTGTGTCGTTAGCACCTGTAAACCTGTAGCTGTGTATCTGTGATTTAATTAATTCATGTAATTAACAATGTTCGATGAAATGTTTTGGTGGAGTCTGGAAATAACATTTCTTTTTTGTAATTTTGATTGATACTGTTATTTTTGGTTAGTATTAATTGCTTTAAGGTAAAATATTGTCTAAAATGAAATGTGTAGTATTTATGTGAACGATTATAAAGTTTATAATGAAAAAGTTCAAGTCATTTTTAAAACCTAATCCTTAATTTACTTTGCAGAAAAAATTGCTTCTGAAAATAGTTATATATAATTATGCATTGCGAAGTTCTACACTAAAATTTTTATATCAATGAAATATATTAGAAATAGGTTATTTTTTTAGTAAATGTCAGAAAGTGTCTCAATATTACATAAAATAACGAAATCAACAATGACTGACTTTACAAAACAATAGCTCATGAAATTAAATGGACTACATAACTAACGCTACCTTTATACTGTAAAAATAATTATAATTACAAAGAGTTCTTAATAAAAAAAGATTACCGTGAATCCGGATTTTAAATCCTTTAGCTTTCATTATTAATGTAAGCCTAAAAGTTAAAACTTGGGAAAAAGAAAACGCTAAAATCATTCAAATAAAGCCATGTCTGACCGGGTGCAACGGTTCGGACTTAATAGCCTCGTTACTTTTATGTTTCTGCTTCATAAACCATGTTCCCTTAGTGTAATTCTACGAAAAGTAGCATATCCTCTGTGGCGCGTAGATACTGATGCTCAGATCCGATTCGAATGGATATTGATGTTTTCACTAAAAACTTTCGTGTATGTATATCGGTGAGAATCTTTTTATTTTTCTATCGAGAACTATTATTGGCATAGAGGTTTTTGTTTTGTGTAAGTT
Source organism: Euplagia quadripunctaria (assembly GCA_963859945.1). Lineage (NCBI taxonomy): Eukaryota > Metazoa > Arthropoda > Insecta > Lepidoptera > Erebidae > Euplagia > Euplagia quadripunctaria. The sequence goes on along the minus strand of OY982567.1, from coordinate 7,283,040 downwards.
TTGGTTATGTATTATTCTATGCATGTATGTGGTTATACTGAAAGAAAATTTCCCTTTGTATCTCAAGAGGCTTGTGTTGATCAACATTTATTACCAAACGAATTTCTATTAAGATCATCATGCCAGTATGACAGTAGAGCCATTCGAGTTTGGGCACCTTTTACGAGTTAGTTTTAGTTGTTACGAGTCATGTGCATTATGATAGTAGTGAGGGGTTGAGGTGAATAGTAAAACTCTTCAACAGCTCCTAGTAAATCCTTGTTACCGTTTACTTATACTTGCAGATGTCCTGTGTATTTTGGTCAAAAGTATAATAAAGAAATCATTAGGGTTAATATTTCAGGTGTACAGTAAATTACAAAAAGGCGCTGTTTATAATTTGAAATTCACCTCCAACTACAACTGTCTCTTCAAACACATTGATCCATCCTAAGGTTGCCTGGAAGAGATTATATCATGGTTATACTGTTATGAGGAAGGGTAGGGCGGCCGTTATTTTGCAATAAGGCCGCCCTTTGTACATTATCTGTATGACAAATGTATGTATGATAATTGTACTGTAAGACACAAATAAAGTGGAATCTATCTATCTAAATTTCCCTTTTCTATTATTATTTTATTAGCATTTAGGAAAATGTAACACATATAATTATACAGGATTTTCACAAAATCAAAGCAGACATAATATCAAAGGAATCCTGTGTAAATACAGAGGTAGGTAACTAATATTGAATCAATTCACCTCTATACGTCTTACTCAATATTCATAAATTAACACTAAGTTTAAATTTACGTAGCTTGTTCCAGCAGGTGTGCCGATTCGGGAATGCCGTCAATGAATAGGTGTGTTGGAGGTCTTAAATTAAGGAAATCTTATTACGAAATTCCGACGTGTGTCGCCGGCTAAAAGCCGGGGCGGGGATCCGTGTGGGCCTAATGAACGTGTTCAAAATTTATAACACCTTTAACCTTTTAGTTACTTTGCAAGAAGTAAATTGGACCTCAAACACGCTTATCGTAATGGGCGATAACTTTTCTATATTTCATATATTCCTCGTGTCAAATTTTGGTTCTATAACGAGAATGAGTTACGTTACACTGAATGCCTGAATACTTCACAATATGTAATAACAATTTCACCGCTGTGATGTATTTCATGTCTGTTATTTTGGATTACGTAGTGTCATATACGGTTTATTTGTTTCATTGTTATTTAAATAAAAGTTTTTTATAATATAATAAATAATATTGAAATATTCGCCGTAGAACATAAATAATTTGGATTTTCTGTATTGATAATTCAATAGCTGAATAAATATTTATACGATTCAAACTGTATAAAAAGACCTGATAGGCCTTCACTCGCAGTACATTTTTTTACAAAAATTGCTCTCAATATGGTTCTCAATTCTTCGGAATCTTTTTTTATGTTTGTTGTTCCCCGATTACTCAAAGACGTTTCGAAGAAGTTTTACTCAAGGTTGATCTTATTTAAATTTAAAGAAAATATAACACTTCTCAGGATGGACAATTAAGATTTAGGTGCATTGAAGTCGGTGATACTTTTACATACACAAACACTTCGTACAGCGGAGTAGCTGTGGTCCTTCGTGTCCTCTGAAGTTAACGTGTGAGGGCCAGCAAGGATATCAAGGGATCTCAAGTAAATAAAAAAAAAACTGAGACGTAAATTCATAAATTAATATTTTACACTTGTCTAACTATTTTACACTGATATATTTCTAACTCATATTAATTATATTGTTATGCATAATTCATTATTATAATTCCGGTACTTCGCTCCAGCAATTTTCAAATTATATGACGAAACACTTGTGTGTTTAGAGGCGTTATTTAGGTTTCTTGAAGGTGGTATTATCCTAGTAAAATACTGGTGGAATATTTTTAAATTTAAAATATTGTTTTTGCATCTAACAAAGATCCGAATGTGATTTTATAAAAATTAAAAAGGTTTTGCAATGGCGGTATGTGTATAACTTATGAGGAACGCATAGAAAAACCAACGGTCATAAGTCATATTCGCCTGCACGGTTGGGTGTAGGTATGTGTGTTTATATATACAATACATACGCAATATATAATAACAATAACGCAATAATAACATCCCAACAGCACATGTCACATAACCTCGAAAAATTATGTTAGTCATTACGCTATCCATCGACACTAGATAAAAGTAGTATATCTATATTCGGTTTCTTTTTCTTATAAAATATTGGCAAAGAATATATATAATGCTATAGGTGTCCGTATAAATTTACTTAAAAATGAGAGCTACTATTCGTTAAAGTACCTAATTAAAGTCAGTAATTTGTGAACATGAGTGGTTAGTTTCAAATCTGGGTGCCATAATCAACGATATATACATATTGCATCGTCATACTTTTTAATTACCGATCTATTGTTAAAAACTTTTGCAACGATTTTGGCATGAAGCAGAGGATATAACTAAAATCTAAGAAAAGAACTCACTTTAAATAAGGACATAAAAAGAACATGATTGACAAATACAAAAATTAAGAACCAATAACATTAGATTAGAGACGGAGCGTTACTTTTCGTAATCAAAAAGGACTTCGTGTTACGTAGTCGTATTTTATAACTTGCTACGGAGTGTAGCCGTGAGATTGTATAACGTATCAATCTTCAGAATGGAGACTGTAGTCGCTGACTTTAATTAATGGTGAGATAAGTAGTCAATGACTCGAATCTGCAAAATCATATATACAAATAATGGTAAACCGTCCTAATTCTATTGGTCCCAATTAAATTGTCACTGGCATCTGGTTTGAAAGTATTGCAAAATATCTGTTTATAAATGACTAGATATCTTCTGTGCTTTAAATTTGAATAACGGCTCCTCTTTAGACTCCCTTCTACCCGCTAATCAGTGTTGCATATTAATAAACACACAATATTACCATTAATATTGTTACAAGGATTAACATAGTTTTTTTTCCAAGACATGACACATTTATTACTAAGCAAGCTTGCTTTATACATTAAAATGATAGCATTTTAAAAATATCAATCTCTATTATCCATAAAATAATCATTTTAACGTAAAAAAAATTGTTCACCTTGGATCCCGCACAGTTTGACAATTGCTCATAAAAAGAATCGTGTGAATTGGTGCTAAGAAATGCTGAAGAAATATAACCGAGGTGCGTTAAATATATCATATTTTTTATCATATTAGATCTATCGACTTACTCCCTAATGACTTATCAATATATTCCTCATAGAGTAGTGTAGAAATAAAATAAAATATGGTTAACTTGGTCACTAAATGTCTTTTGAACTTAAGTATTAAAATTTTAGGCATTCTTTCAAATTACGCTTTTAATAAATCATCTAATCTTTAACGACAATAAATTTATCTCCTCTCTTATATTACCGATGACTTATCAAGTTTTTCCCCATATAGTAGGGACTAATTTTATAAAAAAAAATTAGCTTTTGCCCACAGTGTCGCCCGCGTAAGTCTCGTTTAAAACGGTAAAGTACTCTAGGATACTTTTTATATAGTACTCGTTAACACAAATACAACAAGTCCATACACGATGGAGTTACAGAGTTCTCATGGCTACCTTCCAGCTCCATCACCAGACCCTGAATATCATTTAGGACCAGAGTCCTGGCAAGATAAAAAGGAGCCCAAATACGCTGGGGTTACGTCGTTTAATTACAGAATTATTTCCGGCTACTGCATCAGATCAGCTGTATGTTATAATAATATTGCATTGCAATGTTGCCAACCGATTTATATATTTATTAAAACTTCGTGCACATATTGTACAAACGCGAACTTAATGCCTAAGGCATTCTCTGCCGGTCAACTTTTGGGTGATGCAGAAATAAAGAGTGGGAGGTGCAAAGATAACGTAAGGAGGGAGAAGAGAAAGATAAAATTCCAAAGGAACGAATTTAAATGTTCTAATAATAGTAAAGTAAATTAAGTCATTAGCCACACATTACTTCACAGATGGAATACACACATTATAATATGGCAAAACATTATATTTAAATATACATACATACATAAACATGTATAAACACATTGATGATTTACATACACATGCAATGAAAACCGGGATAAATTGGGTGGATCAAATTAGACTTGCAAGATTTAATTAGAGACGGACAGACAGTGGGACAGATGAAACTAAATAAATATAAATCTTTGTAAAAAGGAACAAGAAAATTTTCTAAATAGTAGTGAGGTTCACAACCATAAAGAATTGCCAGAAGTTTGATATACCAGAGGCTGTGGTTTCGTAAATTAAATCTGTAAATAATACCTACCCATAAGTTTTGCGGTTTTTGATATTAGCATAGTAGTAGCTGACATTTAGCGTGTTCAAACACACTTTTCAGCTCTATATAGCTTTATAATGTGTCTATCCTCTGTTCATTCGTTTACTTTCTTTTTGACGGTAGCTTAAGAACGTAAGGGCGCTTCTCCATCCGCCGCCACCCCTCTTTTCACCGGGACTTCAGCTAGAACGGCGGTACTTCCAGCCAAGTTAAATATGACGTGATGGCGATCGTGCAACCGATCTCGATATACATCACGCCATGCTGATGTATATCGAAATGCATGCTCGGGTGACGGAAGTGTAATGGACAGGTGCGTAGGCCGTCGTCATCTCGTTCTCAGTGATGCATGCATGACGTCCCGGTAACAACGCGGCGGCGCGGCGCCGTTGAACAAGCGCCCTTTGATTATATTCTACGTAGCGATGAGAACAAATGTTTCTACTGCATATTTATAAATCGAAATTAACTATCTCTAAATCAGTAAAAAAAAAATATTTTGTCTATGGATATGGATAGTTGTTGTATTTGTAATAAATAACATCAAAATGAAGTGTCAACTTAAAATAAGATCACTTGAGTTCTCAGTTACTGTAATAATCAATTCTTGTGTATAATAGTTAAACGAGTTCAGTATTTTTAGCTAAAAATAACTTTTGACTTTCCAAATTAATTGAAACTGCCTCTGAAATAAAATCGATTGTTATTTATAATCGAATCAGTTACGTGTTAAGTCTTCACTAATTAATTACTTATTGAACTGCCAAAAAAGAAAATAAACGAGAGGACAAAGTTTAAATAGAATAGATTATTAAGTATAAATCGTTACGGACGCTATATTAACTCTAGGTCCAGGAGCCCGTGATCGCTAGACCTTCATCATTTTATAAAAGCTGAAAACTTTTTTGCTCGTGTACCCGAAAGAGGTAGGAACGGTCGGCGATTATGAAGTTTGGATCATGGTGGCTTTGGCAGTTTTGAAACAGCAGAGGTAAAATAAAATTGATAGCGAGGACTGAGGCTATATATATCTTAGCCAATGTGAATTATGTTTTCTGGATTATTGGCGACTTTTGCTAATAAGTATACAGAATTATTTTTGAGTAAATAAAAATAAATTTGATAAACTTACATATTTTCAATGTCTATTAATCAATCCTACTAATATTATAAACGTGAAAGTTTGTGAGGATGTATGGATGTTTGTTACTCTTTCACGCAAAAAACTTCTGAACCGATCACGATGAAACTTGGTATGTAGATAGCTGCTGTTTAGACAAATAAAGTTAACTTATTTTATCTTATCTTATCTGGATACCTGGATTAACACATAGGCTATTTTTTTTATCCCAATTTTAATAATTTGACATGTTTAACTCGGGACTTAAACGTTAAAATATTTAAAAGGAACGTACACCGCCTTTTTTGGTTGGGTAATATTATTCCCGATAAAATCCCGAGTTACAAATCTAATATTTATGTTTAAAAGCCGTGAGAGTTTAAAAACCTTGTAAGTTGATAAAACTTCTTATTCACGTATTATCGTACTAGCTTGTGAATTGTTGGATGTTTATCTTGTTTTGTCATTATATAAAACACCGCAAAAATAGAGATATCCGTGACGTCATTAAGTCCAAAGGTCTAAAATTTACGTAGATATCGAGTTGTAATTTTCTTTCTTTTAAAACCGTTGTCGTAGAAAACAAATACGATGATAGCAAAAAAACCTATACGTCGAGTTATTAATTGCTTTCTGCCGTGCACGGTCACTGGTTACTGGGACTGTGTAGCTTTTTGTAGCCATTTTCACCACAACTTTAGTTTTACTTAAAAACTTCATACATAAACTTTCCAATAAAATTTCACATACCTCCCCGAAATTTGAACAAAGAATTCTCTTCAGGTGTTAATGGATACAAAAATGACGACACAATTTACTTATATTTATTTGTTTTTGGCCCTGGCATTACAAATAATCTAAAATACAATAGGATTATCGTATATATATATATATATATATATATTTATATTTATAATATTTCAATCAATACAACTGAAGTAAGAAAAATATTTCATTCCATTAGTCGACATATAATCACTTAACATGTATCGACACTTAAACATTAACGAAATAAAAATTTTAAATATTTAATTTAATTTAAATTTAAAACACTTCCTGCAGATACAATGCATAAGGCGGACTTAATGCCGTAGGCATTTTCTACTAATCAACCTTTGGGTGATACAGAAATGTGTGGCAGGTGTATAATTGAAATAAGCAGAATTGTAAGTTTAAACGAAGAACAACATAAGAGAATATAATATAAAGAATTTATTACATAAATAAACCTACATAATTATGTATACTATATATACAAATACACTTACATATATACATATAATACACGTACAAATAATTATTCAGATGACTCTGCCAAAAAGTTTGTGTAGAGATGTCGTACTTTAACCTTGAAAGATTGTCGGTTAGTGGCCATCCTGATTTCTAGTGGAATATAAATATGACAAAAAAAATGCTTGGTTGAAGAGGTTAAAATAACATAACTATGAATGTTACTTACCCATCTAACTAGTATTTTTTTTAATTCTCAAGTTAGTGTAACAATTTTTTTAAAATTACAAAAAAAGAATTATCTTTCAAATATTTTATTGTAGTATTTTTGGACTACATATAAAGTATAATTTGTTCACAAAGTGGTAGAACGTTTCAAGTTACACTATGTTGTTAAAAAATACTATAAAATAAATAAAATTACTTACAATAAATTATTTTATTTTAGCAACGGGATTCACGTTGATATCATTAATATTTTATAAGCTAACAAAACAATATTTGTGAAACAAAAGTTATTGAACATTGTGACATGTACTTGGCAATAAATGGATAATGCATTGGAGCATTGAACCTGAACTTGTATAGGCTGCCCCATCATCCACATAAGTGAACCACGTAGTCGTATTGAGGTAAAATTAATCAATAAATCTGTTATACCTACCATTATAGCCGAAAGTAATCAGAATATAACAATTTTACAAGGTATTAATATTATATGGTACATTGTTTTATATTACAATCTGAAATGACATTTTTAAACAGCGAATATATTTTAGTGACACTTAAATACTTATCTATTAATAATATGTAACTTTCGGTAAAAATAAATAAAATAAATGAAAAATGTTCCCTTCCGCTATTACCCATTTTTATTTAAAAACTACAAATAAATAAATTAAGTATCCACAATTTGAACGGATAATAAGAACTTCAAAGTTGAAGTGTTATACTTTACTTACAAACTTAGCAATAACAATGGCTAGAACTCCTAAGAAATGTATTTCTGGTCGGAGGGCAGATGACCCGCTGATGCTTCTGATCCAGTCTGTGTAGTTAGATACACGGGTGTATACTTCAGGAAATGAGGACACAGCACAGGCATTATTTTGGAACATGATACCGGCAAGACCTCCGCTGCATGCTAATGGGATACCTAGATCTCCCTGTAAAAAAATAAAACATAAATGATAAGTAAATTATAGTGATACATAAAAATAGTACGGAACGGTCCGTGGCTTGAGGCTTCAATAAGCTTAAGTTTTTTACGAGCGAGTTTAGAGCACGTTAAACCGTCGGTCCCGGGTGCCATACAAACATCTGTGGCATTCGTTACGGCTAGTTGGAGCCCCCTAAAAAGTCCGACAACCTGGTCTAACTACAGAACATCGATATTGCCTAGTACTTAGGTTGTGCCGGTTCGGCCGCCTTTCTACAGAAAGACTCATCGTCATATTAATAACTAAAAACCCGCCCCGGCTTCGCACAGGTAGTAGAGACATCTTCAACAATCATCATGATAGGCATTTCAAACAATTTACACAAAATGTTAACAAATTATACACTTAAACCTTCCTCATGAATCAGTCTGTCTATTGGTGAAAACCGCATGAAAATACGTTCAGTAGTTTTTCAGTTTATCGTGAATAGACAGACAGACAGACGCGGTGGGTGGGGGGCTTTGATTTATAATATGTAGTGATCATATTATAACCTCAAAATAAGTTTGATTTAACATAAATATATAAAAATACTTCCATGAGAGCACAGCAAGTTTGTGTTATCGCAATCGATAAAATAGCTACGTGGCTTATCTTTTATAAGGCAACCACATGTAAGTCGCGGCGTTTCTGCAAAAAATACCTGATCCCTAAATAATTGCGTTAAGTTAAGGCCAAAAGACAAATCCGTCGTGTTTATTCTTTGAACCCCTCGAGATTTTAATAATAATGTGTAATATCATCTTTAATACGACGGCGACGTACTCATCTTTGTTTGAAATTTATTTTTAAGCAGAAGTTCTTCATGAATTTTCCATTTTTTGGTGCCGAATTGAAAGCCGAAATATAATGAAGAAAAAAGTTTAAATACTCACAGTACAACCTGAAGAAACGATGTCGAATGACGCAGCACAAATCATTGAAGCGAATATGTTGACATTTAATGGCATCTGGCTGTACAAGAACTCGCAGAGATTTTGGTTGTAAACATACTTGGTAGTGAAACGTAAAGCAGTGCTTGCCTAAAATAAAATGCAATAAGCTATTTAGTGGTACTATTTAAATTGTAAAAAAAAACTTGTTTGTATTATTCAAAAGATTTTAATACACCCAGGCTGGCACAGCGTGAAAAGGTGTCTACTCAAATCTACATGTAGATCTAATTAATTTTATTATATTTACATACAAATTCAAACTCATATTTACATGAATATCATTTTGATGACAGGTATCCGAAAGATATTGTCTTCATAAAAAAGCTAAAGGTAGTATTTTTCAATTTACACTTGCACTAATCTCAGGATCAAAAAGAATTAGATATTTTTTAACTGAGAAAGGTTGTACGCTATAACGTCAACCAATTTTCTTTATTTTTTTGTTTACCATTGACGAGCTTAAGCGTTTTCAATAAAAAACAGAAAGGTTTTCCTTCGGCTTTTAGTTTTATTATTTTCAATAATTTTATAAATGATTAAATATCAATTTACATTTATAATCCAAACTTAACGCGTGTGAAACTACAGGACACAGCCAGTAATTATTTCTTTTATTTGGTTGGTTAACGTTTACGTTCCTTTAGGCATGTAAGAATTATTCACTTGTTTTTACTTTGCATCATCATTGTTAAAGGTTATTGTTTATTGTAAAGAAATTTAAATTTGATAGATGTAATAAAAACTTACATTTTGATCGAGAGACTGGGCTCCCCAGCTAGCGATTTGGCAAAGGGTGAAGTCTGCAGGAGCGAAGTTTGGTACCGGCAGGGCAATTGGTATTACTGTTGTATTCAAAAATGGGGCATTAAGCTGAAAAATAAAAATGAAAAGTTGTAAATATAGAAATAAATAATAACCTGATTGCAATAATCACCACAAGTTCTTGGACTGGTTTTGGTTCCATGGTAACAGTAGAACTCTAAAGAATCGTCCAAGCTTCATTACTACCCCAATTGCCAGCCATGGTGATGAGGATTTTAGGGTTGAAAACGAGTAACAAAAAGTGTGACCGTACTTTAGGATTGCTAGGTATAGTATTTTAATAATTAAGTACTTAAGCCTAAAAGCAGTAATTGTGGTTTTTTGTGGTAAATTTTATCAGGTTCCATATGATAGAGGGCGAGCCTAGTACTACTACCGCGAGCTGAGGTATGTCACTACGATGAAAATATAAACACTTCGTTTAATTTCAAACATTAACGTTGACAAAAGATATCACCGCCATCCCGGGACAACGCAAGGAACAAAGTTAATATACACAAGTATCTTTGATAAGGTGAAGAAATTTCAAGCGTGGTGAACTATTTCTTTTATCTTTATTATTCATTTACTATCCTTTCAAATAGGAAATGGATTATATTTAAGACAAATACTTGTTAAGGTTGTTCAATACTTACAGTGATTACAGCAATATTGTTGAGAGATGCTGGGGGATGAACATACTCTGGATGAACGGTGAAGTTAGTTATGGTTCTAATGCGGTTTTGATCATTGTCGTCAGTCAGCAAAGTTGCACCCGCAAATATTCTAAACTCGTTGTGGTCTATTGAAACGTAAGCCCTGTAAAAATATTTCCTTATAAGTTCCCCTATCTGGACTTTTATTGTTCAGTATGTTAACTTGGATGCCAGTCTCGCCCAACTTTAATAGTCATTTTAAGGAATCACCCTTTAAATGAATATTAACTATAATAAAATAAGGGTGGGACAAACCTGAATACATGTCGTAAAAATTTCAGAATATCTTGAAATTTAAATTAATTAATCATCAATTTGTATTGATTTATATTATTAATAAATATTAGTGATCCAAAATGGCCTATTTTTATTTCTTAATAAGAAATCAATCATAATGTTTAATAGCTAAGTAGGTATTGTTACAAATAACCCGCGGGAGCCATCTATTGTCGAGTAGAGGAAGTCATAAAAGATTACAAAAACTCCAGAATGATTTCGAGTTTGCGGAAATATCACGATCTCTCCAAGAAATAACTTTCCAGGTATATAAGACGCATGCATTGCAGTATGAAATGAGTTCTAGTTGAGCGAACTGCGAGAAGATAAGTGTGATACGTGCCGAGTTCAAGTGATTAGAGAAGTGTAATATTAGTGATAATTAGTTGTGATAATTAGTTGTATTGTGTTATTTGTAAATTATTGAAATAAATTGTGTCTATTTTGGTAATAAATTGCTTTACATTTCTAATCGCAAACCTCAGCTCATAACAATATTATATATACATACCTATCTAAAGATTTATATTTGCTTTAAACATAAGCTTACAACCAATTAAACCATTGTTGTAAGACACTGATTAGGATGATCTGATAAATTAACATTTTACACTTCCTAAGATTTATGTACATATTATTTTACAATGAGGAAAACTACAATGATAACTTCCACGTAGATAGACAGATAACATATCAAAGAGGCAGTCGATATCAACATACTAAAAATACGAGCTCATAAAAACGAACTGAAACTGAAATTATCAAATTTGCACTTATCAAATTGAGATCTTCTTTCAGTAGTAGTAACAAATTATATTATATTAAAGAACGATGCAGTCACGAGCGCAATTAATAATTATTTGAATTCCATTTATTATAATCTCCAACCAACACTTTAATCCAATTCTCAAATCACATTTTTATAATTTTTGAACAAGATACAGTTACTACTACTACAACTATAACAATTCTAAAATTTATAGTATCGTCGCCGCCTACACCGAGTGCCAGTGTACCTAAGATTCATTTATATTTCAAATTGATAAAAATACCGTAGTAATGACATTCATATATTGTACTAACCCATTAATATATTCATAGGCACATGTTGCTGCAGTCAGTACATGCTGTAAGGTTATTAAAGCTCCACCACATGTGTGACCACGGGTTGGCGTCGTCACTTCTGACAATCGTTGTATTGAAACCTGCAAATTAATAGTTCTAACTCCGTCAACCGTAATTACTGGGTTTTTTTCTAAATAACAAATAAGCTTTGGCAGACTTTCCCCACCTAAGAGAAAATTACAAAATGTTCTCTGGCATGCAGTTTTATTTCCATGAAAATAACACAGTGAAAAGATAGAGATGTCTGTTTTGGCAGCTTATTTAAAGCTGTGCTAAATCCAGTAGATGGGTTATACAATTATGTTATCGATTAAAAATTAAATTTTTTAATCAAAGAAAACAAAAACGCCTAGGATTTCAATTCGACGATTTAATATATATTTTTTTGTAAATATAACCACTTCATACAAATCAGTTTGATTTTAATAGTTATATTTTCTATGGGATAAAATGTTTGTCTCATTTAAAATATAAACCCGACTTACGCGGTACAAGACATTGTTACCTGTAAATCTTTTAGTAGTATAGATAACGGTTATAAGTAAAGTGTGTAGGTAAATGAGTATTTAAAAAATAAGTGGTTGGAAATTAGTTATCAGAATATGTAACAAGCTGTAACAATTTGAAAATTACTTTTGCACAAAAAAAAAACTAAAAGAAAGTAATTTTGCCTATAGTTTGGAATATAAAAAAGAAAAGGCAAACCAGGTCATTATTACTGAGCCGAGAAAGTAGTGGATACGGTAAGGTGTATTTAAACACACAGTGTATTGTTACGACAAAGTTTTTAAGACATCTTTAACTTAATTATGGTTACTTCACATGTTTATATAAATAAATGCGGAATTGTAGAATGAACAATAAAGAAGGGAGGCAACACTAAGAAGTTTTTAAAGGTATGGATGTGTGACCCGCGTTCTATATTGGCAATGTAAAAGTAAGATAATTGCCCGCCTTTCACTTAGTCACATTCCAACCAGTGTCGCGGCTACACATCATTCACAAATATACATTAAATTAGGAATTTACTGCGGAAAAAGTGCCTTCATGTGTTTATAAATGTTGCCCGAATTACACCTTTCTTGTATTTATTATAACAAATTAATGTTTTGATGTAATGGTGTCCTACGCTATATTGAGGGAAGATGAGGTTGTAAGGAACTGGAAAAATATTCATCAAGTTTTAAATGTGGAAGGTCAGGCACTTATAAAAGTTATAAAAATATATTTTTACATAACAATTAAGTATGCAATCAATATTTAAATTCTTTATATTTTAGACTGCCACATAAAGGTGTAACAACAATAATATCATTCACATCATCATACAATCAATCAAACAACATAAAACGTTACATTTCGCACATAAAATATTTTGTAAAATGAATGTGAAAGTACTTATTTAATACACAAACTCTACAATTATTCAACCTTCCATATAAGCCAACCTGTTTCGGGTATTTCTGACTTGTAGTTTCTGCAAAACATTACCAGTTTGATCAGGGTATTTATTTAATGTAATGTTAATAAAAATAAATAATTTCACAGCTGCATATAGGTTTAAATAAATATTGTTTGCCATTGAAGCCATATGCAGTGTTGCTATTTGTTAAAAAAGATTTTACTTTTTAAATGTTAGTATTATTTTCTATTGTAAAGTTTCAATAGAAGAAGAAATTTGTTTATGTATATTTTTTTAGAATTGAATATTTAATTATATTAATTACTTACCTTTATCTATCATCTAATGCAGCTTAAATGAGTGTGTAAGTTGCCCCACATGACCAATAAGCATACATTGCCGAATGCCACAAGTTTCTCTATCTCACAATCGGAAAGCCGTATATTTTCTTCAAGTAAGAGCTGCATAATCACATTGTTGCTGTACAGCTATAGTCAAGTTTGCCGTTATGTAATTCAGTAATGTTTGCGTATGGCCCGTTTATTTATAAAATAAAAATATAAATAAACATTGAAATTATTACTACCTACCGAATATGGGAAATTAGTAATCGTAGTTTCCTGGGCATTGCTGATCCGGTTAGATGCTGATTCATTAATAATTATCGCGTTTGAACCTGCAAAGAAAACGCCCAAACTATTGTTGTTTAAATGATAAGAATGTAGTAGGTAGGTAGGTAGGTACCTCTTTACAGTAGACTTTATTTTAGCCACCTATTACAAAATATTGTATTCAATTAACACATAATTTAATTTAACGTAGGCGATTAATAGACAATTAAAAACTAAGCTAGTTGAGTACATTTTGTAAACTAATATTGAAACTGTTTTAGGCCATAATAAAAAAAACTTTTGATATTAACTACTATCTGAGGAGCCTAGCTCATACTTCAACTTTAGCTTTCGTTATTAGACTAGTCTTATGCAAGTATATTTTTCAATTTATATTAACTAAGTACTTTACCGGTTCAATAGAGCTTTTTTATCGTGTGGAAACCCCCCCCACAGGTCATTATCTCACCGGACGGGACGTGAGGTGGTATGTCGGAATCGAACCGACTAAAACTATATGGTGTTCCATTACAAATCAGTCTATTTTAAGGGACTCGGGAGGAAGGATACCCTAGGAAGAAAGTCCCCGAGAACCCCGGCAGACTTTGGCTGGCTCTTAAACAGAAGGCAGCCACACCCTTGGAAGCGGAGGGCCTTGCCCCCTTTTGGGTTTAGAGAGGCGCGCGTGGTACACGTAGCGCCATTGTCACAGGCCTGCTCCTGCTGAAATGCCTCTCCTTCGGGGTAAGAGAGTACTAGCCCTCTCCCGTTCTCTTTCCGCCGCCTCTTTAGCGGAGATCATTTCCTCACAAAAAGAGACGGATCGATTTATATAGCTAGAGATTTTAAATAAAATAAATAAGAAATGTTTCTTACCGCAAAGTGCTATCACTAGTAATTTCAGAACCTTTTCCATTTTCAGATAATAAGATAAGTATCGCAGACCACTGATATCTATACCTACTTCGTTACTAAAGTAAAAACTCAAACATAACTTTTACACATCAAAAATGATCCACTTTTATCACTTTATTATCTTTAGGTTTTTTGATAAGTATCTAATCTTGTCTAGATCTTGTCATTTTAGATGTTTCCTTGAAATTGATATCAATATAAGTATACTCATTTTTGGTTCTATATTTTTATGACTTGCATTGTCACTTATTAGTCATCATAAATTCTTTAAACTTAGTAGGAAGCAGGTGAAGTGGTGTTCGAAGTATGTAATGAGACATAAATATCGATCGATTGGTAAAAGGCATGGATACGAGTATAAAATAATTAACGTAGAGTAGTGTGATTTAGCTAAGCGCTCGACTTTGTTTTAAACTTATATGTATCTGAGGCCAAATTTGCGCACCTAACGGATTTTTAGGTACTTCGTCGATTCACACCACAAGCTGTTCGGACCACGGTGTGAATCGCACAAGGCCCCTTTTTGAATTCGTCGTTTCGGACCAGTGATGTGAATCGACGAATGTCTATTTTGTACTTCGTCGTTCGCACCACGGTACGAAAATCTGATGTGATCTTTTTGACTTAGTAAAGTGAACCATTATCATTTATAGTAATGAATATATTTAATTAATATTAACAGTACGTAAATACAATTTAATATTGTTGTAGCTAAAAAACCGTTTTGACGTTAGACTGTGTTGTAACAATCAAACGCAGTCCAAGATATTGATGACAAAATAAAATAAAATAAAATTTAAGCATTTTGTGCTTGACTGTTAAGTAATAATAACCAAACCGATTAAGTCAAAACGACCCTGTATCACCCAAAGGTTGACTGGTAGAAAATGCCTACGGCATTAAGTCCGCCTTACGCATTGTATCTACAAGAAGTGTTTTAAATTATTAAATAAATACATTTCACGATTTCTTTTTATGTCTATGTCGCTATTTGTAAACTAATTTCAACCATTATTTTTTTAATTTAATTGGTTTTACTCAAGGCTGGTCCCAATTGCTCAACAATTATTAAAAAAGATTAGTAAAATACCTTTAAACGAGCAATTCTTGTATATATGTATGTAAATATAGAATCTGAATCTAGGAAACGGCTCCAACGATTTTGGTGAAATTTTGTATACAGATACAGTTTTGAATTTTAAGTTCAACTGCATAGTTGTATTTCCTGTAAAAATGCAATTTTACAAAAAAAATACGATTTTACAAAAAGCTACCTAGATAAACTCGGTCTCCCAGGTACTTAAACATTATTACACATAGAATCACCAAGTTGAATGTGCCTAAATCATGACAAATTGTAATAACCTGCATTCTCTATCTCTTAGAGGTGGAGTATTTTCTTCAAATGTAAATTTACAAAATAAATATATTGAATTTGAATATTACTTTAAAAAAAGTTAATTATGAAGGGTCTACGAGCTGTCGAAACGACGTATCATGCAGATGGTGAATCTAATAACACAGAATAGTGCCTTTTGATCTAGTGGTGAGTGACCCTGACTGCTGAGCCCAGAGGTCGTGGGTTCGATTGCCACCTAGGACAAATTATTGTGTGATGAGCGTGATCATTTGTTCTGGTTCTGGGTGTAATTTTTCTATCATATGTATGTATTTAGAAATATATAAGTATATTTATCACCAGCCTGGTTTTCATAGTGCTCTGCCTAGTTTGGGATCAAGACGGCCGTGTGGGAGATGTGTAAAGTTATTATTATCGTTTTTGTTCTAATTATTACTCAGTCATCTACTATAAATATACTAGCTGTCCCGCAGTTTTACCTGCGTTTATAGTCACTGCTCCGCTCCCATTGGTCTGAGCGTGATGATATATAGCCTACAGCCTTCCTCGATAAATGGGCTATCTAACACTGAAAGAATTTTTCAAATCGGACCAGTAGTTCCTGAGATTGGCGCATTCAAGCAAACAAACAAACAAACTCTTCAGCTTTATATATTTGAATATTTATTATTTAATTAAAAAGTTTCCTGGGCTTAAAATGTGGTGATGTACTTACTTTATAATACATAATAATATTATTATTAATAATATTATTATGTATTATAAAGTAAGTACATCCTTCTTCTACCTCACGGTCTCGACGACGGAGAGCGTGCACCGCTGAGCCAGTCAGCCTGTGACCACGGCCAGTGCAACCTGGTCGAAACGTCAGGCAATTCAGAGGTATGTAATACCTTTTCGTGATCGCGTTAATTTCTGTATAAATACATACAAATATTTAAAATGTTTTTAATCGAGATTTTTGAATTTTAAGTTTTCAATCGTGTTTTTAAAACTGTGCGTATCCTTCGATATTTTTGAAAATTTTCTATTTTGAACTTCTATCCATCATGCAACTTTTAAGTCCGGTCCGGTAGTGGGCCTTCCATGATTACTATTTTTTTTTTCGATTTTTTAAAAGAAAAAAAAAATGTTTTCACTATAAATTATTATCAGTATCGATCGAAGTTAAAGTTAAGGGGTTTTCATTCGCATTATATAAACTGGCAAAGGTTTCGAATAGAAAAACAGCTTGTACAGCATATTTTGCTTATGTCGAATCGGTACTTAGATATGGACTTCTAATCTGGGGTAATGCCACAGATATAGACAAAGTTTTCGTTGCTCAGACACGCTGTGTAAGGTCCATATGTGACATTGCACCCGACGTGTCTTGCTATCCTTATTTTAAATCATTACAAATACTCCCACTGTCTTGTTTATATATTATTGAAGTAGGGAAATTTGTAAAACAGCACCCAAACTTATTGAAAGAGGCGAAGGATATTAGAGGCAGAGAGGACATGAGGAATCCGAACCGGCTGGTACTTGATATAATACCTAGAACCACAAAATTTAAATAACAGTTACTCAATGTGCATTAAAATTTATAATAAAATTCCTAACCGATTTAAGGAATTGCCATTGAATAAGTTTGTACCAAACCTAAGCTTTTGGCTACTGGAAATATGTTTCTATTCTGTAGAAGAGTTTTTTACATATCGTGAGCAATAAGCGACACCTATATTGGTTGATCGATTTATCGTTATTTATTGATATTTCAGTTATTATATACTTACGTTACTAATAAATAAATAAATATTATGAAATGTAGTTAATAAAAGCATCAATTTAATCAAAATTTAATTTCATATAGAATATCATAAAAATGAAATATAGTGTAGGCATAGGTGTAAGGCAATGTAATCATTAATTAATAATTTTATAAATAGCCATTAAGGGAAAAATTGCATGCTGTTATTTGAATGGCTAAATGAGCTTGTACATTGATTTAACTAACAACCTACCACCACTCTGTATCCTCATTTAAAGCAATTAAAGTGTTTGTATTTGTATTTATATTTGATCGTTGACACTGTATACTTTTTTTACTTATTATAAATTCGAAGAAGCTCCGATGAACAACCGTGTCTGTCCGTTATTGGGTAGAGTTATGGTGGGATCGAGCGGTCGTCTATGTTAGACTTGTGTCTACCAACTCTGACTAAATCTAGAGACTGCAAATCCGTCGCCCCGTTGTCGTGTGTCCACACATTACCCTTTGTATAAATAGGAGAAGAGACAGAGAAAAATAGAGTGTCCTAAGAGGCAGGGCCTTTTCGCCAGGAAATAGAAGAAGCACCATTGCCGACTTTCTACCCCGGGAAAAATTTTAAAACCTACACCTTGAGGGGAGAGTACCTACGCTTATCAGTCGGTTGAAAGCAAGTAGGTAAAAAATGTATAATACATTTTGAACCGGATATATGGAATTACGAAAGAAACAAGTTAAATAAAACCTAATAAAAAGGAGTTCCACATTCCATTCGCTGCCCATCTTTAATTTCATCTCATTTAATATTTATCAACAATGTTTCTTAGTCGTGTTTTACGTCGCTTTCTTTTTAACGCTTAGGTTGGCATTATCGAATCATTTATTTGCGCTTTATTATAATGAGCAAAACATACATATTGTATTCGCGTATACGACTTCACGACCACAATACAAGTACGGAAAACATTATAAATTGTGTAATATTAATGTTATTAATATCTTCCTCACAACTTTATTCAATAATAATATTCTTTATAGTAAATAAAGTAATTGAATTAATTATGAATTTCACCAAATTATGTCGTTGTATTATCTTGAAACTATGTTCTTGACAGTTTCTGTAGTAAATAAAAGTAATTTATATGATACCTATTACCATAAAAGTTTAGTGACTTGGCATCACTCGCCTTACTAGGTAAAATCCATAAACTTAATATGAGTACTATTATACTTTTTTATCGTGTGTAATCCCCACGGGTCATTACCTCACTGGAGCTTACGGTAAAGTGGTATGTCAGTAATGAATATGTTATGGATAAATGTTAAATACAAAAGTTGTAGATATTTTTATTGCCAACAACTTTTTTGTTTCACTTTTTTTTTGTAGGAGGTTAATTTTCGCTGCAAATCGTGAGAAACCATTTTTACCCTCAAAAGTTTACCTCATTTCGCCCTTCTATCCCAATCAAATCCTAATTAATATCCTTGTTTATTCTTTGTACCTATTAAGGTAACATGAAAATTAATATTAAATTCACGTAAGGTTTCAACTGTTCATTTCAATAATTTTAATAACTAAATATGAGTTTAGAACATAAATTAAAAAAAATATTTTTGAAAATCTGTTTTTTCATTTTTGCGCGTTTTCTGGTTTTTTTCCAAAGTTGTGCTACTCTTTTATTACATAATCTAAAAGTAGACGCTTCAACGGAAAAAATGGCGGCTGCGAGCTTGAAAAGACAAATTTTACTGGTGAAACTTTTCAGTTGAAAATCGGAATTTGTCGAAAAGACAGGAAAAATCTGTATATCGTTACAAAAAATTTACAGCTTACTTGAAACATCTTAAGTTATATTTCCACGAAATTTTATGAAAAAAAAATTAAAAATGTATATTTTTACCCGAAGGTTGTTGTCGTACGAATGCTACTTGTATTGTTTAACGCAATCAAAAAATCGTGTCTCAGCGAAAAAATGGAATTAACACAAGAATACTTCCGTGAAATGATTTTTACGACTTTCGACGTAGATTATAGAGACAAGAGTGCATCAATCAACTTACTTTCTCTTACCTCCTGCGTCGTTTGGCGAGGTTTGTCGGTAAGACTACGACCACGATTGAATTAATTAAACCATCGACAAATAGTGTACTTGTATGGTGCTTGATGGCCAAAAGAGAAAATAAGTTGATTGATACACTCTTGTCTCTATAATCTACGTCGAAAGTCGTAAAAATCATTGCATGGAAGTATTACGGTACGGTAGGTAGGTAGGTCGGTAGGCGTAGTCTTAACAAAATCATCTGCTGTGCCAGCAAAAATCAATGCTGTACGTGTATTGATAATACAAGATCGGCATGTGACCTATCATGAGACTCAGGCACCCCTGGTAGTTGGTATGAATTGCACATAAACGAAGCATGAACATTTGGCCCGTAACAAGTAAAGTTCACCTTGAATCCCGCACAATTTGAAAATTGCGCAGAAAAAGGATCGTGTACATCGACGCAAAGAAATGCTAAAGAAATTCAACCTAGGGCGTAAATACCGTGTATAACTACTATACATGTGACGGGTTCTGGATATAAGCCGAAATAAATAAATAAACAGCAGTCGACTGCGTGGGTCTTTCAAAGTGAACCTAACCCAACAAGAGTTGTTCGCGCTCAAAGTACTCAAAGTACTTACTTTACAAAGTACTACAAATGTATTAATTGTTACCTGTTTTTTTTTTCGAAAAAACTGGGCAACTAGCAACAGTACTATTAAAGAAACTTAGAACGATCAATTCAGAGTGTATCACCATTTGTTTATCAGAAGTCTTCAGCCAAATAAAGAGAAACAACTGAAGACGGGAAATCGTTCTTCACCATAATAATGCGAGATTTCAAATAAGCGGTGAAAACCAATTATTATTCATCCACCTATAATCCTGATTTGGCACCCAATTACTTCTTTTTGTTCCCGAACACCAAGAAAACACTGCGTGATCAACGATTTTCTTGCTGCGTTTAAAGCATATGCCTTGGAGGTACTACTTTCCAAGTAACATGGATGCATGAATGCAAAAGTTAATTAATTATCATGGAGAATACTTTGTAAAACAATAAAGCCACTTTCAATAACAAATTACCGTGTTTTTCTTACTAGCCGTAAAACTTACGGAGCAGCCCTCGTATCATATTTGTTATATTTCAACAAGTAAATAGAAGACTGAATACCTATGAGATAGTATTATATATGTGAGAAAAAAATAAGACCAGTATTGGAATAATGACTATCGTGAGAGTTGTTAAAGATATATTTTTTACTCACTTGTATATTTTCTGCAAGCCTGACTGGTGTCGAGACGATAGAGGTATTTTATTAAGGGGTGAAACGACATGACTCCCCCTGAACCAAACGTGAGCACAAAAGTATTTATTTAGTAACTAGGACAACTGTCTATTTGAGTAAAAATCAAAACTTTCATATCAAAGTATTAATAATAGTTTAAAAATTTATCAGAAAGTGTTGTTGTAAATTTAAAAGTTATATTATTAATAAAAAACAGTGTTAACATGGATAATTCTAAGTTTAATCTTTTTATACTAGAGATAGCCTGGTAGTTGAAGTTCGACCTTAAGTCATTAAGTTTGAGGATTCTATTTTATTTAATTAAGCTATTTGTAAGATAAGTAAATCAAGTTATTTATTTCCAGTATAATAGTCCAAAATCCCAGGTACGCCAGACGTTATTTATTTTCTGAGTAACAAAATGAATCGTACAAATTGAGCATTGAAATATTGTTTAATTATTAATGAACAACTACTTTAGTTCACAAAAAAAAAACTAATTTATTTGGACTGTGTTATAAAACCATCTAATTATCACGCACGCGCTCATACTCACGGTAACATTTTCAATGTGTCTGGGGGATATTTGGCATCTACGATTTGTCTAGCTGCCTACAAATAGTTTTAAATTGTGTCATTTAGGACACTATTTTATATAAAACTCAAGACTCTGTCTGTAAGTAAACTTACTCTTATTTTTTTGCAAACTTTAAAACGTCTGGCGTAAATTACCGCAAATGGAAACTGTCTGGCAATACTGATTATTACTTTTAATGATATTGTGTAAAATATATGTATAAAAATCAGCACTAACTCTTTAAAAAAAGTGACCAATGATCTTATGTATCTTTAGCACTTGGCATCTGTAAATTGGCCGCCAGCCCAAACTAGCAGGTATTTATACCTTCAGAATTTTGTTACTCAGAACGTAAGTAAAGTATAGCAACTCTGGGATCTGGGCTTTACGTATCATGAAAGTTCAACATAACCTTGCATTACTTACATACAGTCACGCCTGTATCAACGAAGGGGTAGGCAGAGACTTATTAAATGCCTACATTTTGTCAACTGTTATTTGGTCCGTCTTACGTAATAGAGGGTAACCTTATTGCCACCAACCAGGCGCTTTGGGAATTCAAGATCAGAAAAATGAGAGTCTAATGAAAGGGAAGTTAGGAAGTTTTTTTTTGCTATAATTGCAAAAAAAAATTAATTCGAATAAAAACTTTCGGGAGTGGTATTTATATTAATTAAGGATATAGTACATACTCACGTGTATATTTCGGGAATATCCAACTAGTTTTATATAATACACATGAGTAAAACGTATAAGTATATCCTTAATAAACAATGTTAAAGTTGTCAGATTATGCTAAGCATTTTGGTCTAATCATCTGATGTTTTATGATATTAGACTTATTAACTTACTCTCAAATGACTTATCAACTTATTCAGCACAGAGTGGTCTTAAAATTAATTAAAATAAGGTCAACTTGGTCACTAAAATCGGATTTTTCTTTTAACTTAAGTAAGGGTGTGTTGGGATGATTTTATAGATTATTTTAAGCGTTGTTTCAAATTATAAAAAGTTTATTTTATAAAATTATCTTATCTTTTAAGATAGGTAGGTCTAATAGACTTATCAATATATCCACCTACGGCTTATCGAGTTATTCACGACAGAATAGAGACTATTTTTATAAAAATACTAGCTTATCCCCGCGGCTTCGCTCGCATAGGTCTCGTTTACATGGTAAAGAGTATTTTATGTTAGCACATAGGATAAGGTCATAGACTATCTGTGTGCGTGTGTGTGTGTAAATTTCATCTAAGTGCGTTCAATAGCACTCGTATTTGCGTAAAAGGGTAAAGGAAAAAAATGTATGTAGATATTTAGTTGTAATTTTTTTCCTGTGAAACAGATGTCGTAGAAAGCAAATATGATGATAACAAAAACATGCATAGCTTTTTGTAGCCTTTTTCACAATAACATAATTAGGTATATTAATTAAACAAAATAGTTTTATTTAAACAAGATTGTTTTATTTATAAAAATATATAAAATTTAAGTATTCATGATTTCACATTCCTCAAAAATATTTCACTCCATTAGTCTACATATAATCACTTAACATATATCGGTACTTAACA
Source organism: Euplagia quadripunctaria (assembly GCA_963859945.1). NCBI lineage: Eukaryota > Metazoa > Arthropoda > Insecta > Lepidoptera > Erebidae > Euplagia > Euplagia quadripunctaria. Next base: position 7,259,753 of record OY982567.1, on the reverse strand, counting down.
TTAACTACTTAAACATTTTAACTATAAATATAACATAAACATTATGCTTAGTTGAAGGGAAGGGCAATTTTACTCGAAGTAAAAAGAAAATAGTATTTTTGGTTAAATTACTACTTTTCGACTACATAACATTTTAATTGTTGTGACATGTGTTTGGTATAATAAAGAGTATGTACCTTGGAGCATTGAATCTGAACTTGTCGAGACTGGCCCATTGTCCACAAAAGTAAATCGCGTAATAGTATCGAGGTGACATTCATTGATATAAATGCCTGTTATACTATTATAGCCGAAAGGCATCAGAATATGTCAGTATTACAAGGTATTAATATTATATGCATATATTTACAATCTTATACCTTACTTACAAACTTAGCAATAACAATAGCTAGAACTCCCAAGAAATGTATTTCTGGTCGGAGGGCAGATGACCCGCTGATGGTTTGGATCCACGCTGTGTGGTTAGATACACGGGTGTATACTTCAGGAAATGAGGACATGGCACAGGCATTAGTTTGGAACATGATGCCGGCAAGACCTCCGTTACAGACTAGTGGGGTACCTAGATCCCCCTGGAAAAAAAAGAAAAATAAATGATACGTAAATTATAGGGCTACACGAGAATTATGGTAATTGGAATGGTACGTGGCTTAATACTTCAATAAGCTTAAATCCATACACCATAGTTTTAAATTTCACAAAATTACTAAATTTGAAAAATGTTTTTTTTTTATAAGGGGCAAATGAGCAGATGGGTCACCTGATAGAAAATGACTACCGCCACCCATGGGCACCTACAACTCAAGAGTCACAAGTGCGTTGCCGGCCTTTAAGATGGGAGTAGGGGAAGGGTGGAATAGGAGGAGAGGGAAGGGGGGGAGGAAGGGAAGGGTTAGGGCCTCCGGTAACCTCACTCACTCAGCGAAAAGCAATGCAAGTGTTGCTTCACTGCCGGTTTTCTGTGAGGCCGTGGTATCACTCCGGTCGAGCCGGCCCATACCTGCCGAAGCATGGCTCTCAAACGCCTAACTATGTTACAGATATGTCGTTATTATATTAATTTTCATATTATAACCCAAAATTAATTTTGATTTTACATATAAGTATAAAAATACTCACATGAGAGCACACCAAGTTTGTGTTATCGCAATCGATAAGATAGCTACGTGGCTTACCTTTTATAGACGTGTAAGAACGCGGCAGTTTCTCCAAAAAAGATCTAATCCATAAATAATTGCTGTGAGTTAAGGCCAAAAGACAAATCCACCGGGTTTGTTCTTTCAATCCCTCGAGATTTTAATAATAATGTTTAATATATTTGATACGACACACTCATTTTTGTTTGAAATTTATTTTTGAAGCAGAATTTCTTCATGAATTATCCATCTTTTGGTGGCAACATTTTTAGCAAAATTACAACGAAGAAAACAGTTTGAATACTCACATGACAACCTGAAGAAATGATGTCGAAAGACGCAGCACAAATCATTGAAGAGAATATGTTGACATGTAATGGCATCTGGACGTACAAGAACTCGCAGAGATTTTGGTTGTATACATACTTACTAGTGAAACGTAAAGCAGTGCTTGCCTAAAATAAAATACAATAAGCTATTTAGTGGCATTTATATTGTAAAAAAAAAAACTTATTTATAATATTTAGGGTGGCATAATCACACTTAATCAAATCAGATAGATTAGAGTAGATCTCAATAATTTTATCATTTTAACATAAAAATTCAAATTCAAACTCATATTATATGAATATAAAAGAAAGATATTGTCTAAAGGTGGTGGTGTAGGTAATTTTCCAATTTATACTCGCACTAATTTCAGGATCAAATAAGTATATATTTTTTAGTTAAACAGTGTTATTATAAAATAAATATAATGATGTAGATATTGTACTGAAAGACAAACAATAATTAAGAAATTAAATGGTGGGGCGTAGCGTAATCTGCGTAAATATGTAATGTATGCTGCGCCCCTTATTTTATTTTTAAGGTTTTAGTTTTTAATTTAGTTGTTGGATTTTTTATGGTGTACTGTATTCTACCAGTGAAGCCCTTTCATTTGATATGCCTATGGCTTGTAAAAATATAATAATATGTAATCTGAATTTTTGTGGTGGCGGCCATCTTGGATTTACAATGATTGTAAATACACATAATATTATTTTCATTAGAAATAAAAGTGTGTACCGAATTCCAGATCAATCGGTCAACAGGAAGGGGTAAAATTTCAATTACTAAATTTGACCTAAAAAAATAAACAGGGCAAGCTAAATAAGCCCGTTTAAAAAGTACGAGATAGTTCGGTTATTGCGAAGTTATTACGCTATAATTAAACCATATTTAAATATGTGTATAAACAGGCAAGAACAAAGTTTAGTATCTTTTTCTTCTATGTTTGTCAACCAATTTTCTTTATTTCTTTGTTTAGTACCTATTGACGAACATAAGTGTTATCAATAAAAAAATTGAAGATTTATCGTTTTCAATTATTGAATTAATTACTGAAATTCGATCTAGAAGTATAATCTAATCTTAACGCATGTGAATCTATGGGGCACAGCTAATATTTTTTGTTTCTAATTTTGGTTGATTAAAGTTAACTCGCTTTTATTAAGCATAGAAGAATAATTTATTTATTTTTACTTTGAAACGTGTTTAAGTTATCATGTCGTATGTAATGATGGATGATGGATATAATGTAAACTTACACTTAGATCTGGAGACGGGGCTCCCCAGCTAGCGATTTGGCAAAGGGCGAAGTCTGCAGGAGCGAAGTTTGTTGCCGGCAGGGCTATTGGTGTTACTACTGTGTTTAAAAACGGTTGTTGAAGCTGAAAAAAATAAGAATAAAAAGTTTAAAATATAAATAAATTATTACAATACAACTCTAAACAATCATCCAAGCCTATTTACTAACCAAGTTGTCAACCATGATGATGAGGGTTTTAGGGTTGAAAATGAGTAACCAAAAAGTGTGATCGTATTTTAGGATAACTTGGTAATTTTGGAAAAAGGTAGAAAGTCACATAAAGATTCTACTTGAAAGAGGGCGATAACAATGCACCGTGAGCGATGCGCGACTACAGTGAAAAAATGAACACCCTGCTTGATTCCACACATTAACGTTGACAAAAGATAATCACCGCCACGCAAGGAACAAAGTTTAATATACACAACTAACTTCTATCTTTAATATTCATTTAGTATCCTTTCGATAAGGAAATGTATTGTATTAAAAAAATAGCTGGTTAAGGCTTTTCAATACTTACAGTGATTACAGCAATATTGTTGAGAGACGCCGGGGGATGAACATACTGGGGATGAATGGTAATATTAGCTATGGTTCTAATGCGGTTTTGATCATTGTCGTCAGTCAGCAAAGTTGCACCCCCAAATATCCTGAACTCAGCGTGGTTTACTAAAACGTATGCCCTGTAAAATTTATATTTCCTTTTAGTCATCCTATCAGGACTCATTATTATTCAGTATGGTAACTTGGATAACAGTCTGGCCCAACTTTAATAGTCATTTTAAGGGGTCACACGTAAAATGAATATTAACAATAATAAATTAAGGGCTGTACAAACCCGAATACATACCTAGTCACAAAAATTTCAAAATATCTTGAATATTAAGTTCAAATCTTTTATAAAGTACATCTGGTCATTAGAAAGATAATTACAAAGTTGTGTTAAAAATATACTAATAAATATTAGTAATCCAAGATGGCTTATTTACATTTCCTAATAGTAAATCATTCATAGTGTTTGAATTTGTGAATCAACATTAAATTTCGATATATAATTACTTTGTTACATATCGACATTTAATGCCTACATAATAGGTACTTAGGTTCTATATATCATATCTAAAGATTTATACGGCCTTGGTACATTGCATTAAACATAAGCTCACAATCAATAAAATCATTGTTGTAATACACTGATTAGCCTGGTCTACTATATAAACATTTTGTGTTTTCTAGAATCTATGTACCTACATATTTTTTACAATGAGGAAAACAGCACAAAATAGATAACATATCGGCCGCGGTCGATATCAACTAACAAAGATACGAGCTTATAAACTAATTTCGAAACTGGAATCTAATAAGAAATTTTTATTTTACTTTTAAACACTTATCATATTGACATCTGCTTTCAATAGTAGTGATAAATCACATAATATTAAAGAACGATGCATTCAGGAATGTAATTAAAAATAGTTGTATTCCATTTATTATAATCCCTATCCCAAAACTTCAATCCAGTTCTCAAATCTCATTTTTACAATTTTCGAAGAAGGAACTACTACCACAAATACTACTAGAACTTCAAAATCAAATTTGAAAGTATCGTCGTTGCCCACATTCGAGTAGCGTGCCAGAAGGTGTAGCAGCACTTGGCACATCCAAGTTTGGTTGAAGTCGTTCAGAGTCAGACTTGACTTTGGTCAGATTGAAGTTCCAATCAGCTATGTTCGTTGAAGTGCTGCTACAACCTAAATCGAAGTGCAGATGTGTGACTTGGGCCTGAATCAGTACAAGAACTAAGCGGACTTATATATACCTATATAGACACCGGGCCCATGAAATAAAACGAATCAGGACCCCAGGCAGCCAGGTGTGCAAAAAGTTACAAAGTTGTGGCGAATGTATCTAAATGAACTAAAGCTTCCATCCGTGCACCCGTGAGCTGTTCGTTGCTATTGTTATTACCGGTCTTTGTTATTAGTTGCCCAGAACTAATATTGTAGGCCTCCAGAGCGGCTGGCGAACCAGCCCCCCTCTGGTGGATATTTTTTTGTATGATATTTTTCCTCGTAATCCCCAATGAAGTCCGATTCCCATCCGGTGTCACCGTGATTCTGTTATGTGATAGCGTAATAGTCAAGGTCTTTTCTATAAGCAATTGATCACGTATGAAAAACTATCGTATTATCGTTTATGTTTTATATACCCTTGACCGAAAGTAATCTACAAAAGGTAAAATTACCTAAGAACCGTCTCGTCATATTTCTATGAAATTCATAATATGTACTAACCCATTAACCCAATCATAGGTACATGTTGCTGCAGTCAGTACATGCTGTAAGGTTATTAAAGCTCCACCGCATACGTGACCTCGTGTTGGTTGCGCCACTTGTGTCAACCGTTGCATTGAAACCTGCAAATCAATAGTTCTAACTTCATCAACAGTAATTAGTGGGTTTACTCTTAATAAGTAATAAAATAAGCTTTAGCAGACTTTCCCCACTCAAGAGAAAATTACAAAATATTCTCTGGCATGCAGTTTTATTTCCATGAAAATAATCTCTTAAAAATTATGTTTTGACAACATATTTGAAGGTTTGCCAAATCTAGTGGATGGGTTATGGAATGATGTTGTTAGTATTAAGTTCTATTTTTTAATTGAAGAAAACAGCAACAGTAAGGATTTCAATTTGACGCTTATATGTAGGTATAATTATCAGTAAATGTAACTAACTCTAACAGTATAAAACATTAAACTTTCAGACAAAAAAATTAAACCAGCAAAAGAAAAAAATTAAAAGCGTTAAATAATCCTGATAACTTATTTTTGTAACAAAGTAATTTTGCTCTTTGGTTTCGCATATAAAAAAGAGAAGGCAAATCATGATCATTATTATTGAACCGAAAAAGTAGTGAATAAGGTAAGGTATCTTCAAACATACAGAGTACCTACTAATATCTTATTATGGTTACTTTGCATGTTTTGCTTTGAAAAGGTACAATAAAGAAAGGAAGAAACACAATATGAAAAAAAAAACATAGAAAATCATTACTACCTACCAAATAAGGGAAGTTAGCAATCGTCGTCTCCTGGGCATTGATGATCCGGTTAGATGCTGATTCATCAATAAATATCGCGTTTGAACCTGCAAAGAAAACGCCCAAACTATTGCTGTATAAATGATACCTCTTTACAATGTACTTTGTTTTAGCCACCTTTAATAAAATAGTGTATTAAATTAAATTACTTTTAAATACCAGTCATAGGTTTAGACTTTTTATACACATAATTTAATTTAAAGTAGTCGATTAACAAACGGTTAAAAACTAACTTAATAGAGTTCATTTTATCAACCAATGTTGAAACTGCTTTAAACCATAGTAAAAGACAGCGTTTGGTATTAACTACAATCCGAGGAGCTTAACTCATACTTCAACTTTAGCTTTCGTTACTAGACCAGTCCTACGTAAGTATATTTTTACCGATTTAATATAGCTAGAGATTGTAAATAAAAATAAATATTTCTCACCGCAAAGTGCTATCACTAATAATGTCACAACCTTTTCCATTTTCAGATATTAAAATAACTATCACAGCTAACTGACCACCGATAGCTATGGCTACTTCGTTACTGAAGTAAAAACTTAAACGTAACTAATTATGTACGAAAAACGATACACTTTTATCACTAATCTTTTGATTTTGTCTAATCTTATCTAGAGTATTTTTGATTTTTCCTTGAAATAGATATCAATTTAAGTATACTCATTTTAGTTTCTATATTTTTATGACTTATTTGGTATTATTAGTCATTATATTTTATTTAACTGTAGTAGCAAGCAGGTGACGTAGTATTCGAAGCATGTAATGAAACATAAGTATTGATCGATTGGTAATAATAATAATATTGGCATGATACAAAATAATTAATTTGGAGTAATATGTTTAGCTAAACCCACGACTTTGTTTTAGTCTTACATGTGTCAAACTTATACATTGTGAAACAAATGCATTCTGTCTCAGCCCATTTGCGACATTATGACAGGTAACGAATAGTGGATTTATCATTACGATTACACGACACGACGACACTTAGCGCCAGTCAAAACTTGTTAAAAAATAAGTCAAGGCCTACCAAAGTAAAGTGATCGAAAAGCACAGAAGATTTTCTTCTCTAGTTTCTTCACTATGACAAAAAATCACCAAAAAAGGGTACAGTTTTTATCGCCGGAAGATGCGCTAGCCGTGTTCAAGCAGGCTGTTTAGGTGTATATGTACTACTACTGCACGGATGGCGTAATGGTTTAAGTGGTCACCTCACCACCACACCGCACCGAGTGTTGTGGGTTCAAATCCCACACGGGACAAAAATTTGTGTGATCCACAAATAGTTGTCCCGAGTCTGGATGTTCTATGTGTCCGTTGTTTGAATGTTTGTGTAGCCCCCCGCGACACAAGAATATTTCTAATGCAGGAGTTGTCTATAATACATTTTTTTTATTATATTATATATATTATTATTATTAAATAAATGTATGTTTAGGTAGCTAAAAGTGTATAAAATTGGTTAAGATACATGAAACAATGCATAAATAATGGCGGAAACAATGCCAATGCTTTTTTTCTGTGTGTTTGAGTAGATCGATAGATGATTTAAATAATAATTATTATCTTTTCAACACACCAACGATATCACAATATTCATATAATGAAATTATTTCGCAAAACCTTTAAACCACTTTTTTTTGGTATAAAAACATAACAACAGACTTCTCTAGCTCATTAGGCACAGCTAGGGCTAGAGAAGTCTGTTGCCACATGTTATGTTGTCACATACCTTGTCCTGTCGATTAAGAATACAAAAAAAAATTAGCCTAATCGGTCGAGCCCTTTTCAAGTGATGCTCCAACATACATGAGACAATTGATTTTTATAATTAATAATATAGACTTTACAAAAGTGCTCCTGGATACATTTTTCCACTATCGCACCAATTTTGGCCGTCATGTCATCTTCCCCCGATTCCGGTCTTAACCCGCTTAGCTATGTTTTATGATATATTTTATAGAGTATGGCATGCTTTGCATGTATGGTAATTAATTGGAATCCCTAAAACATTGTTTAAGATTGGCAGAGGTGATCTGTCCCATGGAGGAAGTGTTTCAATCGTTAACTGGAAACAACATTTAAATAATTGCAATGATTGATGACAATTTTAAAATTCTATTATTAATGCATTTTTTTTTTTTATGGTGTAGGGGGCAAACGAGCAGACGGGTCACCTGATGGTAAATGACTACCGCCGCCCATGGCTACCTGCAACTCGAGTCACAAGTGCGTTGCCGCCCTTTAAGGTGGGAGTAGGAGAAGAGGGTTGGAGGGGGGGAAGAGTGGGAAGATGGGGGAGAGGGGAAGGACGGGAATAAGGGAGAGGGAAGGGTTAGGGCCTCCGGTAACCTCACTCACGCGGCGAAATGCAATGCAAGTATTGCTTCACGGCCGGTTTTCTGTGAGGCCGTGGTAACGAGCGGAGTCGAGCCGGCCCATACGTGCCGAAGCACGGCTCTCCCACAATAATATTATATTATACTCTATAGTAATAAATGCTTTATGTCATAGAAAAAAAAAACTTTTCCTTTTAACACTATTTTCAAAATCCACTTGTATTTGTTGCGAAGTGGATAAACGAAAACTCAAACCGCGACGAGAGACTGGTAAACTTTTAGACAAGTGTTAGGGACACATGTCAATAACATGCATATCAGACATAACTGAGGTATAAAGCTTTTTATTTAACGGTATTATGACTTTTTTATTAAAAGTAAAAAGCACCTCTATAATTTTATGGCAAAATATGACCTGTAATTAATAAAATATATTTATTCAGATCAAAACAACGCACATCACCATGGCCAATAAGGACAATTTAATTTTTCATCAGTATTGTGTTCATCTTTGGTCTTTGGTAGCAGGAAGACGAGCATTACCACATCGTAACCTATATGTGTTGCACTGGTGAAAAGGTCGCCGGACCTCCAGGGAATAGGGTGAATAAGTATGCCAACACCCAAGTGACACAACCGGTGTTGCGAACGTTTATAGTCACCAGTAAATGTTGCCGTCAGATAGGTACCTGTGTCTTCGCTAACTTAGTTATATAAACTTTTATGTACCTTTAAACCATAAATAGTAATAATACAATCACACGTTTAAAAACATAAGGCAAAAAAACTGTATAAATATGTATGTACATATTAACAGATAAAATAGTGACTTGTTTTGTGACTCAGAATGACTCGACTTTCCGCCAAAGTCCAATGATAGGAGCACAGTTGAATACAAGTGAACTAACGAGATCTTTATCTCCCCGTGTTGCAGTGGGATCATCTTTCTGAGTTAAATTCAGCTTGTTTAATTAAAGATAATTGGTCTAATTGTCATTTGAGATAGTTTTTCAAAGTGATTTTAAAAAGTATTGCTTTAGTTACAAGATGATAACAATAAATGACTATAATAAGGATCTTTATCCTCTCAAATTCATCAATCAAAGAATCAGATATATAGAAATTTGTCATTAAGCGATTAATTTATTATCAAAATTTTCCAGATTTTATGTATACAAAAGTGAAGACACGTATGATGCATTGGACACTTATAATATACGTAATCTAATCGAGTTTAATACTTTATTTAGTAGATAAGTTTGAGGAAAGTATTAAAAATGACTCATACTGACAATTATGTTACGCAACTCAGTTACTGTCAAATCGTACAATACTAAAGTTTGAATAGTCACCATCTCTTCACATAGAGAAACACCATGGCCCAAAATATAGACCCTATTCTACTACTATATTATTTCTTCAATTAATAATATAATATAACAATTGTGTGGCAGTTGTCATGATAAAAATACCTTAAGTCAGCACTCCAGTCTTGGGAATACTTGCATCTTCAGAGTTATCCCTATTTTCTTAAGATCTATCAATCGATCTCTGATCTTAAGACAGTAGGTACTAACGTAGTGTTTGTGTACTCTTTGGTAGGTACAGTAAGAACTCAGTAAGAAATTGTCAAATTTAAAATGGTGCGATTTATAATCAGAGAGGATATAAGATAAGTTTGTATTAAACTTACTAAATTTTTTATTTGTCAATCTTTGTCGCTTCAAAGGAGTGTGACAGAAAAGCTGGTCTTGTTATCAGCTTATAATTACTTTGCTAGGAACATTTCATTATTTTCTGGTTGAAAATTTTGCGACCTATTTTTCGAGCATTTGCTAGCATCCGATTAAGCTGAAATTAGACGCACCTGTGACAAAACAGTATAAATATACAAATATTTTACTTTACAAGCCATAGAGTCCGAGATCCCAGTTTATGACTTTAAAGACATAATAATGTTTATTTATACTCTTTAAAGGAAGCTAAAAATCACCGACAAGTAATAAAGCAAAAAAAGCCATGGAGATCGCCAGTTTACATCAGGAAATTCTTAGTGACGTTGATACCTGTGTGTAATATTAAGGGGAAGTAAATATATAAAATCCAGCAGCCAAAGAAAATAACCTTGGGTTACCTAGTGCACTCCATTCTTAATGTTGCTGCTGCTGCTATTATAATCTATTTGAGGATCTTTTGATAGTCTCTGGTTAAATATACCGTATTTTCTTTCAGTGTCGATTATAATAAACTATACTAATTGATCTTAGAATCCTCATCTATGTTGTTGAATCATCCACGCTGGCGAATATCTATCTCTTTATCTCTCAAATGAACTTATAACACTAAATATAACTCGTATATTCAATATGCTTTATAAAAAATATGAAAAAACTACACAGTTCTTTATGGTTTTCCTATTAAAATGAACTTATTATTGTAAGAAAGTCGTAGAAATATACCAAAAGACTTTGACTGTTATATACACAAAAAATTATCTCTTTCAGAAGTCAAACGAGCGAGCTGCGAGTTCTGGGTTGTATGGCGAATGCGTCATAAGTTCTACATTTGAAGACCTCAAATACGCTTCCATTACCTTACCGGAATGTGAGGGCGCGTTATCGTGGTGTAAGACGACTTCGAGGACGCTTTTCGCGAACTTTTTCCAAGACCCTGGGCAAGCAAATGTTGACGTACCAATTTGCGGTCATTGTGCTTTGATCTTCAATTGACACTGTTGTGTAATACCTGATTTGCCGAAAAAAGAAGCAACCATTTTCATACCAATGCTCCCACTTTTTTTAACTTTTGTCGGCGAGTCTTCAAACAGGAAGACCTTTTCTGCCGACTGGTTTTTTATTTCCAGTTTAAAACAGTGCACCTAGGTTTTGTCATCTGTCACGATATTATAGACAGCCAATGACTGTCCTCCATTTAACTTTTTTATCAACTTACGGTACGAATTGACACGCAGTAGTTTCTGGTCATCCGTTAAATCATGCGATATCCATCGAGTGCAGAGAGATGCACATGCAAAGTATTTTGCACTTGGCTCAATCTAATGCCTAATTCAAAGTCACAAAAAATTACTTGTCAGCAAATTTGTTGCTGACAAGTAATTTATTTGTAAGTTTCGATCAGTACTCGTACAGAATCAATACTGGATTCGGTAATCGCAGTCGCCGGCCGACCTTCACGTACATCGTCATAGGGATGATTACATCCACGTTTAAATTCTCTGAACTACGAATACACAGAGCTGCGACATGGAGCTTCATCATGCTAATGGAATTAAATGCTAATGGAAGTCTCTTTCAACTCTCTTGTTTCTTGTAAAAAATCATTGAGCGAAAATTTTCCCGAGTTAAATTCATTGTAATAGTTACACACAATTTAATAAAAGACGCCACAATTAAAAACAAATGACAGTCTCGAAAATTCAAAAGTAACATGTTCCCAGAGAGTTCCATTTTCGAATTCCGTGTTTCCTTTTTTTTATTGTAATTACATGGTTCCAAAAATCTTCAGTATGCCCTACGTAAAACCTTATTATTAAATAAATTATTTACGACTTACTAATAAACAGTGCTGCTACATGTTACTTGTTCTGGGCTGAAAGCTCACTCATGACTCCATCTTCTACTTTACACCTGTTATAATATGTATGAAATAACAAACCAAAAGTTATAATTATTGTTATTGTTTTTGTCCGCTGTCAATCGGAGCATTATGAAAATTATGTAATTTAGCTGTAAACTAATTTAAAGTTTAATTAGTTGAGAAGAAAATTCTAATGTAGTTTGATATTTAGAATATTACAAGCTGTCAACCTCACAATGCTCAGTGGAATGCACATAGATTACTGAGGCAAATACAACGAGTTTGCAAATGAAAAGTGCTATGAAAAGTATTTAACAACGATAACGAATTACAATTTTTATAGTGAAATGTGACGTTTTACTATTTTATTTAGTTATTAAAAGTTGGGAAACTTTGGGTGTAAACAAATGAAAAAGTTATTTTATTTCAGATATAAATATACGAGGAACGATAGTTTTAATCTTCGAAAGTAAAAGAGTGGACATATGAATTGATTATATTATTAATATTTTATTTATGGCAACTTACTATAAAAAAATTGTCCAACAAAATGTGTTAAATATGTAACTTAACGTCTGTTCACCGGCAGGAGACTAATTCGTAGGTAAACAAATCAGACAAGATACTAAACAGCGTAATACATTTGATAACATTCAACTAACCTCACTTACCTCTATTTGGTGACCCAACTTTTATCTCCCTAACGTAAACCACAATTTTCTTCAAGCTAAGAAATGTTTTCTTGAGTAAAGAAATAACACAGAGCTAGATAATTCATGACGCAAAATTACGGTCTAAATAGAGCTGTTTACGTGTTTCCGTGCAAAATTATAGCTACTGAAGGGGTCTATTAATGTGATGACTATCAAATTTTTTTGCAAGTATACATAAACGTATTTATGCTAGATATTAGGTACCTGTAAATATTTTACGTAGAATTACACTGGTATTCTTCGAATTAGGCAGTAATATAACTAAAATTAGTAACGCATGTTGCAAAAAATCTACCAAGGATATCATACAAGTGATTTAAAGATTATATTACATAAGTGTTTTTATGTGTTAGTGCTATATTATTTTTTAGTCTACAAAGTGCAAAACAATAAATTTAAATTAGATCTATCTTTTATTTTTACCTTGCTTCTGTCCTTATACCATTAACATTGTGACAACAGCCCACAGTTACCATGTCATCAGATGCTTTACAAAATGCAACTTCCCGTTAAGTTAGTTTATATGGACCTATTCTTATGAAAGCACCGTAAAAGTAACTAGTCTATATATGTAATTTACGGATAATATCTATCAGGTCATATTTTTATGAATATTGGTATTGTGTTTGTTGACGTCAACCTGGCTTTCCACGTGATAAGGGTCCGGTCAACCCGTGCCAACTTACAGCAGAGGAAATATTTCAGAAATATATTACGCACGTTTCAAATAAGTGCGAGATGTATTTTTAGGGGAGGGACCTACTAAATTATTTCACATATGTCAGTTTTATGTTTTTTTTGTATTTTTACTGACTTTTAAACGCGTTCCATGATATATAATTATGTGAACGGTAATTAATTTGACCAGGGCTAATGCAATCTGGTCAAAACGTTAGACAATTCAAAGACATGTTACCTATTACGTGATCGCTTTAATTTCCGTTATAATAGTACCGTGGTAATCGAGATAACAGTAAGTCAGAGGATGACGGTATGGCAGAATAATTAGGACTACTTAATAACGTAAACTGCAAAATATATTTCTACAACCTGAAAATATAACAAGAGTATTAGAAATAGTCTTATTCGAGAATTTGGGTATATTTTGACAAGATATATATAAGTAGCTACACTGTTAAATTTGTATTTCCAATAATTTTCAACTTTTTTGCTTGTACGTCCATCATGCATCGAATTCTTTTCAGTTTCAACAACAGCAGTTTCTTAAATTACCTTTTATACTTTGTACGGAGAGAAAATGAATTGGTTTTGGTTTTATTTAAATTTTGGGATGGCCTATTATTAAATTGCCTATGGATACAAATGTGTTTGATAAATGGGTGATGTCTTCTTCTAGAACATAGTAAATGTTGAGCGAGTGGAGCGCATGGTACCTATTAAAGGTCTGATTCCCTTCTTGTACAGCTAATAAGTGCGCACGCTCAGTAGTGTCGGTACGCGTTGATAGACTTGCTTTTTAGCATTCACGGCATTGGTTTTGCATTTCTCTTCACAACTCACTAGCTAGCGTGTGTGTGTCAACATTTTCAAGTTAATTGTTACGTGCTATGATCCGATGACAGCAACGTTTTTAAACGCAAGATAATGATGCTTATAGCCAGATGGCGGTTTTTGAGAGCCACAGTTAAAATTTAGCCAATGGTTATGCATATTTAAACGTTTGTTAACTTTGTCTAAATGTTAACAAAATTAAGAGCATCCCAGAAAATATGTAAATTTAAAGATATTGTTTTTTTAAGATAGTTAACGCCTGATAAATCAGAAAAACTATATCTCTTCCTTGAATAAAATCATTATAACTCCGCGCCAAATCTAGCAGTTCCTCACTATTCATTTTATTTAAAATCTTTGTGATTTATTGCCTAAATCATAAAACGTGACATAGTAAATAACATACAAAGAGAACACTATTGCACTTTCAGAAAAGATGGATAAATCTTATGGGTTTACACATTTTTATTCCTATTTCGTAATTACTGTTACCAAATTTTCGTAAAATTTTATGGAATAATATGGGAACCATCACATTTTCACTCAAACGGGTGAGCAAAACTTCTACGAGTCTGAGATTTACAAACTTAGAAAATAGTATTTCATTAGAATATACCTCAGCAGTCATACGCATCACCTACGAGTTAGCTGGGGATTAAAGTTTAACTCGTTTCAATCGGTCTTGTGTGGAGAATAGGGCTCCAAGATTTCAGCAGCAATTAATGCATGATTCCACTACAGTCTCCATAGTTAAAAAAAATAGAGAATCACACGTTTTATTCAAACTAAACATTTAATAATGTTAGAAAGCAATCATTAGTGTTTATCTGAACTTACCAATAACGGAGAGTTCATAAACTCTCACACTCATTTAAGGAGGTTGGGCATAGCGGAATGTCATCTCGCTTAAATTTGGAGCAACGCCTGACTAGGAAATACCTCCGCCTTACAGAAGATCGCAGCCATAATAGTGCAGCCAGTGTTGTGTTCCTAGGGGCGGGTAAGGTCTCCAGAGCTTCCAGAGGGTGCACTCTGTTGACGACGGGGGATCTACGGGACTAACAACTTTGTCTTAGGTCCATGTGTGGTGTGGGTATGGCGATCAGGGCGACCCGGTGAAACATCTGACTGCAGGCCACCCGCAGTTCAGAAGTGTTTTCGAAACCAGCGGATGCTTAATCGACCCCGGGAAGTTTGAACCGCCAAACATGCGAAAAATCTCCAGCATGGTAGTCGTGCCGGCGAAGCAGACCGAAGGGGGGACCGGGTGACGTGGGGTTGTACACCGCGCCCACAAACCGCACTACCTGTATCGCCCTTTGGTAAGTCTGCACCGTGTGTTTGTCCCTTTACCCGTCATCACAGCGAATGCTCTTTAAAAAAGTACACTCCTTAAATAAATATGGCAAGGATATTAAGGAAAAGGTCTTAGAGGCAACCTCCTCTACAGAGAGGATACGACTAAGTAATGCATTATTCGTTCTTAGTGTCAACGTTTACAAATTTTATAATGTAAACTTAAAGTTAAAGAACCACGTATAAGGCGAGACATTGAGTTAAGGAGGTAAGTAACAATGAATTAAAAGTAAGTCAAAGAGAGAGTTCCATATTTTACATGTTTTTTTATTTATTTTACAAATATGAACCAACTTCGTAAAACATATCTGTTAATTATACCTTTTCAAAAAAGTTGTTCAACAGAC
This sequence comes from Euplagia quadripunctaria, assembly GCA_963859945.1. Taxonomy (NCBI): domain Eukaryota; kingdom Metazoa; phylum Arthropoda; class Insecta; order Lepidoptera; family Erebidae; genus Euplagia; species Euplagia quadripunctaria. The sequence continues at coordinate 7,244,017 of OY982567.1, read as the reverse complement.
TTTAATTTGTCTAGATCATTCCTTGAAACTTGCGTTTTTTTGCTAAAAGAAAAGAATCGTTGTAATCCTTGAAATAAGCTTGTTCACCTTTATGTCTAACCATTTCGTTGTACATTATTATTAATTCATCTTGAACTCTGAGACAGTGGAAAATAGAAAAGCTGTGAGCTCCGATACTGAACGAAAAATTCAAATAGCTAAAACATTCTGTTAGTGGTGTATGTACGAGCTGCAGTCTGCGGAAATAAAAATAATGTTCTGCAACGTTACTCCACCTAGTGGAAGAACTTTTTTAACTATTTATGAACCTTAAAAGTCTGCGATTAACGATGAAATCTGTTCGTATCCGTATCCGTTCCGAATCCGTAAAGTGCCTCTCATCTAGTTTATCCATTGTTTACCATTATGAACCTAATACTGTAACGAGTGCCAACTTTGGCGACAAAGTTTTTAGCAACAAATGTGATAAGTTGAGACAATTAACACTGGAATCACAGTTATACACGACAAACTTCAGCATTACTGTCAAATTGCGGTGGATAACTTCACATATATTGAGAGGATTAGAAAATAATTTCAACTCCAACTTACGGAGTTCATTACGGACCATGAACAGGATCGTCGTCTTTGGCAAAAGTTTAACCGCACAATTCGATCTTTACTTTAAAAGTGTGTTATCCACGTAATTTTAGCATTTATTTTTTTATTTTCTCTTCTTACATTTCTTACTAGCATTCTGAGAAATGCCATTTATATTTTTGTTAGCATCAAATTTCGTTATTATTCACAAAGGAAGTTAAAAAATCAGGTACAATGAAGTTTTAACTAGGCAACTTAAATCGTTATAATAACAATATACTGATTGAAACTTTCTATATCTATCAAAAGTAATATCATCCTGAAAATTGAACCTATTAAATTAAAATCCCACAGTTCATATTTATACCAACCCACGGTAAACCTACGGCATTTTTAACAGTATAAAACATTGAAACCTCTGTCAAAAGGAAATATACCGCAGTCTCCCCATTGCCGAAAACCGCACGAGTTCAAAGCTGGGTGGATAAGCCAGGTCATTGCATTATTTTAAATGCAAAATTTAACCACTGGTACCAAGCTTGTACTTTTTGGTTCAAGATACATATTACGCAATTAATTGATTACATCACTAAGAATAACAAGAACGTGTAAGTTTCAAAGGAAACTCAAACCTACCGCAATGCCCGCATTCAACTATTGATTAGTAAATATTTAAATGGAGTAAACTATTTTAAATTTGAGAAACCACATTCACTTGGATATTATAATTGTAGAAACATTTCTTACATTAAAAATGCAGTGATATAATTATTTGACTTTTTTTCTTGAGTTTCAATATTTGCATTTGTCAGTGGATCTTTAGTGTAAAACAAAACGAAATATGTATGCATATTCAATGTTCGATCATATTTTATGGCTAAAGCTTGATGTTGAGCCCCGGGTGGGTTTATTTCTTTTCCGTAACACTTAGCGCGTGCAAGAATATTTTTTGGTAATCACATTCCTGTCCTGAGGACTATGTACACGTACTTATTATAGAGATAGCTGATAGTTCGAATATGTATACCGGAATCGTGAATCTAATTAACTTTCCGGTTTTCTCATCATGGTCAATTCTGCAATTAAAAGTTACATCATTATGGTTTCTACGTGATGTAACTTCAAATGAATGTAAGTAAACATTTTTAGTATTTTTTCTTTAGTTGTCACTCGAGACCTTTTTTGTTGCTTTTTATGAACTAGGTCAACGGGAAACGTTTTTTAACATAGGTTTTGATTTATTGAAGAGTGTCAAAATATGCGGCGTAAGTGGTCATTATAAAAGCATGTATTTCCATTGTATTAAGTTAGAAGCTTGATTTTCTTAAAGCTTTAAGGGATTGTAGTTACTCTTAGTAGGTACTCGTTATGAGTTTTAACTTGATATTGTAACGTGCTACTGAGAAGGTATGTGTGTCAAGTGTCAAGGCTCTTCGTGTTAACAGAACACGAGTGGGTTTTTCCTAAAATGCCTAAAATTATATAACTACAAAAATGGACTGGAATTCTTTGTTGGTTCTGCTTCTATAGTTACTCGAAGTATTCAAAAGTAACTAAACTCAAAGGAATGTAAATATCTTTGGCACTTCTTGAATACCAGCTTTCGATAGCAGCCTTGCTCACGCGAATGTAGATTTTGTCAATAAATTAGGTCTCCCTCGGGAACAATATTTTTCTTTTAGATACGCTATGTCCTTTTATGTAACTCTGACTAAGTATATGTATGACGATCAGTAGTAGTTAAGGCGTGAAAAAGTAACAAACGAACAAACTTACATTCACGATTAGTTGGTGCTCGCGACTTTGTCTGTGTAGAATTAGTATTTGCAATAGCCTGTTTACATATAAATATTTCTTACTTTAATTTCTATAGCACTAAACTCAAGAAATGATTTTTTCGCCCCATTCAAGTTCTATTTTCGCAAAAAAAAAACAGCCTTAGCCTTTTCCAAGGTGACGTCTATCTCTATACCAAAATTCATCCAATTATTTTCAGCCGTTCAGGTGCGAGCATACAAACAGACCGAGTTACTTTCACATTCATATTAGTATAGATTTGGTAGTGACCGGCTTAAAAGCAAAAGGTCTATCATTACTTCAGGCATATTATATACTATAGATATTTGATCGCCGCTTAAAAATGGCACCAACTAAACTGTGCATAAAGCAGCAGGGAGGCACTTGTCTAACAAGTGACCTTTTACTTTCTATAATGACAAAAGTATTAGTATTAGTAGTATATATAGACAACAAGTATAGAAAAGTAAATGTATGGGATAGACTTACGCTAAAGAAATATCAGGTGACTATGCATTAAAAACTTTCAAACGGCAGACAAGTGACAGTTTTTACAAACGCTTTCGGCTTTCGGGAAAGTGTTCCTTACCGAGCAAACGTCAACACCTTGTAGACAACGAAACAAAATGCCGATTTTAACATTTTTTTTTAATGTTGATGTAGTGATAATTTTTCAAATTCCTGTAAAATGCAAACATTGCACCTTTTGTAGGCTATTCACAACGAGGATTAGCAGCGATTTTTCAACCTCTTTCCATTTGATGAGATTTCAGATGCGTAGATTTCGTTCAACAAACTCCTCCCTCCCAACTAATCTCACATAAGATTTTTAAATTGCGTATTTTTGGTGTAAATATATAATTTGTGCTTGATTGCGTTGGATTTATAAAAAAATACATAATTTGCTTCATTATTTTTATTTAACTACACTAGCATTTAGGGCTAATGTAGCCTAGAATCACATTAAGAAAACTGAACAATAAAAAACTTAAATAACTACTAAAAGTCGTAGAATAATACTTATTCTAATCCACAGGGATCATGAGGAATTTCAAGTGATTTTTTACAGTTTAGTGTTAAAAAAATACGTTATTACGTGATATTTGCTGAGATTCGGATCGACCCCTCCCCCTTGAAAGGCCCCTCTAATGGTCCTTAAAATAATACGCGGAAATCACTTAGACGTTTGTGAAAGAAACCATAGGCAACTATCAGCTTTTTAGAGAAAGGTCGAACGTCAACGTTTTCAGAAATGGAAACGCCAAGAAACGTTTGCCACTGTATGGAACGTACAATACAAAACAAACATTTAGAAGCCGCGAAAGACATATAGCTCCCATAAGACAGTAGAGCATTGAAGCTTAACATGATTGAATCGGTCGGTGTGCACTTTGATTGTGCACTTCCTCATGGGAAAAAACATGGCTCCAAGCTTTCAACTCAGTTTACAGTTTGCTGCGTTGGGACATGTCTGAATTGGCACGTGTATTAATCCTTCCGTTATTGTCGAACTGTTTTACTTAGGATTTCATCTAATGTAATGTGTAGCTTTTATAGTGTATACATATATTTATTTTTGTTAAAACTTTATATTAATGCATGCTTGTACGACAAAACGTAATCCACCTTTTTAATATTCCGGTTGACAATAAATAGTTCAATGGAGAACCAACTAACTCCTATCATACAAGCTTGCTTAGTATGGGATGCTTAGTTACGAGTGAACTATGTAGTACTAGTGACTGTAGTACTGTGAAACCATGACAAGGGTATTATTGTAATTTAATGTAACGAAATAATGTTGTTGTATTGAATGCGAATAAAGAATCACTATTATGTTATTATTATTTAATCAGATGAGGTGAATGTTAATTTATTTACAATAGATAGATAGATGGGTACTCTTTATTGCACGCTAAAGTAAAGTATTATACAATTTAGACATGTAATATTAAGTAACAGTACAATGGGTGGTGCACAACAATTAAAAATAATAAGAAAAATATACAGTATACAAATAGAAGCACCTTTAAAGTTTTCATCGATTTCCGTCCTCAGAAATTCTAGAGCAGAGACATAAATAAACTGAAATGGCTGAAGCACATCGATAGTAACTAATGAAAATACTTTACTATATATTGTGCGTATTTTCTATTTGATATCAAGCAATGGCAAGGATAAAAGCAGGGATCAGTGATTACCCAGAATAAGTAATTTTTATTTGTAGCTTTTTCCTATAAACTTGCTAGTTTTTTTTTAAAATTAATTTTAGTGGAATAATTGAGTATTGTTTGTAGAAGGAGTGTTTTACTACGGTGTTCCCAATTGAGGCCAGTGGGCACATCAGAGGCAAAAAATAATTATATTTTGTGCACAGGTAATTTTTGAAAAACAATAATTGACATTCAACAGTAATAATGAGTACCTCGGTTTTCAAGAAACAATTGATGCTGTAATGCTTGAGGAAGACGATGTTATTATTATTATTATTGTTTAAGTGCTTAGTGCAACCTCGACCATTTCTGGTCTTTTGTAGGGCATTTTTTGCTTTACAGTTCACTGCTCAGACTTATGGCTTCGAGAAACCTCCAGATCCTTTCAGCAGTGATTGTTTGTATTTCCTGCGGTTGCATTATGTTACAGTGATATATTTTGTTGCACTTCGTCTAGAACTAAGCGCGCTAATCGATAAAGAAGAAACTAACTGGTTTATATTGCGGAATAATACCGCAATACATACCAGTTAGAGTTGAAGAATTCACGAATCGAGATGAAGAGGACTGGCACAGTATCGGTGACGAACTACTCGCTAAAACTAAGAGATGTAGAACTAATTTTGAGGAACCTCGCTGGTGTAAAACGGAGCCTATCTATGAGCTTATAGTTACACCGAAGGTAATGTAAATACTGAAAACTGAATAATGGAACCTTCCTCCCTCTAGGGAAAGTAAAGAAATAGAGCGCTATGCAGAGGAAAAAAGTAGGCTTTGGCATCCCAAATGTTTTTTAAAGCTACAGTAAGGCTATGGGCATGCCCTCTCCTAACCAAATCTACGTATTTGTTTATACCCGCCCCACCAACGCAATCGTTATAAAAGCAGGGTCAGTATACCTGCATCAAGCTCCCAAACTCCTTAGTTTCTTAGTTTCGAGATGCAGAGACCTTTATACGGCAGATCTTACCTCCAACGCCATGGCCTCGGCTAATTAAGGCTAGTATGCCTATCGGTCACAAGGTATCACCACTCGTAAAACCACACTCGCAGCGACCCCCGTTCGCAACCGGCACACTCCCTATTGTCCAGATAGGTACCGGAGCTGTAATGCACGCTCACCGCCCGCATATTGCAAATATGCTCCCGGTAACACCACTAAGATCGTCAGAGAGGCCGACTGCCAATTTCCAGCTTGCACACATCCCGATCTACAATCATATTCAGGTCTACCCAGGGCTACAGACGCTTGTCCGGATCAGTGTCTAGTCACCTTTCTCTTTGCTTAGCAGGCAAGTGCCAGAGCTGCATTGGTCCGACAGGACGTCTGCTAGGGGACGCTCCAAGCTCCGCTGCGGAAAACCAAAGGGCTCTTCGCCTTAGACCGGTTAATTCCGCTGCTCGCTGCGTCCGAGATCGGACCCTCCACTGACACATGGTGGAGCAGACGAAATACCGTTTCTCTGCAGCTAACCACAAAACCACCACGAATCCAACTGCAAAACCGGTATCTGACGGCTTGCGCCTTCAGAGGGCTGAGGAACCGGTTCCCGTGGTACCCTGATCTAACAACCGGACCAGTAGATCCGGCTGCGAACCTATCTACTCCGGGTGCCTAGTAGATAGGCACAAGGGTATGGGCAATATAGATCAAGCTGATCAATCAATTTTACTGTACCGCACTGCTATACGTGGCATAAAATGGTGGTGGGTTTTTCATGTATATGCTGGTTCGAGCCGTGAAAAATTCATGGCGCCTTTACTTTCTAACTTAAATTTACATCCAAGAGCTTTTGTGGTGCCTTCTGTATTTGTATATAGCGTGATGGAGTAAATCGCTATACTCAAATACTTTCCCAATAACTGCGCACTAAAAGGTAATATTTCGAAAATTTTCACACTGCTTCAGCCCACAGTCCCACTTGATGACGACTGCAAAAGTTATATTTGGCCCCCGCCATGACAGTCCGTTAGTGATTTACTCTTCCGTGTCGTTGGTGTTTGATTCCATTCTTTTGAGCTATTTTGTGAAGCGGCTCACAATGATTCGACTACAACATGTTAGCTGAACAAAAACAAATTTAATTCCTGAAACATTCTTATCACAATACATAAAAGTAATCTCCATTATGATAATTCGAGTTAGTGTTTTTGCTTGTTATCCCCTAACGGTGAATAATAAATGTCGATATAATTTACAGTGTAATATATGTTGATTGATTAAGTTGATAATTTATTATTGGTTATGTTTATTAGGAGTAATGTTATAATCAAGTAGTTTGAAACTAAACATGATTATAATTTTTAAACAATTAAACTTTTTTAATGTTCGACAACTTGGAAAACGATTGTTGTTTCATAAAACGAGAGCGCACGCCATTATAAGGCTCATTTGATCATCGTCGTTCGAGAAGACAACATCGCTCAAGAAGTACGAATCCTTGAGCTTATTTTTGATTATTTAACTTGTTATAGTAATATTGGTATTGGTTCTGCACCTTATAATTATTAAACTATCGTCATTAGTTGACAGTGTTTTGTAAAAGTAAATAAGCCTATGAGTCACTACGTGTGTCATGTTATATATTTTTGTCATTTCCACTTCTGATTCCTAACACTATTTTTACCACATCTTTTAATTAATTCCAGAAAAAGTTAAATATCCCCTGTGTCCCGTTTTTGGTATATATTAATACGTGAGTAGAGTAGAGTAGATATATAAAAATGGCTACATACAAAAAAGCTTTAGAGGTCCAGTATATATGTTGTATAGTATATATTTTGACCTGTCATGGTACAAAGTCTATACAATGACAGGTCAAATAATACTGGTCATAGAAATAAAATAAGACATTCAAAACGTACGAAATTCGACCGCCAGACGATCTCTAGTATTTATTAACATTCCCTTTATATATATACAAATATGTCGGGGAATGCGATAAGTTGGCGGCTGAACGGTCATCAGTAGGGTTCTCTGGTAGAGGGTTCATGACATAGATTTCAAACCATAACTACACTATTTATAATAACTGTAAGAGCGAGCGAGCGAACGAGAAGTCCCGTTTGGACGGTCCAAACTACTCGATGGCTTCCAAAAGAGTGCCCCTCAATGTTCCTCCGAAGTCAAAACGGAACCGTCGCCCCTCCAAACGATTCCGCTAACGTGACTTGTGACGTCACCTCCGTAAAATATTATCAGTTGACTGTCTTATTCTTGCTAAATTGTCGTACTCGCCGATAAGGCTTTACTGAAAATTCACACGGCTTCGTGTGAGGGTGTACCTTGCAATAATATAAATTCCATTTGTGGATAATATTAGGTAAACTCGGCCTACCTGGCTTCATACAAAAGGCTAGATATAGTTAGACTATCTTCCTCATAAAATAAACTTGCATAAGATAGAATACCACAGGTTTTATAAAGGTCAAAATAAAGAAACAATCGCAATATTAATGCACCATGTATTAACCACGTTCAAGCACATTAGCAGTACTTCTCACTGGTAAACTATTTTGAAACAAATGGGACAGTATCAGTCCTTCTCTCTGGCAAGCCTAATACTAAAAAGTCAGTATGAGACCTTCTCACTGATAAGCCCAAAACATAATTGACATTACCGGCCTTGGCGGCATTTTGAAGCCACAGACATCAGACATACATTGTGCATTAAGATCAGTTGGAATTGGAACGAGCATCTTGTCTACATCTAACTTTCACTAATCACGTCTATGAACGTGACCTTGTGGCATCTATCTTATGTAGTCATGAGCACACTTGTATGTTCTGTGACCAGTTAAAGACTTTAAGATTTAGCGATCACCTTTTGAGATATAGTACTTTTGATCAAGATTAACTTGATTTCATTCCTAATTTAGAATCAAACTAATTATAATATTATAAATGTGAAAGTTTGGATGGTTGGATGTATGGATGGATGGATGCATGTTTATTACTCTTTCACGTCAAAACTATTGAACCGATTGCGATGAAACTTGGTATGTAGATAGCTGGAGACCTGGATTAACATATAGGCTACTTTTTAACCCAATATTGCCACGGGATCGGGACTTACGCGGGTGAAACCGCGGGACGTTGCTAGTAAGAACTAAATTATCGACAAGAAACTTTACTAATTTGGTCTTATTTTAATCAAAACGGGACTTCTCATAACTAGCACTTTTTGACATATTCCAAGCCTCTTGTTTTCTTACGCTTACGATACCGTTTTCACTATCATCAGCTACCAGGCTTGTTGCAAGACTGATTGTATTCTTCCATTGAGAACACAATAACATGTTTTTTTTTTCAAACTACTAGGTAAGTACCTACTAGGTACATTAAGGAATTATAGATAATAATAGAGAATTGATAGAATAAAATAAATAGCCAAATGCCTCCCGCCTTGTAAATATTAAATTTAATACTTTTTAAAGATAATTATAATAATATAACTAATTTATAAGTAATATATTTTATTATATTTTAGTACAAACAAAATAAACAAAAATTCTGATAATTACCCGAAAGGAATATGTACCTCTTGAGTACTTATTATCGGAATTCTTAAGAAGTTTAATTTTCTTGTAGAGTTTCTTTAAGTAATATTTATTTAGACTTCTCCACTTTACCTTGATTAATTTTCTTTATTCTAATTAAAAAACTTTTCAAAATGTCTATTAGAATTGAATTATTTCTATTAAATCCGATGAGTGAATACTTCGTTAGAAGGTTAATGTTATGGTTACTAGTTACCGAGGAACGTTAAGTGGAACATTACTATTTGTAAAAAAGTCTTACGGTGTTAGTTCTACATAAAATATAATAATATGTAGTATAAAAAAAAACATAATAAAATGTATAGGATTTTTAACCAACCAACTGAATTCATAGAAATTACCATAAGTAATTGAAGCTTGTGAAAAATATTTTAAAATAATTTAAGCTGAAATCGGATGCTGTGTCAGCTAGGTTGGCAATCAACGCAGGTGCGTCGATCCCTGGAGCAATGCACCTTCAGCGGGCGTGGGATGAGGTAGGGGTGAAGCGACTCCAGGATCAATTATTGGAGGGTGCTAGGGGGGCCGATAAGGCGTTACAGGCGTGGTACCTTCGCTTCACCTGGGCACCCTGCTCGACGACGTCAACCCAAACGCAGAGGCGTGTAGCGGTGGCTTTCCGCCTGGGCTGTAAGATGTCTGAACCCCATATATGCACATGGGTTCCATGGTGGAAGCAAATGGCCATCACGCCTAATTTGGGACTAAACTTGCGTCAGCACTGTACCCGCCAGCCACCTTAGTCGCACCGTTCACTCCCCGTCTGCCACCGTGGAAGACGCCAGCTTAAAGAAGAGCCTTAAGTACGCCGATTTGGAGCCGCTGTACCACTTCGTGCCGTTAGCGGTGGAGACCCTGGGGAGCTGGGGCAAGGAGGCCAAAATCGTTGTAAAGGAGATTGGATATAGGCTCATAGAGACGACTGGTGACTCTAGATTCGGAACGTTCCTGGTGCAGAGGCTGGCCATAGCAATCCAGCGGGGAAACGCGGCGAGTGTGATGTGCACTTTTGTGCCAGGAACGGTCAGGGGCGGGTTTTTCGATTAGTTTGGATAAGTTTATTGTAATTTCGACATTTATTATATTTTTTTACGGCACGTATGGGCCGGCTCGATCGGAGTGATACCACGGCCTCTCAGAAAAGTTTGGTTTTAATACCTGTCAAAAGTATCTGACCAGCTATTTATGACAAGTTATGAGACAAGCTGGAAGGCGCGATGGCTTCTGAAGAAATATTTATATCTGTTGAAACAATGTTATTTTTATCACAGGAGCAGGGTGATATAGGCAGATACCTCTTGCACGATAACTATGCTGTTGGAGGGGTCACTTTTATTCTATAGTTTAGTTTCTATAATGAAAGCGCAGTCGTTATATCCTCCAATATTAAGTACATGTACTAGTTTGAAAAAAGAAACGAGGTGCACAGGTAACCATTCCCTGTATTCGAGCTAGCTATAGATATACCCACCATCGGTCAGTGCTAATAAGTGTCACATGATTAAACTGAACTTTACGAACTCAAGAATGTTTGCAGAGGCGCACAGTAAATGTTAACTTTTTGGTTAAAAAGTTTGGTTAAAAATTTCTGACTAGGAGAATGAGTATAGAAAAACTATTGAGTTATAAACAGTAAAATAATGTCGTTCTCATTGCTTAAAAAGGTACGACATTACCTAAGCAATACAATAAAGTAAAATAATACCTATTACATCTATGAATGGTGGCAGGTGCGTTAAATGGTACAATATATTTATTGCACACTCACCATTTAATATTGGAACAATAAAATTGCAAGGTGCACCAATATCGTTATCCAATGCCCATTGCTTTGTAAATAGGTAACATGATATACCCAGCTACGCGTTACTGTTGCTAAGTAAATTGCAATGAAAAAGTATTGTGATTATAAATTGCGATAAAACTATCCTATCTCTTAAGTTAGATCAAACTGCACACAGTGTTAAATTTCATTACAATCGATTCATTAGTTTAGGAGTCCTTTGCGGATAAACAACGAGACACGATATTTTTATATATAAACTTTTTTCATTAATATAACTTGATGGACTAACGAACTCTTCAAAATGAGACCGCTCTTTGTGGAAGTCTATGAGAAATTTTCTAAGGCCTTTACTGCAATGCTGCATTGGCGTCTTACGTTTGCTCCTCTGACGCACCTTTAACTTTCTAAAGTTAAATTACCTTTTGGAACTTCATTATCACTCTCACCCATTTTTTGTAAAAGAAAATATCGCGAGGATAATAGCCATGCCATTATTTTAAGAGTTCCTTATATTTTTTTCAACTTAATCCTGAATGTAAATATTGAAGTAACCTTTGTAATATTGAAAGCAATTCTAGATTTTTCTATGAATCCGTATTCACTTTACGGAGTATAATATAATATTTACAAAACGTATTAAATGTTAGAGGTTAAGGAAATGGTTAGGCTTAAGGTTAATAGGCTCAGACTTCCCGGCAACACCCAGTTTGAGCGACACTGAACTGTTCGAGCTATTGCTAACACTGCGTAAGCGTAATCCATCCGTATAAGCAATATCCCTTTCCTTCCATTCCCTTCCTTTCTTACCTTTATTCCTTTATTACTTGAATGACAGCTTACTGTCACCGTACAGTTTGGATAGTGCTATATTTGAACTTACAAAGTTACAGTTCTTTACACATTTATTACTTACTAGGTTAAATTATGTCACACGAATTTCTTAATTTTTGTCTACTGGTGAAGTTATCGTTGAAAATCGGGCCATATCTTTAACAAAAACAGATGTGTAAACAGATACAATTTATGTCAATCGGTATATTTCTAAATATTTTTGTAACCACCAGCTACCGATTATTTTCCTCTATTGTTTCTATACAAAGATTGCCTGGAAGACATCGCTTTTAGCAATAAGACCGCCCATGGTACTTGCCGCTTAGTATAAACTGTTACTAACTGTTTCATTTCCGTCCAACAGTGGTGTACAATAAATAATGTTCTATCTATCTATCCCCATATAAATTGAAGCACAAAGCGATGATAATTTCAATTTCTGATCGACATTTACATATAATATAACAGAATATAATAGAAAGAAATATAAAACACAAAATTCAAATTTTGACCAACAACAATTTTGTAACGAGGAATACGTCATACAATCGCGATAAATAAATGAAATCATGGGTAGTTCAAGTATTAAGAGTGCTAACCTTTGGTACCCTAAATAGCAATTCAAAATATATATGCAGTAATTCCTAGCAATACATACCTATACCTATATAATATACACACCTAGTGTGTATACTATATAAATAAAAATGCAATGTTATTCGTTGGTAAGCCCGTAACTTGAGAATGGCTGGACGTATTTGACTATTTTTTCATTTAAATGTTAGTAATAGTCTGCATAAAGGTTTTTAGGGCAAGAAAAATTGCAAATATTGCTCGGAAAATGGGGAAATTCGGGGAAAATTGAAAGTGCTTGCTCGTGAATTCAAATAAAATGTTAACAGGACAACATCTGTCGGGTCAGCTAGTATATAGTAATGATCAAGGTGGCTCTAAACAAATGCAAGGCTCTCTATTTTCATGGGTCTCGCAAGGGACCACCTAGGGGATCCAGCCTTATTGTAGGAGCTGTTAGTATCAATAGGCCTCGTACTCGACAGCCGATGGGACTTCAGAGCTCACTGCCGAAGTCTCGCCCCAAAACTTACAATCACAATACAATCAGTGAATTATGACATCGAGGCACGACGGTCCCAGCTCCGCCAGGTACTTATTGCTTAGTGAAGTGAATGACTTGAGTGACCGAGCGCAGTCATACGCAAAATACGCGCTATGTCGTAGAGTTGCGGAAAACTGCCCGTGAAATCCTAACCTAAGGCCCGTCATGGAGGATTGGCTGGAGAGGTGACATGGCAGCCTCTCCTACCGGATGACGTAGGTACTTACCAGACACGGCTGTTTCGGAAAGTATCTGTGTCGAATAGGCCGGGAGCCAATACCCGTGTGCCACAGCTACCGGGACTTTCGTGAAGATAACGGATTCCACAGTCTAGTGAAGTGCCCTGCATGGACGTACCAGCGTGCTAACCTCGCGGCAACCGTAGGAGTGGCTAGCCTCTCGTTGGAGACCATGATTATGTCCATGGTCCAGAACCTGAGGCAGCGGAAAGGGACATAAGATATCTGATCTAATTTTTTATTGATATAACTAAAACTCGCCATTACCAACAGGTAGACCGTGTGCTTGTTTCCCGAAGCAAGTACTTCTGTCTGTCTTGTTTAAAATTTTATTGTAAAAGCATTGAGTACTTTTTAATTAATAAATTTCAATTTACTTAACAGTAACTTTATCTTAGCTTTGAATAAAGTGTAAAAGATATTTAATAGCTTAATAATGCGTTGGTAACTATCCAAATTCAAAATACGCGATCCAACTTAGACATAGTCTGAAGTAACTTTGTAAAAACTTAAAATATTAAAGCCAATGTAATCTAGTTAAGTATTTATTTATTATAAATCCAATTAAGCTAATATGGTTTAAAGTTATATCTTGCAGAATTTCCTTTTCCGAACTGAACAACACAAACAAATAAGGAAAGTTTTAGAAGTGACCTGTTGTTTGTTTCATGTCAATTTACGTAATCTGATCTGAGAAAACAGATAATTGGTTTAGTCGAAAGTCCGCACTGTTAGATATTTAGCTCAAACTTACTACATGGAAACCAAATTCCTAGTACTAAATAGAAACCAAGAATAGGATAACGCTTTCGGGTAGGGCAGACCGGGGATGGTTGACCAAATTTCTGTTTAAACGCTTGTTTTATTTTTATTTTCGTATATATTATTATAAAAAAGTTATAATGTAATGTACAAGCTTGATCTCTTAGAAATTGAAATCTAAGTCAACCTGCCCCATGCCTGGGCTTGATTGACTTTTCACTAGGGGTAAGTTGACCTATAGAGTAATTAGTACAAATTCAATGGATATATAGGATAAAAGAACAAGAAGTAGTTCTTCTCTGTATAAACTATAAGTGTGCGAAATTTCATACTCCTCCGTCCGCCCAATTTTCGTAAAAAGGGATCCAAAGTTTTCGCTTCATGTATTAATATTTAGATTATAACTTAATTTGATGTGACGTAAATTCAGACTACTATAGGCTAGGTCAACCAACCCCGTTATAAGTTAGTCTACTAGCCCCAGATTGCTTTTTAACTTTTGATCACGTGCTATACGTTACATACCTTCAAAATACATACGTTCAAAATTACGACGAAATCCAAAGAAATATAATGTTATAAACAGATTGACCATCAAACTTTTATATTAAATGGCTTGAAAATAAATAACAACGCATATGTAGGCCTTACTACAAATAATATTACTAAGAAAAAAATTACTTACGTATATAGTTTTTTGATATTATGCTCCTGCTTCCAAATAACCTGCGTGCGCGTTTCTGACAACTTAGTGGGAGGAGGTATCGATTATTCGTTTCTAGTTGTAGGACGCAACACTTGTACGTAGGTCGAGTTTTTGATAATTAATCTACCCCTATAGCCAACTATCTCCGGTCGCCCCGATATTTAATGAAACATAATAATCTATACTAATATTATAAAGCTGAAGAGTTTGTTTGTTTCTCTCTCAGGAACTACTGGTTCGAATTGAAAAATTCTTTTAGTGTTGGATAGCCCATTTATCGAGGAAGGCTATAGGCTATATAACATCACGCTATGACCAATAGGAGCGGAGCAGTGACCATAAACGCAGGTGAAACTGCGGGGATGGGTAGTATATAAATAAAGAGATCTAAAGAGTTATTCGTGGGCTTGTTTGAACGCGATAATCTTTGGAACTATCATTTAGATTTGAATAATTATTTTTGTATTGGATAGAGTATTCTTTGAGGAAGACTATAGGCTATGTAACATTACAGTATCAACCTTAGGAGTGAAGACCATAAAGGCATAAGAACAAAGAGAACGAAACCATTTATTTGCATGATTTCGGTTTATCTAACTCATAATTAAGTAACAGTTTATCCTGCAGATAACATAAAATATTATTTAATATTATTTTTGCGCATAAAAACTGTTTGGAATTTTACGATATGATTAATTATTTCAAATATTTTACATATCTTTTAGTTTCTTATGAATCATGTATTAACTGCTTAATATCTCAAATGATTTTATTAATAAAATAATATATCAGATTAATAACTATCAGCGGTACGACCTCGTGTCGGCTATTGATTCTGCCCATCACCTGATATTATTGGCCAAAAGAGGCGGTGGAACGAGAAAGAAGGAGGACAACCACTCTCCCGCCCTGCTGATGATGCACCAGACGCCGGAGTCCGCAGTCTGACCTCCATGAGACTGTCCGTTACCACGACGTATTCCGCGCGCGCCTCTTATCCACAGTGTGATCGCATGCTGATCAGGCGGACAAGGTCTACAGGTGTTCCCGGACGCTCCCTTTTTAGGTTATCCCGGGCAATAGAATAACTTGTGATGGAACACCGAGTGGTTTTAGTCAGTTTGGCTCCGGTGAGTTGATGACACATGATTAAATAGAAAAAATATATATATACCTAAGCTCACTAAAAATTTACATCATCAGTCACAGTCACAGTCCGTCAAAGTAATCAAATTATTTATTACAAGTTAAACATGAAGATAGTACTTAATGTATTATACATTATAACAACGCAACTTTCACCAACTATTAACAAAAATCACGGATATTTAATACCCGTGATTTTTGTTCGTTTTCTTTACTTTGACGTCATGTTTATTTTAGGTTTGAATTACGTTTTGTTAGTAAATTGACCTTTTTTATATTAATTGAAGACATTTATTGTAAGTGAAATAATATGTATAATAATAAAATAAATGTTTATCTTATAGAATATTATTATGATTGGTTATATTATACAATACCAGAACTTATATAAAATAAATCAATAGTTACATTGCTTTGTGTTAAAGGCTGACCTTTTTTACCCACGACGGCACGGAGAAGGTATATTTAAATTTACTGTTGTCATAGTCAGCAAACCAGTGGTCTAGCCATCGTGCATCGCTGGAAACGTGCGTGCAAATCCTATTGACTTAGAATGAATACATTTTAACATTACTGTGAAATTTCCGATTGTATTTTGCTCTGGCTTTGAAACTAGTAACTAGGCAGTAATATATTTTAATCATTTGTAATTAATTGTGTCTTAACAATTGCTCAAAACACTGAAAGTAATTCTTCAAATACAAAATTTGCAAATACCAAGAACCTTATTACCTACTCCGAAATTTTAATAAAGATTTTAACAAGACTTGTGTATCATCTTCAGTAAGAAGGCAATATAAGGGAAGTCAATTACAAATCTTCAATGGCATCCTCGACAATCGTGCACAGAAGAGTATAAACGCTCTCTATTCCACTTAGACTACAGATAGATTAGATATATATACAAGTATTATCTTACTATAAAAAGCCACCCAACTGGTCCAGTATCTCCATCCTACAAAAAACCGTGGTCAGACAGCTCTAAGCTAGTCCTTCTCTACTGGTGAGTATGATGACCAGAGTGTTATGATAGCTTTATCAATTTACAAGCGACATCATTGGTATTGCAGGTATTTATACTTCAAGGAGAGGTTAATCCATAGTAGTTTATGTTACAAATTTAAAATTTTATTTGGCACTCCTATATAAAGTTAGGTTTCTAATAGTAAAAAATGTTGAAGTAAGTGAGGAAGTAATGTTCGCACGCTCCTTTCTGCACTGGAGAAGGCCCCTCCATCCCAGGTGTGGCTGCCTGCTGATCAGGAGGTGGGCAAGGTCTGCAGGGGTTCTCGGAGGCTTTTTTGTTAGGGTATACCCAGCTTCTTTGCATAAGACCCACTTGTGACGAGATACCGTGAGGTTTTTAATTTCAGTTTGATCCACTTCTCCGTTTAACTAGGGTGAGGTGATGACCCTAAACAAAAAAAAAAATATAGTCAATTGTATCTGAAAATGTTTTATTTGATTTGATAACAACACAATATGTAGGTACACATACACATGTACTACAAATGTATTTTTATTGCTTAATCATTTATTTTGTAAATATTGAAGAATTTATTAATGACATCGAAATATTATTGAATTTTAAAATTATGTTCTTAGTACTTTAAAATACACAGTATAAACAACCAAACTTACTCATGTTATTTTTATTGTATTATATTCCTGTGTCGCGGGGACTTTACAAACATTGAAACCACGGATAAAAGAACACCCAGACTCGGGATAACTATTGGTGGATTTCATAAATTTGTGTCCCGTGTGAGAATGGAACCCTCGTGTGGGAATGAAACCCTCAACACTCGCTGTGGCGAGGCTAGGACACCCAAATAATTACGCTACCATAAAACGTCAGTAATCGTAGCCAAGTCCTCCAGGACTAGCGACCTTGCGGTTGTAAGGTCACTAGTTAGAAGTTATTAAAACAATTTACTGTTCCGTAAAATTCATAAGTTATAAGATTTAAAAGGTAAAAAGGTGTCTACCTTTTTACCTTTTAGAATATTTACCGATGCCTATGGTCAAGCAGTACTAAAGACCTCAGTAATTTATCTTCATCAAACACTGCAAATATTGAACAAGTCTCAAAGCAAAACCGTTTATATATACACAAATATCTGCGTTAATATGAAAGATATACGCTCTGCTTAATATCCAATACATTAATAACTCTAATATTTAATCCAAATAACTTTGTTTATTCAAATCAAAAGCAGCCGTGGGCATATCATTTTATATTAGGGTGTACTAACTAATAATATATATTTCCTTTTCTTTTCTATATTTTTCGAAATAGAATGAACTGAAATGGAGCACTTATTAGCAAATTATTTCATCGGTAATCCTATTCTTCCGTTCTACGTTGGGCAGTCTTATCCTTTAGCCAGTAACCCATTAGCCAACCTGAAATTGTAAGGACGCTCTTCTCATGTCCTAAAACTAAAACATATACCTATGTTGGAATGGCAACTTAGGAAACTTCAAGCGCGTAGCTTGTGAATGATTCTTACGGGATTGGCAACTTTGGTTTGACGTTTAAATTTGTACATATCAGTGAAGTGTCGTTTACTGTATTGTTCGGAGAAGAATAAGGTCATGTTCAGAGGGCGGGCGTTGAGCGCGCATTTTAGTTTAGTAATGCGCGCTTTGAACACGACAACGCGTGATTTTAATAAAAGGATTAGGTAAGCTATTAAAGTAAAAGTCCGTATAATGTTTTTCACATATCAGGAGTTGTAAACAAATAAAAACAAAGAATACATGAAGTGCACCCAAAATTTTCAACGAATACAGAACTTGAGTTGAACTGCGACAACGCGCGTTCAACTCTTGAGAAACGCTCACCATGTGAACACTATACAAAAACCTAACACGCGTACGACGCGCGGCCAACTCCCGTCATCTGAAGATAGTCTAATAATGGAGACTAACCACGTTTTTAACGAACAGCGTCAGCAATCCACTACAATCCTGAAAGTTATCGGTTTATTCACGTACTCGTATGTAAGTCTGTACATGAAGTAGAGCGAATGACGCTTGTATCTACAGAATTCAGTTTTATTCGGTGTTTCACCGTGGAATTTGCGCTCCATGATTTATAAACCATACATAGGTCATCAAGAATTACAGGTTTAAAAAAGGTAAAACAAGAAGAGAACGACCACAGATAAGATTGTCCATCAGTAAAATGGATAACGAAAAAAGACACCAAGCCTTATTTGACATCATTAAAATATAGATAGTATCTAGATCTCGAAATATAGAGATCTAAAGATTTTAAAATTCTGGCCATACTTTATAAATATTTCATTGAGATTTTCTAACGCAGTAGATCGTAAGGTCATAAATCTTAAGGACTTTTTCTTTTGTGTTTATTTGAAAACGAAAAATAGTTTTATTGATTAGAATAGCATAAGCATAGCATTTTATAAAAATCATAAATTGTATAATTTATTGTTTAAATATATATTACTTATATTGAAAACCACAAAAAAATGTCCAGCCATTTTCTCAATTTCTTTCCTCGTATAGCTAAATTAACTCACTATCTTCACATTCAAATTCGATCAAGTAGAGCACTCAACGCAATTCATAGCAACCCTCGTTACAAGTGGCTCACTAAAAGGATGCGACTCAATTTAGAAATGTGACGTCAGTTTACCTTGAAGCACACACAGACTATGTACTATCCTGTACAAACCCACTCGCTTTTAATGCTTTTGATTAACTTATTGGGCACAGCCTTGACAGATATGGGTAGAACGTATTGTACATAATAATTGGAAAGATTTATTGTTTGGGGTTTTTATAAGTACCGGTACATAAATAAACAAGTACTATATATTCCTAGTTATACCTACCCCATTCTTATATATATATATAATGTGATTTCAGTTATAGCTATGAAGTATTAGTTCACATTAGGACATCGTATAAAATTTTTATAGGTGATTAAAAACTTGAGTAAATCTAGTTTTTCTTAATATAATATAGTTGAATATTTATTACCCTGATGACTGATAAGTTGGTAACGTATATTTGTAAAGAAACCTAGTAACGTATGTCCCATGCGACTTAAGCAACTCTTGATATTAAAATCCGTTTAATTAGAGAAAAATCAATTCAAGGAGGTTCGAATGATTCGATTCGATTTTGTTCCAGGAAGAAATAAAAAAATAAATTGAATACCTAATATAGAATGAAGGGCACCCGCCAGCGCTTTGTTTCGTGTATGCATTGGCAAACGTGACAAACGAGGTCTGTTTTCATAACCATTAATTATTGCGATATTCTCGAATAGCAAAGTGCTTCCAAAGTGTTCCTTATTTGTTAATTGTATTGAGTATTTACAGATGAAGCACTACTGTCCTTTCCTCCGCCAGCAGGGTAAGGTCATAGTAACCCAAAATGTAATTGTGTTACTGTTTGTGCAGGAGGAGAAGTAACAGTCCTTCTCTGCAAGTCGGAGCTCTTAACCACGAAGTTATCCAACAAATGACATCGTTGAATGGCCCGTAGATACGTAGATAGATCTCGCTCAGTACGTATTATAGGACTAGAAGGTCTTTCACTATAATTTTCCATTTCCCGGTCCATCCCTATTCCTGACGTCTGATTTCCGAGCTGAGAGTAGCGTTCATTCATACCCAGGGGCGGTAGAAAGTAACTTTTGTCAAATGACACAACATTTTCAAAACCCTATTGTTATAATAGATCCACACGAAACTTAAAATTAACACAAGTATTTTTGACACAATATTACCAAGAGGAAGAGGTATGCGGAATTGTGAGCAAACGTTTAAGCTTTGCGGCTCAAGTTGAACTACGCTCCACTTGCGCCGGTTGCTCTATATGTATGCATTGGCATCGGTTGTCCCGACTACCCTCTACTACAAAAAAACGAAACCAATTCCGGCGCTGACTTTGCTTGCAAAAAAACACTGAATCTAACAACAGCGGAGCCCACACGGACGGTTGTTTCATAATGATAAATCTAAGCCAGTATTTATGATGCAAATAATTTGATTCTCAAACAAAATCCACCAAATTCGTTAGACAAATCAAATAACATTATAAAAATATACCTGTGACAATATGGGCACGCCATCACAAATTTGACGCTATGCTTTGGCCACAGCGTTATATTTATTTAAGAAATAAAGATGTTTAATATTAATAAGCGCACTGTAAAATGTTGTTAGTTAACTAGTCGTTTGTCACGTTTGCTAATACATACACGAAACAAAGCGCTGGTCGGTGCCCTTCATTCTATGTTAGGTATTTTATTTATTTTTTTATTTCTTCCTGGAACAAAATCGAATCGAACCTCCTTGAATATTTTTTTCTAAATAAACGGCTTTTAATATCAAGAGAGAGAGACTACTTAAATCGCATGGGACTTACGTTACTAGTTTTCTTTACCAATATGTTAACTCCATGTATACCAACTTATCAGTTATCAGGATAAAAATTAGCCAACTACATTATTTTCAGAAAAACTTGATTTACTCAAGTTTTTAATCACGTATAAAAGTTTTATAAGATATCCTAATATGAACTAATACTTCATAGGTATAACTGAAATCACATTATAAATTAAGAATGGGCTAGGTATAACTAAGAATATATAGTACTTGTTTATTTATGTACCGGTACTTATAAAAACCGCAAACAATAAATCTTTCCAATTATTATGTACATTACGTTCTACCCATATCTGTCAAAGCTGTGCCCAATAAGTTAATCAAAAGCATTAAAAGCGAGTGGGTTTGTACAGAATAGTACATAGTCTGTGTGTGCTCCAACGTTGACGTCACATTTCTAAATTGAGTCGCATCCTTTTAGTGAGCCACTTGTAACGAGGGTTGCTATGAATTGCGTTGAGTGCTCTACTTGATCGAATTTGAATGTGAAGATAGTGAGTTAATTTAGCTATACGAGGAAAGAAATTGAGAAAATGGCTGGACATTTTTTTGTGGTTTTCAATATAAGTAATATATATTTAAACAATAAATTATACAATTTATGATTTTTATAAAATGCTATGCTTATGCTATTCTAATCAATAAAACTATTTTTCGTTTTCAAATAAACACAAAATACATTTATATTTATTTGAGAAATAAAGATTTCTAATATGAATAAGCTCACTGTAAAATGTTGTTAGTTAAAAATCAATGTTTGTATATTTGTCCTCTATGCGTTCCGAAACCATTGATCAGATTATTGTGAAACTATGGTAGGGTATTCTGGGGACGCCTGCGAGGGTTCCTGGCTCAAAAAAATTCAAAAAAATGGCTTTGCAACGCATGCCGGGTGCAACCAATAAATAATACCTTCCTTAATTAATTTGTTTACTTAGTTATCGAGCAAAGATAAAACACAATAAAATGTATTGAATCCGATTCACGTACTATTTGATATGTAAAAACACATTTTGTTTGCGTATATTACAAGCAAAATAACAAAAGATTTTTTTAATGGTGTTATGAAACACATACTGAAATATTACTATTAAAAAAATATATAACAGAAAATAAAACATAAGCGACAGCTTTCAAAATTGCGACCGAGGCATTTAGATTAAAATACTTCAATTTTAAAACGACCTCATTGGTAACCAGCCCATTTGAAAGTTTTTTCATTACTAGCTCAGT
Source organism: Euplagia quadripunctaria (assembly GCA_963859945.1). Lineage (NCBI taxonomy): Eukaryota > Metazoa > Arthropoda > Insecta > Lepidoptera > Erebidae > Euplagia > Euplagia quadripunctaria. The sequence goes on along the minus strand of OY982567.1, from coordinate 7,221,622 downwards.
GTAAAAGAGTGCCGTGGTTCTGTAAATGTGTTCACTGGAACCGAATCCACTCTGAGTTGAGGGGTTCCAAATAAAATTAGCATTTTTTTCACATTTTCTAAAGGGTCGTCGACTTATAAGAGCTGACGCGAACTCTTAACAGGACACATTAAAAATTATTTTTATTTCCATCCACTAGATTTTACAGACCACCTTATTAAGTAAAATGACGTTTACATGTAATTGTAGTTGGAGAAACTTTTTTATATTTGCGTCCGAGTTCGTTTAAGGACTTTCTATCAAGACAGAGAAAGATATCAATGAATGCTCTTATTCTCTTAATTTGATTTTGAACTTTCACGACTTGTATTTGTTATGTTTATATTAAAAAGTACGATTCTCTTTGGTACCCGACTGCGGCGAAGCCTAACAAGAGGGTTATGTGTTTGACCTATTTGTATGTTTATAATATGTATACATGTCCGTCCCTATATTCCCTCGTAACTACAAAACAGCTGAACCAATTTTAAAGATGATATATTATGTCGTTAGATTCGTCTTTATTGCGCGAGTGGTACTGAGTATATTAAAATTATATTCAAAAATTGTGGTTTTTACCACCAGATTGTATGTTTTCAATTTTTTTCCCAAACCTAGCAAGTATATAGTATCAAAATAGGCCCACTTGCGCGACATAACTTAAATGCATTTAAGACGTACTAAACGCATTTAAAATGGTTAAACACGATAAGCGTCTTGCACAACGATAAATTTGGCACTAAACATATTTTAGAAATTGTCAAAGTTAGTTACCGAAAATCGGCTATTTAACGGCGCTAAACGCGTTTAAGAACCACTTAAATGTCAGTCAGTTTTGAATTTCATATTAGGTTAGTTTATTTTTGTGTCGATATATACGTATTTTAATTATCACAAATATTATCGAAATATATCAAATATTATATTATATTCTTTTTGGTTTATCACCCATATTGAACTATTTTTTTGCGCTTATTTTATATAATAACTGTATTACTTGTACCTGTTATTTTTAAAAATATGTGTATGTCATCGATAGAATCATAACAAATCAATCATCATGACGTGGAACGGAAAGAAGAAACTGATTTATCGACCTCATAAACAAGTTTAACTAAATAAGCCTGCTGTCGTCTTTGTGCAAGAGGGCACTAATTATGTTTAAGTAAAACATGTTTATGCATTTAGTTGCATTTAACTAATTTTATTTAGTAGATACTAAAATAAAATGTCGCGCAAACTAGCCTGAAAGTTGTAAAGAGTGATACAAAAATGTATACAACTTATATCTTTCTTAGTTAGTACTTTTAACCCAGTCAGGCTTTTTTTACATTGGTGTAAATATTAAAGCGATGCCCCAATTTACACAATCTAATAATCGTAAGTTCATATTTAAGAATATTAGCTCAAACATGGAAATATTTTCATAAGCGATATTATTATTTTTATCTTGTGGGATTGATACAAATATTCGTTAAACGTCTGAAAGATTTATATTAGTGTGAAACAAATGGTGGTGTATCAACTGAAGCCTAATAATTTTGCTTGTGTACGTGTCTACTAAGGTAATTGCTCCTCGGTCTCCTTCTGATATAGTAGTGTAATTTATGTGCAGAGGCTCTTTTTGCCAAATTGATTTTATAGCGTATACGTGAAGAGCCCGAGAGGGTATTTATGATGAAATAGTGCTGGGAAATAGAAATTCGGGTGTCCTCTAAATAAAAAGTTCTCATGATTTCTCATCTACCGAGTTTATTTTGCAGCTATGTAGGGTTTTAAGGAAAAAGATTAAATATTTTTCTTTGAATTAAACTAAGGTTAGTAATAAAACTATCTGTGAATTTACAGAGTACATACATATGCAAGAATCATGAGTCAAACGATCAAATAAAGTCACACACATGATGATGGATGTTGAGGTTCCAGCTTGATTGTTACCGGACAAAGGTTGATGTGTGTGAGACCTTGTCCACTGCTCCAAAGGATTCCAGTTTCGAAATTCATTCAGGGGTGGATTCATTAAACCTAACTGCTTTTTAGGGTTCTACAGTCAGCAAGGAATCTTTATAGTTTCGCCATGTCCGTCCGTCCATTAAAGGTTCTTGATACGAGTAAGATGAAAATTTATCACGCCAACAAAGCGGTAATATAAAATTAAAAAAAAAAACAGGTTTCCTCGTCCCTACATTAAAAATTTCTACCCCAGGGTCTAGGGTGTCTATGGATATGTATTTCAAAGGTAGCGAGGATGTGTGAAAACGTTTTTTCGATTTAAGAATCCGTTTGTGAAATTTTATTATTAAGCTTAAAGTGCAAATTTTTGCCAGAGTCCTTTTTCCTTGGCCAGAGTAATTATTGTTAGTAATCGTCTAGGTACCCCCAGGACTGGCTTGCCTAGTGTGGGGCCATTGGACATTCTTACATTGTACATGTACTTATAACTTTGTGGCAACAAATAATTTTTTGTTTTATGTTTATTTAGTATAGTGTTTCTTCCTTTGTGAGATAAATGATTATTTACGGATACTTAAAAAAACTCACTGTAGTACTACATATAAAGAAGTTAAAAGGAAAACTATCACAGCTAAGTAGGCTTTACAAATTAAAGAGTAAATATCGCCAACTTATGAAATGTACTTGAAGAAGTAATTAGGAAAATTTTTTGTGCAAATTCTATTGCAAATTACTTCGATCAAGTAATTCACAACGGAACCCTACATTGTGCGTGTCACGACACGCACTTGGCTAGTTTTTTACTGCACACTCTACTATTCAGAGACATACGGGAAAAAACTAAAATTAATATAAAATACAAAATAAAAAAAAAAATATATATATATATATATATTAATAGGAAGAAAAGGCGTCTATGAGATGTATACAACAGAATAAATACCAATGCAATGTAATAAAAACAAATAACCGTTAAAAAAAAACCATGAAAAATATTTCATAATAATATATTCAACATGTCACTTACCTTGATTATTTTCTCTGAAAATGTTGAATGTGAAACGAATGCAAATATTTGAACTGTCGACTCGGCAAGGATCAACTTTTCACCGTATTTCATAATAATGTATTTGAAAAGTTTCCTATTTTATTTCGCGTTTAGACTCAAAGTTGTTAACTCCAAAGTTTTATTTCTAAAATAACAATATCACTGTCACATAATTTGCCGGATCATTTTGATAAATAGCAAAATGAAATACAAATTATAATACTTTTGAAGTCGGATTGAATGAATGACGGTACTAATACTAAATCAGCGGTAAATAAATTAAACTTGTTTACTTACTTGTTTTGTAAATAGTGCATTAGAATCGCTGGTTTTATTTAAGGTCTCTTCGCAAAACACTATTTATGCAACCTCTTGTCAATTTTCATCAGTTTACAAACTAGACAATGGCTGATCTAATCTTGGTGAATACTTATTATATCTCTTAACGGCTATATTAAATTTTAAAATACACAATTAGAAAAATTAACACTTATTTAAATCACTGTAAAGGTATGACTCTAGCAAAAAAACTATCCGTTTACAAGTTATGACCGTTTGAATTTCCAGGTATTTTTAGCCAAAAATACCCGTTTTTCATAAAAGTAGGTGAAATGTGTAAAGTTGAGTACTTTGAATCGTACGTGTTTTTGGAACGAAGTTCCTTACGGTGCGTTGTAAAGGGGTACTCTAGTCGGCAAAACGTCCGTAACGTAAGATTTTTAAGTGAAAACTTCTTTAGCGACGTTGGGCACTTTTTGAGATGGCTAAAGGGAGGAAGGGAGGGACGGACACTAGAGGGCGCTAATCTAAACATTGAGTTCTGTCAGCTCTTTATTAATTAATGTCACCAACCTGTTAAAGTGGCTTTTTAAGTTCGTCGTATCGTTTAAGTTTGCACTTCTGTCGGCAGTCCCATGACTGCTTCTTTTTATGTATAGTCTATGTATGATGGCTATACAGTGTCTAATGTGTAGTCTACGTGATGACTGTTATTATTACTATTATATATTTTTGTAAATCATTGTAAATTTTAACGTGGGAGAGCCATGCTTCGGCATGGCTCTCCCACGGGCCGGCTCGACTCCGCTCGATACCACGGCCTCACAAAAAACCGGCAGTGAAGCAATGCTGCATTGCATTTCGCCGCATGAGTGAGGTTACCGGAGGCCCTAACCCTTCCCTCTCCCTTATTTCCGTCCTTTCCCTCTCCCCCTCCCCTCTTCCCACTCTTCCCCCCTCCCCCTCTTCTCCTACTCCCACCTTAAAGGGAGGCAACGCATTTGTGACTCTCGAGTTACAGATGCTCATGGGCGGCGGTAATCATTTACCATCAGGTTGTTAAGATAATTTTGTAAAGTAGTTTTTTTTTTTTATTTTTATCGATAAAAAAATCATAATAAAAAATGTATACCCGAATAATTATTTTCTTTATACCTCGAATAGAACTTGAAAATCTGTTGTCCCACGACACCACACATTTTTTATTTTGGAATTTTTCAGCATACTCTCGAGGTGGTCTCATGAGAATATGACGTTGAATTTATCATGTAACAGAATCTGTGATAAACTATTATAATTGAAAGAATTAATAATAAGCAACATGTAAAAAAAAGACAACCGGGTCAAGGTTTGAAGATAGCTTTAGAGATGAACATAAAGTTCTTATCGGAAGGTACTAATCTAACCTAAGGAATCACCTTCATCTTCCTACTCGTTTTCTAAAATTTATATGAAATCGATTTAATATGTTTCTTCTTCCATTCTAATCTATTATTTTTCATCTCTGCTTACTCTTTTTCTAGCCATATCCTCTTTCACGCAGTCCATCTAGTCAAGGAGTACAGTATATTGCGGTTTATCGAACCTTTAAACTGTGTCAACAGCAGCTACAAAATGCGTAATGTACAATAAAGCAGGCAGAGTTTTGTGTTTATAACACTTTTATACGTGTTCTGAATTTTTCACATACATAATAAATTCTTGTCTCGGTTTAGCCAGAGGCCAGTCTGTTTTACGTCAGCATAGTTTCTGAAAGGTCGTTTCGCCGCAGGACATAGGTAAAAACGAAATAAGGAAACTTACTGCTGCATTCGTAACACAATAACCGCCAGTTTCTTTGTGAAACTGCGAAACAAAGTCATTTCAATAGCGCTTTATGTTAATAATACTCTGAATCTGTGAAGAAAGTTAAAGTTTGTGATTTACGACATTTTGTTAGTTTATAAGTACTTTTCTTTTCTCTTTTGATATAATTGAAAAAAGGAATTTTGCTTTAGTGGCTAAATATATTTGGTTGGACAGAAATATTAATCTATCCTGAATAGATTTCAGACGATAGATCAATTGAGACAACATTTTTGGAAGCACTGGAGCAAAGGATATCATGGCAAGTTACAAAAACGAGTTAAATGGAAGACAAGCTTCGATGATTTGAAGCTCAACACAATTGTGGTTCTAAAGGAGGACAATTAAGGCATCTAAAGGATAAACTGCCACGATACGACCCACCTTCCACTTCAAAGGTAACCTTTGAAGTTGAAGATGGATCGCATCGTGGCAGTGTATCTCGAACTCGATAGTATTAACCGTGTTGCTGACGTCAAAACAGCAACTGTTGTACTGCGAAGCCCTTTTTAAAAAATATGTTGCCTTCTGTAAGAAGATGGTTGAAAGACAACCTTTCAACGCCCGGGGGCATATTTAGGCGCTGTCATAATATCAACATAAGACCATAATTAACTTTATATTGCTAATACTAATTGAGTAGGCGCTGTTTTGTAAAATGCACCTACTACACCTACCGACTTATAATATATATTTTTTCGATTTTATATGCAACGTCATTTAGTCAATCATTACATTTTTCAATCTCGTGACGGGAACTGCATTTTTATTTAAATCCTGATAATACATTTTCTACAGTCTGTGGTATCAAAAAGTATTTAACTATCTGATTACTCTAAGATAAAAAATACCTTTCTAACATACGCTTAAGAAATCCTGCATTCTTTTAGTACTGCTTATAATTTCTCTACACTAATAGTTCCTACGAACTCCAACAAGTTGTACTTTACTTTGCTTTGGCACTCGGCTCTGGTTTGGAATAGTTATATAACATACAGTTAAAAGTAAACCTTTTAACTGTATGTTACTTTATAAGTTGTTGTACATTCTTTCAAAGAAACGACAGGTTACTATTACCACCGGTAAATGCCGACTGCTCATCAACTGCTTAGATATAAATAGTATACATACCTTCCCGATTCGCAGGTGTTGAAGTCACTCGGCTATAGTCACCCTTTTCTCCCACGATATTATAATTTACGAACCTTCTTCAATACTTTTAGTAAGTGAGTATTATTGTTTAGCAGCGTAGAATAGTTCTCAATATGTTGTGTTAATAAATCTGAACCTATAATTTACAGAAGTAGATAATTTTATTAATTGTCTATTCCTTTTTTCGTTTGACTTATGGAGACTTTACAGTTAAAAATCTAAAGAAGATGATCTTATTTTTATTTAGCATTCCAAGTTTATGTTTTGATCTCATAAAAATATAAAAAATACATTCGAATATGTTCAGAGACGTAGGCTGGACTAGTAAATAGCGATTTCTTAGCGTTTATCAAACGTACTTCTGTCGTGATTGGGTTAAATTCTTCATTCAAACACCGCAGCAGTCAGGAAAAAGCAATTGGATTAATAATTACAAATTACAGTTACATTGTAAATAGTTACTGAAATACTTTGAATTTGAAATACATTGTAATTCATTGCACTTCCAAAGTAATTCAAATTACAATGTAATTGAATACTGTGTAATAACGATATATTACATTTTAATAAAATTATTTTGTAATTCAATTATTAATTAGATAACATAAGTAATTAGTTACGCCCATTACTGGACCGACCGAGGTAGTTTCGCCTTCGTGGAAACAAATAAATGAATGATATGTAATTTATTTAAACTAGCTTTCGCCACAGCTTCGCTCGCGTAAACAATACTTTTTTTCTGAATGAAAGGTATCCTACATCCGTTCCTGTACCCCTGACAGTGTGTATGCAAATGTTGGTGGAGTAGTGACAGCGTGAAATCGTGATAAACATACAAATAAACTCACATTCGCACTTATAATATTAGTTGGGACCAGTGTTACAAACAAAATTAACACAGACCCATGAATACCGTCAAATAATAGCATTGTGGAGGAAAGGGTGTTGTGTCCATCCAACACAAAAGGAGGCCCAACGGTGTTCGTTGTGTTTGTGTACGTGTCTGTCTATTAAACGGGGCGAGAGTTATCATTGCGCGATACAGATTAGTACGAAAGTAAGATGTATTCCCTTTGAACTGAAATTGAAATTTACTTACAATATGACGGTATTTGTTTAGAGTTGAAATCAATATACCTAATAGGGCATTATATCATGAAAGAAGATTGTTTTTACGATACAGACCTTATAAAATCATGACAAATATTAAATTATAAATTGGAACACATGTCCCACATAGTAAGAAAAACTAGTACATATCTTGTTATTGTATAAATAACCGTACCTACAGTACCGTACTAACTGTACCGTTTACCTACCACCGTATAAGTCACAACATATATATGTAACTAGAAGTATTTCTGGCAGAAATACTTCTTATATTATGTCTGCTTATATATATATGTCTAAAGTTTATATGATAACAAGATGTCAAGATATTATTACACCAAGTTTGTTACGTGTCGTCGCCTCGTCGCGATATATAAACTTGAAACATTATTGTTACACGTGACTATGGCAGTGTTCGTTGCGCAATGCAGCTTTGTCTACACCACTTGCATTCTATGCCTAGCTTAAGCGTAAATGTATTGTGGAAAGTAAAAATATGTTTTTTTAATCGAATGATGCCAAATATTTTAAAGACAGTTCAGAGTTTCAGTGTTTCTCGTAGTTTTTTGGCTTTACAATACTTTTATTTATTTATTTTTTTATTACAAAACAATACCACTATCACAACCTTTACAAAAATGGTAAATTAATCTATAATATTATGTATAATACCACAAATAACTAATAGCACAAGTACTCTCACCTTAGAAATAAAGTGTTGAGTCCCCACCTAAGATATATAATGTATATGCTTGTACTAAATATGGCTTCACCTCAGTATATAGTACCTAATGTTCAAAACCACGAACCCTCGAATTCGAAGTTGATACGTTAACCACTTTGATAAAGCCATTTTCACATATAAGGTATCTAGTTGCAAGATAAGTGAACCTAATAGAATTAACAAGAAAATATTTTGTAACATTAAAACAAAGTACACATACGATAACTAGTATTTAAAAAGGATTTACATTTTAACATACAGATAATACACGTAAAATTTCACTTAAATTTTATCTATTTGTATAGATATAGATGTATATATATACTTCAGCAAACAACCAATAACTTAATAAAAATTAGCATTTATCAAAGATTAACCGCTTTCTCATCATAATTATAATTTTATTTCATGATAGGTAGGTAAAAAGCATTTTCTCAAAACTAGCTGCAGCTCAAAGGAAGTCTGCCGTTTTATGTAACTAATTTTGAGGACAAAGTGCTAGGCGAACATGACACAGGGTCGGTGTACAAACAACTCTCCGAGCTGTATAAAAAGGTATTAAGTTCGGTATATTGTCTCAGCAAACAACTTAGACCAGACAAACTTACATTGCTTTATTTAACGTCAGTTGGAATAAACATTGACGCAGAGAAGATTTAAAAGTTTAATGTACATTCTGTGGAAATTGTGTCTTCTACAAACTGTGTAGAGATTTTCTAAAACAATAGTGAGTGTAATTGTATTCGCATACCGTTCATGTAGGTTAACAGGTGCTAGAATTTGAAACGTATCACGATTATGCCAACTTACAAACTAGGGCTAATATTTATTTCGTTTCCTACTTTAAAGTCTTAAATATTTTTTACTACATACAGTAATTATCTACATTAATATAAGTTCAAGATCTTTTTGTTTGGTTGTTTGTTTGTTTATTTAATCACACTAATTTCTAGAACTATTGGTCCGATGGATCAGCGGTCCCGGGAGGCAGATGCCTATATCCGCCATTGGGTTAAGTTCAGGCTGCGGAAGATGATGACGACGTATGGATCTGCTCCTGAGATTTAACTTAATTACTAAAAATAAATCTTAACATTGTTGACTGCAGATAACTAATATTCTCGTTAACATCTCCGTTAGCAGTTCACAGGGAGATAAAATGGATGAAATTCAAGATCTCAACGATACTTTTCACTCTGTTATACCGCGATTTCAAAATCTTTAACTTAATATTACAGCTAAAAACCTCGGAGAGCTAAGCTTAAACTAGCTGTTTGATGCCTAAGGAAGATTGTATTTTTTTTAGAACAATCATTTTACTTCGTAACACCAAGGCATACATTTACTTTTGGCCCACAGTAATAAAGACTGTATGTTCAAATAAGAAATCCATTACTTTTTCTGTTCACTTTTGTGCTAATACAAACAGAGAATTCTCGGTACTTCATTCACCGCCAAAAACATTATTACTTATTATGTTTTCGGCGGTGAATGAAGGCGGAATAAAAGCATAGCAATACATATAACATCGTAATAACGTTTTAATCATGTAATCTCGTTCTGAGTATAAGAAATTATTAGATAAATATTTAACTAGGCGATCTTTCGCGTAATTGACAGCTGTACTTTTTTATCATAGCGTGAGGTACATACAGTACATATGTGAAATAAGAATGTTAGCAATCCTAAATAAAGGCGAAAATAATTTAATAGCGTCACTAAATCAAGACTAACTAATGAATCAATTATTTAATCAATTTTATATCCTACGGTATTCTGATATCTACATATCTCTATAATGAAAGCTTTTAGATGTTGGATATTGTAAGATTGTAATATTTCATCGACATAACTAAATATTACTAGAAATTGCGATATAGCAATATCGCAATTTCTGCTTTGTCGCTACTGTAGTTGTCAATGAAGACTATTGAAGCAAAATTATAAATATGATATTTATCTTCTTCTATTATTTGATTCGTGCATATACTACCATTTTTAACAAATAGATTTGCAAGCAAACAAAGATAGTAACTACTCTGTAATCGGTGGCAAAGGGGCAATGTCTTACTTATCGTACTTATAAGTACTCGATTTAAATGGTAACTGAGGAGGGAAAACTAACCACTTACTCTCGGTTTCTTAACTTCAACGAGGCAAGAACCAAAGATAATTCTGAATGAATAGTCATAGGACAGGGAAAGTAAACGCTCAACTAAACCGATTCCGATCCATTGCTGCAGATTCGTCCTGAAAGCTGCCTCATGTAGAAGCAGGACGAGGGTCGAATCACACCTTGTAAGTAAATTATATAGGAATTCGTTGAGAATAATTAACTAAGGCTATTACTGTCATTGGAGTTTGCCAACTGAGGGTTACTTCTTCACAACGTATTTCCGCGATGGAACGCCTAATAAAGGTAGTTAACACTCGATTTGATTTGATGCCATATCCGATGATAATCCAAAGTATTGCTTGGCGTAAAAGAATAAGAAGACCCAATTTCAGATAAATGGGACAAATTGACGAAGAATACATGGCGAGGTCGTTTTGAAAGTCCGTCAAATAAAATGTTAATGAACAATAAAAAAAATATAAATGAAAAAATATAATTTAACTACTGCGGTTAAAAGATAGAAAACTCAAGCTTACTGTTTGGCTGTAAAACTTTGGCAAGTTAGTGAAGATTAATCACTACTCCATGGAACGTTTTCATAATGGCAACGTTTTCGGAACATTTTCATTTTCAGAAAGTTCATCTTAGAGAAACCGGATCTTTTTGTACTGGACATCTGCTGACTGTTTGTTTGTAAACAGCGTTTTTTTTTAAACTTGAAAATGTTGTTGATATTATTGTTATAAATTTACTCAACATTTAACTGGATAATCACGAGTCTGCACTTAGTAAATACAATAAAAGTCAAAAATATTTGAAAACCTTCTTCCTCTAATTTTGTTTTAAATTATCGTTATACATACATAGGCTGCACTAAAAGTATCGGGAATGGAATATTTCCACTATTCCTATCATATAAAAATCTTTTTAATTGAAAACTCCTTGGTTTTAAAAATCGAATACCATTTATTTATTTAAAAAAGATTCTCGGTCTTCTCACAAGGTCTTCTCAAAATTGTTTAGTCGTTGAGAAAATGGAATTGACTCGAGAAAATTCAAGGGCGATAATTTATTATGACTTTCGAAGCGGTTTAACACAAAAATAGTGTGTTGACCGGATGCTTTCTGCATTTGTTGATGAAGCCCCATTGAAAACCACAATTTATCGCTGGTTTGCTGAATTTCAACGTGGACGTGTCAAGCTCAGTGATGATCCCCGTCAAGGTCGTCCAAAAACTGCAGTCACCCAAGAAAACGTTGATGCTGTGTGTAAGCTGATTGAGGAAGATCGACATGTGACATACCGCGAAATTCAGGCAAATTTAGACATTGGCATGAGTCAAATACAAATAATCTTGCATGAACAATTAGGTGTAAAAAAGTTGTTTTCCCGATGGATACCGCATTTGCTCTGTGAAGAGCAAAAAGCGGCTCGCGTTACTTGGTGCGTCAGAACTCTCGAAAGATTCCACGCAGGATCCTCAAATGCTGTATACAACATTGTATCAGGTGACGAATCCTGGATATACGCGTACGAACCCGAAACAAAAAACCAGTCACGAGTTTGGGTGTTCGAAAATGAGTTAAAACCAACTAAAATTGTTCGTTCACGGAGTGTTGCAAAAAAAATGGTGGCCACGTTTGTCTCCAAAACCGGCCATGTTGCGACTATTCCTCTTGAGGGACAAAGAACGGTTAATGCAGAATGGTATGCGGGTCGTTTCCGAACTCCATAAAGAGAACTGCAACCGCCGCATCATCCTCCATCACGACAATGCGAGTTCTCACACCGCGCACAGAACAAAAGAGTTTTTAGAGCAAGAAAACATAGAATTATTAGACCATCCGCTGTACAGTCCCGACCTAAGCCCTAATGATTTCTATACTTTCCCTAAAATAAAGAATAAATTGCGTGGTCAGAGATTTTCATCACCTGAAGAAGCTGTGGACGCCTACTAAAAGGCCATTTTGGAGACCCCAACTTCCGAATGAAATGGTTGCTTCAATGATTGGTTCCATCGTATGGAAAATGTGTCAAATTTCGCGGAGAATACTTCGAAAAGCAATAACTACATTTTTAAATAGTAATGTTGTGTCACTTCCTTGATTCCCGGAATTTTCAGTGTAGCCTCGTATGTCAGTCAAAAACTAGAAAATGACTATTTGGGTTTTAACTAATAATAAAAAAAACTCGGTAAATGTAAGCAGACAACAAAAATAAAAAGGTTCCTTCCGTAATTCATTTTAAAATAAATCAGTTTCAACTTAATATTGAATTTAAAAAAGGAAACATTAATGACATATTACATTTACTATTCGTGATACATTACGTATTTATTCCAAGCGGCTGATATAATATTCTGTGTCAAAAGGTTATTAATATTGAAAGGAACGATACTGTCGTAATTCGGGTCTGTTTCATAGTACAGCTGCTTTTATTATTCCTCCGTAAGTACAATTTAACGATTAGCGCTGTTCATTCTTCGCATCATAAATTGAGTGCCAGGAAACGGTTTCGGAAATAATAGAATGTAATTTGTACTGTTTATATTTTACTATGTAGATGATTTAATAGATACTAGAGATGGATGGATGGATTTCGTCCATAAGTTATTAAATTTTGAATGTTTTGTTTTAGTTGTACCAGAATAAATGTATTTTCTTTCTTTCCTCTTCTTTCATATCATATTTATATCAACGCCAATGGTTTAAGTGGTCGCCTCGCCACTACGCCACGCTGAGTGTTGTGGGTACAAATCATACACGGGACAAAAATTTATGTGATTCACAAATAGTTATCCTGGGTCTGGGTGTTCTTTGTATCCGTTGTTTATACTGGGCCCTTGTAGCTTTTTGTAGCCGTTTTTGTTAAAAACTGCGTGTAGCTTTCTACATTTCTTCTACATATCAACTAGAAGTATTTCAAAATGAATTCAAAAAGGATTACAAAGAATTGTCTTCACGTATTAATATATAAATTGTTAACCTTTCGTGTTTTTTTTTAGGTTTGTGCATGCAACTAGAAATATAAGAATCGTTTCCAATAAATCTTAGTAATGGGACAAGGTACATCTTCCTCTCGAGCTTATCGGATTTTTAAGTGCTCTGACTTAATATATTAGAATAGAGCAGAGTGATTTTGAAACTGTATTCAATGTAACTTCACTAAAGCGACGTGGATTTAGAAGAATCTCTCTCTTTATACTAGGTTGCTACTACACTACTTATTATAAATACGTTCTATGTCATTATTTTTTTTCAAAGGGAGCGAGTAATTAACTCGCAACTCGCAGAGTGAGATGTCTACAACCCTAGTCACTAATTGTATAGTTTATTTTATTATATCAATGGAATAAAAATATGTTCCTGGTCTAGTAGAGTACTTTAATAAAATGGTTGTGTCTAAAGATTTTTAGAAAATATCTGTTTTTTGCAAGCAACCTGTTTTCTTTTATTCGAACTCCTTCCATTCTTACTGTGACTCCTATACAGTAATATTAACGATGATCCCACTAAGAACAAACAACGTTTACTTTATATAAATAATACTTAGTCATTATAAATTCAGTCAACCGAAAGTCTGGTTTAGCTGCAGCTTTTACTAAAATAAATATGTCAGTACCCAAATGTCGACTGCGTTCTTATGGCTATAAGTTAAACTACCCGAAAAATCTAGCAAATATCCTTCGCAAATTTATGTCAGACTTCATCTCAAAACGTAATCGCATCACGTTGGCCCTCGCCTTCAGTTATTCATGACTTCTTTCTGTCATTTTTACATATCCACACTTACAAATTTATACTAAACATCAGCGCTGGTTTTACTAAAATGTAGTTTATAAATTAAATAGTTAAAATTATATAAATCATTACTATCAAATAAACATAGGACTTGCTTGATGGAAAGCGATCAGCTTCTATTATGGACGTTTGCAAGAACAGGGTTGTAAACCTGTGAGATACTGAAAAATCATTTTATAAAGAACTTTATACCTCATAGTGTTTAATGAAAACCATGGGAGTTAGAAAAAGAGTAAGATAAGGTAGTATAGAATATACACGTGAAATTGCCTTTAAGTTATTATATGCTTACTCCTGTACATCTCCAAAGAGGTAAACAGAGGAGAAAATGCAGGAGATCACAATTGCAGGCGCCAACTGATATTAGGGAATGAAAGGGGGAAAGGCTAGGGCTCGCCATAATTGTGGGAGCCTCTCCCGCCAATCCTCCATGATGGGTCACACCGGACATGACATCCGCACGTATTTCTTAGATCTGATCTGAGCCAAGTAAGGCCCCTTTACTCCACAGTGTGTTGTCAGAGCCTTACTTCTTTGGGTCACCTGCAATAGACCTACTTCTTGAGACGGTTTTAGTCGGTTTGAGTCCAACATTCCACTCCATTCATTCACTTGGCTCCGGTGAGGTGATGACCCGATAACACTATAAAAAAAAAGAGAACGGACATGGCTGTTATTGATATTGAAAATTACCGAATAATTCTACAACAACGACAAACCGGTTGGAGACATTGTTGATCTTAATAATTTAAAATTAGATTAAAACCTTTTGTGTAAGTCTCTAAGTTGATTTATTTAAGGGCGCCTTTCGGAGACATTGTTATGGAGGGGCTTAAGTAAACGATTAACTCTAATTCCGGAGTTACTTCACAAATTCTTATCTACTCATTGTAGATGCGGCAGACGTTCCTAAGAAAATAGCAATAGGTTTTGTAAAGAAACAATCTTTAACGTTTGACAGCAATGCTAAACTTTCGCAAACTGTTAATTTAACAGTTTGTTCGAATCATGATTTGTAGAATAAAAAACTATACTTTTGCGTTTCTTTAATTTGAAAATTAAAAAACCAGATGAAATCATCATTAATTTATTGATTAAATACAACATAAAAGTTTAAAACACGCTGAAAAACGACTCTCAAATGAAATTATTCAAAAGCTAATATTGTTGTTATCTCCTTATTTTGTTAATTTGACTCCATAAGAGTCTTATCTTTTCTTCGTCGGACGTAAGTCCGTAAAGACTCTCATGGAGACTCTAGCGGTGACGCTATGACTAGATTTTACCTTCTGAGGAACTGTCCTGTGTCAATGCTGTTAGACTTCAAAAGTCTACGCAAAGGTACTTTAGCAAAGGTTGGTAAGTAGTATTTTGTAGTTAGCAATATATCCTTACAGAATTCTATACGTCTCCCGTTATACCAAACCGCCCACACAATTTAAACTTGTATAAATAAGGTTATTAACCTTATTGTTTGCTCTGGTAAATAATAAATAAGGAAACTGTAAGTAGTTTCCTGTAGTCCTTTCGTAGCCATTTATATTTTAGGCGGTTAACTAAGCGGCGAAAATTGTCTTCCGAAGTTTATTTTACAATTTCAATCTTTAAATTTGCAGCTAATAATAACTTTTTCAAATAATGGTGTTGTATAGAATACCATGTTCGTCACCCGAAAAGATAACCGGGATTTGCCAGCGTTGGTAGATATTCACTTGTCAATAGATTATTTTCATTTTGCCTTTCCCCATATTCAAACAGCTCTGGTGGTATTGTTCATTAATACTGAGTTTTTTTGCAGGAAAGAGTTGCTTTTTCAGATGGATAGCTACACATTAAGACGACAAGTCCCGTTGTACCTTATCTTAATGGCGTATGGCAATTAATTTTAAGTTTATTTATATACAAAAGCCTTTACTTGTTATGAAAAGCTTTTATAAAACGTACGTGTACACCATAACTCTTAATGTAATTAAATAAATAAAAATACTAAATTTAATTTGAAGTTTTAAAAACACATAAAACCACAGTGCTAAACAAAATAGCTTTTAAATTTCCTATGAAGAAACCGAACAAAATCCGCGTATGTTTTCCTTGAGAAATTTCAAAAACCGTCACTGACGTTCAAGTATAATTATTCGTATTCATATATTATATGAAAATCATAGCTCACGTTACCACTTAGGTAGGAAGGTAATACATTATAATGAAGGCTTGGGTTTACATTTGCATTGAGCAAAATGAGCAAACAAGTTAATGATGTTATAATTGTATGAGTTTTCAGGATGTATATGTTGGGTTATTTAATCGTTATAAAAAATGATGAGATTATTCTGATATCGACGGTGATGAGATTCATTTGTATTGTCTAAAGAAATTTAATTTATTATTTAATTCTTTGACATTCAATTAAAAGAGTCATTTTTATAAACTAAAGATCATCTGGTGATCGTCATCATATTTGGTTTATTTCATTGGCCAGTGTCACTTGAACTGTCATTGTACAGACTTGGAACGTACCATGACAGGGCAACATAGCGTACACAGCATAGGATGTAGCTGTACCTGTAGCTTGATGTAGCTGTTTTGGTGTAATTTTTAAATTTGTAACACATATAATTTTTTTAAATTATCTTCCAGCCATTCTTCTTTACATAAACTTTAAGTAATCCAAATTACACGTCAGAAAATTTCTTGAACTAAGGATAATTCAAGAAATAAGTATATAAATATGTTTGAAAACAGACTTTTTTAATTTTTTCTTTATGGGATAGGGGGTAAACGAGCAGACGGGTCATCTGATGGTAAGTGACTACTGCCGCCCATGAGCACCTGTAACTCGTGAGTCACAAGTGCATTGCCGGCCTTTAAGGTGGGAGTAGGTGAAGGGAGGTAAAGGGGGAGAGGGGATAGCAGAAGGGGGTAGAGGGGGGGAGATCGGGAGAGGGAAGGGTTAGGGTCTCCGGTAACCTCACTTGCTCAGCGGAATACAACGCAATATTGCTTCACTGCCAGTTTTCTGTGAGGCCGTGGTATCATTCCGGTCGAGCAGGCCCATACGTGCCGAAGCATGGCTCTGCCACGAATACGCGACGCGAAAGTTTAAAAGACTTAGTTATATAATTCATGATATAATTATGAACATATAGTACATATAGATATAGTTCCATGATATAATTATGTACATATACGGGAATTAATGCGATCACGAAATGTCAAGCAATTCAGAAAGAAGTATGTAATACTTATTTCGTGATTGCGGTAATTCTCGTATACATACTCGTATATACATACATCTAGCCGTCCCCGCAGTTTCACCTGCGTTTATGGTCACTGCTCCGCTCCTATTGGTCGTAGTGTGATGTTATATAGCTTATAGCCTTTCTTGATAAATGGGCTATTCAACAATAACATAATTTTTCAATTCGAACGAGTAGTTCCTAAGATTAGCGCGTTCAACCAAACAAAATTAGTATAGATTAGACTAAGGTTTGTTTTGTTCGAGTTACCTAGCAAATGTTGAGTAATCAATCAAAAGTAAATATATAATTTAAAATCTAGTTTTGCAAATGAGTTTTTAGCAAGCCACTGAGCCAGCTGGCAAGTTGATTAAGCGTACTTGGTTTTTGTTTTATTTTACTAACCCTTTTAAGAGAGCTACACGAAAGAGGAATTAAATTAGACGTGGGTCAAAAAGATTATTTTAAAATGTTGGTAATTGCTTAAATTTGCTTTTTGTTTGTAATTGCTTGCGTATAAGATAAACGAGTTTCGTCCGAAACAATGAATACAATATGGTGTGGGTAATTTTTTCCAAGGCGCGGCGCCTATATGAGCAGAAACATAGTCTCTGAACCTCCTTCTATAAGAAGGAAAATCATTAGTGAGTAACAACACCTTTGGAGTTCGGTTCACTTAAAAGTTTATACATACACTAGAAACCCGCCTCAGATTCGCACGGGTAGCAGAGACATCTTCAACGTTCATCAACATATTTCACCTAAACCTTCCTCATGAGTCACTCTGTCTACTAGTGAAAACCGCATGAAAATCCGTTCAGTATGATATTGTCGAAAGTTTACGCGAATGTTACACATTGAAATAAAACTATTTTTCACGGATTCTATCGCGATTTATTTCGTGTTATTTTACTATCTATACTGATCCCGACCTTTCAGTTGCTTTTCAGCAGCCATTGTCACGGGTAGACTCTACCCATGTCTTATTATTCAATCCAATATTTATTTCAATCCGTTCAGTAGTTTTTCAGTTTATCGCGAACAGACAGATTGTTTTATAATATGTAGTGAAACATAACATACGTTTATGCAGGCGGATTAAGCACCTACATTTGGTCCCAATCAAGCCTGGCAAGCCACTTCTTGTCAACAGCGAATATAACAAAAGGGAAAGGAAGATAAGACCAGAGAGCAAATGAAAGAAAGGGGTACTATTTTTTTTTATGGTATAGGGGGCAAACGAGCAGACGGGTCACCTGATGGTAAATGACTACCGCCGCCCATGGGCACTTGTAACTCGAGAGTCACAAGTGCGTTACCGCCCTTTAAGGTGGGAGTAGGAGAAGAGGGGGAGGGGGGAAAGAGTAGGAAGAGGGGAGAGGGGGGGAGGACGGGAATAGGGGAGAGGGAAGGGTTAGGGCCTCCGATAACCTCACTCATGCGGCGAAATGCAAAGCAAACATTGCTTCACTGCCGGTTTTCTGTGAGGCCGTGGTATCGAGCGGAGTCGAGCCGGCCCATAGGTGCCGAAGCATGGCTCTTCCACGTAATAATAAAATATATACGAATGGATTTTGGAGTGTAAGTAATAGCTCAAGCAGAGTAGGCCAAGGTCGCATACCTACCTGTAACTCGAACTGGCTGTTGCCGGGAAGTCCAAGCCCTCTAATGTGTATATGATTATATTAATCTAGCAGGTAGAATAGAATAATTATTTTATTGTACACCAACGACATATTGCTTAAAAAAAAGTGTGTGTGTACTTATGTACGCACGTAAGAAGTTATACTTTTATCTAGTTAAATAAAGTTTATTTAAATATCATAATAAATAATACATACCGTCAACTAACCTCAAATTCTACGAACGTACTCAAAGTAATATGTAAAAACTGTTTTTATCACTTATAATCACAGTAAATTATCATAAATAACACATACCGTCAACTAACCTCATATTCTACAAACGTACTCAAAGTAATATGTAAAAACCATTTTCATCACTAGCGTGAAGTTGGTAACTTTTTTGAAAAACTAAAATGTTGACTAGCTAACTTCAGGGTGTCGGTTTTTGTGACGTTGTGCGCGCGCATTGTAAAAATTACCTGACATATTTTTCCCTAACGCGCCAAAATACACAAAGTGGATATCTACAATAGGCGGCCTTAAGGTATTGTTTTCTCTTCTCTATCTATAATGTATAGTTGTTTCTATAGTCTAAGAAATGTTTATGAAAACATAACATAATTATATGCATGTGATTTTTTTTATACTATTTACGTACAGGTATAACCATCGAAACTTCTATTGTAAAAAAGTATATTATTATCATTTATAGGTAATGTAGACCCTGTTTCGAATGTACCTACAATGGTTCATCTTTACATTACCTTAAGTTGTCTGTTAGATAATGTTTATGATATTAATTCAGCTTTGTTACAATAATATTCGCAAGATGATAAATAAATAAATAATTACAAATATACAAATATAATAAATCACGTTATTGTGAGTTACATTGCGAGGTTCAGAGCTCAACAACTATTAGGCATATAATATGTTCGATTATTCGGCAATAGCATTACCCTACCCCTAATTTTTTTTAGAAAGTAGTTTCTACTTTTAATCCTACCCTGCAACAACTTTATGTGGAATTTGTCTAAACCCAATACTGCAATGGTTTACTTCAAAGATTTCTAAAATGTCACCACATTTTGTGAACTGTGTTTTATTTATGAATTTCGCATTATTTTTTCACAAATAAAGTAAAAGTAGCAAGATGTGTTATTTAACCTTCTCCAGTATCAACTACAGCGACGGGTTTTATTTTAACCAAAATTAAAGAAGCCCTTTTGGGCAGACCTCGTTCGTAATCGTATAGTATAGATTAGTTACTATGCACCAAACGTGGCCATTTGGCAATCCTTTTGTTCCAATGACTAACTGTGAACAAGTTCTCTAGAGCCAATTTTAATTAGTAGGTATATGCATGGAGTTAAAACAAAATTTTAGTTCACAATTAAAACAAGTGAAAACGAAAATGTTAGCATGACTTAATTATTTATTAATATTAAATTAAAACAGGCTTTGCAAGATTTACAGGAACGTTTATTAACTCGTAAAATGTAAGAATACAAAGGAAACATAACACCTACACATCTCCCTTATTTTATTCAGCTGTCGTCTCTTTGTCCTTTATTTCGAAACTCGGGGAAAGCGGTAGTGACGGCGATAACGTCAGTGCAAGGCCCATTGTTCACGATGCGCTTTCATGAAGAAGCCTCCGTGTTAAAAGAAAACTTCAGTAACAGTTTACTGTGTTTTTACTATTAAATATTATTAAAATAGTTCAGTCATTGATTATAATTATTTTAAAGATCTTTGTGAATTGTTATGGTACAATACAATAATGCTATTACGATACTGAGTAGAATCGTGAAAGCTCATAGTATTTTTGTCTGTTAGTGACGCCACTGTACTTAAGAATATTGATAGTCTCTGGTAAAAAGCAAATATGGCCCGTTTGATGGTAAATGGTTACTAGTGCCTATAAACACTTCTAAAACCAGTTATGGTCATACACGTTGCCTACCTTATTCCATATCCCCACGTGCAGCTTTGATAACACCATTTATGAGCACAAGTAGTTACTGCTATGGTAGTACTTTTTTATAACATCAGACAGGATCTTAAATAGGGCAAATGTATGAGTGCCTCAAAAGTAAAAAAATGTGAACACGAGGCGATATATTTTTTCAAATATGTTGTGTCATTTTATGCAACAGGCGATGTACATTCCATATCACTTTAAAATTTTGCAATATCTTTAAAATTGCCGAAATTACTTAAATTTACACACTTAAAGTTTCTACACTGAATATTAATAGCTATAAATGTCAACGAGTCTGGTTAACTATGAAATTTAATGCAAGATTTGTTTTCCTTGATTTCATGCAAATATACACTTAAAGCTACAATACTTTTTGTAAGCAAAAGACTTATTTTTTCAGAAATGTCAAGATATGACGTTACAGATAAATCGCTGAGCGAAACATTTTGTTCAAGATAAGGCTTTATATTATGTCACGCTCATTCTTGTGTAGAGGTACGTTATTTCAGAACATTGTTCGTAAATGACATAGATAATATTATCATTTAAGACGTACAAGACTGGTATGCTTTACTTGAAGAAGTAGCATAGAAAATTCCAATGTAAGCTTAACATCAAACCATAGAGGATGTTAATGTTATAAAATTCCATTGGCAACAGCATTGTTAACTTGTGACGCTATATAATTTAATTATCAAACACACCTTATTAAATAACATTAATATAGTAATTACAATTATTCAATTACTGTAATTATATTACAATGTTGCATTACAGGATTATTAAAACATTTTACGAAAAAAGAAATCTTGTTTGTCCTATTATCTGTAAGTTTTTGTGGTACTTTTATTATTCCCCGGTGTAAACAAATAGAACTAAGGACCAGCATCGTCTATTTAAAACCAAATAACCAAACCATTTGCATTTTTTTCAAATACATACATTTTGATACTTTTACGGTCCTACCATTATGAAAGGTGCAAAAGAAGAAGACTTATCGTCTGACGAAAGGGCTTCATCCTAGGCTGGTAGGTATTTACGTACTGTATCTTATGTACTTTATTCTTACGGTACAACTGGGTGTAACACATCAGGGGAACGAAAGAGACGGAAGACTTCTGGGCAGAAAGAACGAATCGAATAGGTAAGTGTAAACGTTTACGGGACTACATTGACGTAAGATATGTCCCGGTTAGGGATAGGTAATGTGTTTGTGCCCGGCGGGCAGAAATGGCAAAAACTGGACATTTTGGGTATAAATTTATTTATGGCGGAATATACGCCCAATCACAGGACAAACAATTTATATTTGAAATAAAAGGAAACATAAATGATTGAACACAATTTATTTTAACATTTTTTTTAAGATAAAAAAAAGCTTCATCAAAATAATAAAAACAAAAATATTCTTCTCAAACAATCATAACTCCTTAAGGATAATTGGAACACAGCGGGTAAATATAAAATGGTATTTTATCTATTGTATCTGCCTCACGGGAACCGAAGAGGCCTTCTGTAATAAATAATGTTTATACCAAACAAAAAGGGCTACTATACAAACACTCGCTTTGTTTCATTTAAATTAAAACGTTAATACTTCTGTAGCTGCCTTTAAATGTAATGGAATGGAAGCCACAACTGGCTGTATACGAGTACATTCACTCCATGTTCGAACATAATCCAACTATGCAGATTATACGAAATGTGCATTGCTTTATAATCAATACAAAAAGTATTTTATTTTACCATCCAATATGGGGTTGTTGGTTTTCATTAATACTGGAATGTTTTCGGAATAAAACTGGGTAGGTACCTACAATATTACAAAAGCAGTATAACAGAAAAAAAATGTATCGAATGTGCTTCTAGCATAGTGCCGTTTCTTTGTTCGTAATTATGTTTTAGGAGTTTTTTATATTTATAAATTTACAACGTGGCTTACTGCCGGGTCGAAGTTCTGTTTTATTCAGGGAGTTTAATTTTTAACAGGAATCTGTCTCTCTCGTCTAAACAGAAATCGATGAATACGATAGTATTATCTGTTCAGTATATGAGTTTGTTCTTTGTTACTTTATAACAAGATTAACGCAAATCGCTATTAAAATCATAAAATATTTCCTATTAAAATGGATTATTTTCTACAGTAGTATGTAAATGTATGTTAACTAAATAGAAATAAAAACTTTAAAGAGTGGTATTCATGTTTATTAAGGATATATGGTTTTAGTCACGTTTGTATTTCGGGAATGCCCGACTAGTTTCAAACCCGACGGGAGCCCTTTTTCAAGGAGTGAAGCGTCCTGCCGCGACGTTGTAACTACTAAAGGTCAGGCACTTCAAAGGTATGAAATACCTATTTCATGATCCCGTTTAACTGAACTGATTAAGTAAATAGTACAGTCACAAAAAATCCATTACAAATCGGAATCGCCTGAAAGAAGTGTGGAACTTCTCTTCGGTTATTTCTAATCTTCATCCTATACAACGTTAGATCCATAAGAACCTAGTGGCGTATTCCTATGGTAAGTAAATTTTCAGAAACTCAATTTCAAGGCTTTGTAACTGACTAGCAACATTGGGTTTCGCAGCTATCTCAAACGCCCATGTGCTAACAGCCTGACCCAGTAAGCGCTTACCAGGTCAGGCGGCCTCGACAATTTTATTTTTTAAATGTAGTCAGGAGCGAGCCTTAACATTTTTTTTAAATTGATCATTAGTTATTTATCACATATAATTTATTTTTTGTTAGTTTGTTATGCTTTTACGCCATAACTACTCGAGCGATCATCAAGAAATTTTCCATACTCGTTATCAGGGGTAGGTACAGAGTTTGACATAGGTAGTGATGGGCAATTGATTAATTGTTAATCGTGACTACTACCATTAACAATTAATTATTATTTATCAATCGTGGTCTGCGGTCTGTATTAACACCAGGCACAGTTCACGTTGTCCCAACGTATTTTTGATACAAATTTATAAAAAAACACCTCTTTCTATAACCCTATTGTAAGGATGTGTCACACATATAATGAATTGAATCGGGTTGAAGACGTGAATGTATTTAATGGTAGATTCTCTGCTTGAAAGATCTGGAGTTTTCTCAAAGCCATAATCTGTAGCAGTAAATCTGAGCAGTGATCTATAAAGCACACAGCACTACAAAAGACCAGAAGTGGTTAAAATAGCATTGGGCTCTCAACAATAAACAAAAACTTCTTTTATAAATAACCACACACAATGCAACAACAGCTTTGTATGCATAAAAGAATAATATTTTATACATTGTTTTGAAATTTACAAAAGATACGCTTCGAAAACTACTAAACTTATTTTATAAAAACGAGATGTTTTTATTTTTATGAACTCGTGAACTTATCAACTTAGTAAAACATTCTGACACATGTCACTTCATTTCAAACAAGCTTCGTTTGGAATTTGAAGCATATTTGTTCACTGTAAACATTGCGAACTCGGCAAATTTCAAAGAATTTTGACAAAACGACGTTCAAATTTGGTCAAGTTTGTTTGGAATTTATAATTACGTCATTTTGTATTAAATTTTTTGACAAATTGACAGTCTGGTACATTATTAAAACCGCATTGCTTTTGTTCATAAACGCCTGTTAAAACC
Source organism: Euplagia quadripunctaria (assembly GCA_963859945.1). Taxonomy (NCBI): domain Eukaryota; kingdom Metazoa; phylum Arthropoda; class Insecta; order Lepidoptera; family Erebidae; genus Euplagia; species Euplagia quadripunctaria. Next base: position 7,197,097 of record OY982567.1, on the reverse strand, counting down.
AAAGTTAGTTTATAATTGGGAACAAATATTAAATAAATATTTAACTCTTAATACAATAATAATGAGACATATACTCGAAGTTAATCTAGAACTAGAGACCTCAGATTTATACACAGGTAGGAACCGCCCGACTAGTGCAGTACACCTCAACTCTTCAGAAAGCCGCGCTTAGAAACAACACATAAGTGTCACATTTTATGTTTTGTTGGGTATTTTTTTTACAAGATTTTATTAACTTCACTTGTAAACCAATCTTGACAGCCTAATTGTAACCTACTTCTAATTGTCGTATCGAAATGAAACTGTATGAATTTGTAGTTCGGTTGACAGTACCATAACTTGGCATCTTTTAGCTCATCACATGAAAGAGCCAAAAAGTGGATAGCGGAACCCTGCAATGGCTACTACGTAACCCGTCGAATTTGGGTGCATTTGATTTGTTTTGACGAGTCCAACAGATTGGACTTGGTATCGAAGGTCTGATAATGGAGCCAGGGGGTGAATTGTGAAATCTTTTTTAATTTTTAATTCGCTTGGCTTCGAAAACTTGTTTTCATAATTTTATTCTGCTAGTGATTAGAGTCAAAAGAGTGTGTGTATAAAAAAAAAATTCTGGCCCGAGACACCTAGAAATAGAAGCCAAGATCCACCAGGAGCTGGTATCTAAGATCATTGAAGAACACCACGGGAACTGAGTGGAATTTTATTCGTTATATGTACTTGGTATTTTTTTTTTGTTAGACTTATACAAAAGCTGAATGATGTTTACTGTACCTGTTTGCTCTTGTTCTTCTTGTTTATCATTTCAGCAGAGCGCAAAAAAATATGTATTTGAGCGAGTTACGCTGGAAGACGACTTTTGTATTAAGCTTGCTAGCTGGTTCTAATAATACTTACCACAGAGAGAAAATGGAAACTATAAAAAAAGAAACACATTTTTTTTCAATGTTATATATTCAGTTTTATTTTTACCGTACAATGATAATACTAATGTTAATTTAATATCACAGTTCAAAAAGATTACTTGTAACAACTTACGATGGAAATAACTTACTTCTTAGAAATGTACACTGGTTACAATACACAGGAGTTAAAACAAAGTATTTACATAATTCAAGCGTTATTAGGCAGCTCTCATTTCATACTTACCGAAGTACCACAGATGTCATTCTCCATCAACTTTAAGAACCACAGATAATACGAAAGAAAAAGAAGAAATGCGGCTTCTTCAAGGTGACTTCATACAACAAAATAAGATATTTACTGTTTCATATTTATAATAAAAAAACGAAATGTGCTCGACACATACTGGTAATAATGATTTCGTCACAAATCAAATCGGGGTCTCTGTCTACAGTTTAGTGGAGTGAAGAATACTATGATAACTAGAAACATATAAACTACACTCGGAGAGTTCCAGCCTTGGACCCCATAACAAATTTTCACACGGACTCATTATACTTTATGAATCCTGTGAAAGCTGGTCATAAAATTCACCCTAGATTAACACAATATCCTTATAGCATATTGCTCCAGATGAAGGCTATAAACTATTAAGCACTGTATTACGTTAAATTTGCCAAAACAAATCGTGGCCAAAGTATGTGATGGGTTAATTTTTTACCCTTAGAACCTGGTATTGAACATTGACACACTGAACTAATTGATTGAACAAAAAATGCTAAAGTTTCATATTTAGATTTACATTAACTTACCGACACCTTACGACAGAAATTTTGATACAGAGGAATTGGCTTGAGGTGGTTTAAGCCAATTCCTCGTCAACTGTTAACGAACGCTTGGAAATAGGTTTTAAAGGTTTAAGAATCCTTGGGTGATAGTATATGTTTCATATTATGTAAATGAGTCAATAAAGACATCTCAATAAAAAAAACAGTACCTACCTATAAATATTTTTTAATGTTTGAATATTAACTAGTTGGGAGAATTTATACCTCGAAATCATGCGATGCATTATAACACATAGAAGTCAAATTAGTAGCTCCGTACATAGTTTTCAATACAATATACTCCGTACACAGTTAAATTAAAGATGACAATCGATGTCCTAGTCAAGGCGTAAAAGCTCTATTTTTTGTTCTAAATGGACGAAAAGCTTTTTTTAAATTAATCGCAAATAATAAATTAAGTTTTTGATAGTTACTCTATTAAATTTGTGATTTATTGCTTCCTTTTAATAGTGATTAAAATGTTTTGTTAGGTACGGAAAATAAATGGTTAGGTTTATCCTAGTCAGGCTATATCTACCTATAGACTAAGCTCACAAGGCCCGCTTAAGTGTTTCATTACAGATACATGGTCAGAGGGCATATAGATTGTAATGGTATTGTATAAAAACCATCTAGTACGAAATTCCATAAGACATACTTATCGGATCTAAGAACACCCAGAATAATGGTAAAATTTTATATACGTGGGTCTACTACACATTAATGACCAAAGAAATGTGTTTAATATGTTATTTCATTAGCGACTATACCTCACATAAAAGAAGGAAGGTATGTATGAAACACAGGAAAGCCGCCTAACAAAAGGTGTTTACCAATAGACGGGTTAAGGGAAATGCCACGGTCACATTTATTACGAAATTGATATTTTTTATTGTTTAACATACATAGATATAAATTTTTCACTAGCTACTATTCAGTTCTTATCGAATGGTCAATTTCACAGCCAGCCCACTGCTACCTGAAACAAAACAAAATAGTTTAAAATACTGAAGAACAATGCCAAACAAAGAACAAGACCACAAAGGTATGTTAGATTGAGACAGGCCAATCAATGTTAGTTACTTTACTAATTAATTCTAAGAATTTTAGTATCCTCGCCTGGATTCTAAAAGGCTCATCAATGTAAAAATCAACTAATTAACTATGTCAAATCTCTTGTTAAATATATATTGAGTTGCTGAAAATGCTTTCAGCAACTCAAACAAACAAAGTGCCTAATCATGCGATTAGGTACTTTGTTTTGATCATCACATTAGATAACAGAGCTTGTGTCCAGTGCCAAATTTTACTGCAAAATCTTATGTCAAATGCCATTCGAATGTTCAATGAAATTGATCATAGATTAGTAAATTTTTCTTTGATCAAATTTTCAAAAACTTGAATTAATGACACCACTGTTAGTTGAAAAATATTTTTTACCACAGCTCTACATAAAATCCTTTGACAATTTGTCCTCCGTAAACCTACATGACATTGGCAAAATTGTGGTAACTCCACAAAGCCACAAACCAAAAGTTGAAGTTGATCTCCCTTTCAGAAACCGGGTGTTCGAGTCTTAAGCAGTAACAGCCAAGTAGTCTAAAATTCACGTTGGTTTGTGTTAGACCTCAATCCCTGAGTTTTGGAAGATAACGTGCGTATTAGGCAGATTTTTTTAAAGATGAACTATGAAACTCCTTCATCGATACTTATGCATATGGGTTGAAGCCGGGTAAGGCCAAACCGACAGATCCCATGTAGAACCCCTGACTACTTTAGAAATGTATACATATTATTATTGTACGAGCAAACCCGAACATTTCCATAGTTATAGTTTTATGCTGACATCGACGCGCAGCGGAACTCATTTACAATATAAAATTAATTGATCAACCATAAAACAGTTGTTGCATCATCATTCCGGGCAATCTAACGCACCATTCGCCGCGCATCGATGTATATAGCAATTCCGTTGTAAATCTCTTAAGTTTTCTCCTTCTCTTGAATACAGTTATTTTTTCCTATCACATTCATCTTTTATTTAGGTTACTAACAAATCGGTGGCATCGGTTTGTTTACAAATTTAATGTTAAAAAATATACCTATTTTATTTTATTTTCACAGCAACTTGCGTAACAACGGTTGACAACGTCAAATGTCAACTGTGATTGCGTTTCGGGGATTCTCTGAATTAATGGTCCCAGTTGCCTTGCTAAGCGGCTCGTGACTTATGGCTCGCCGACAGAGGGATGGATGGATAGCCACATAAACAATAACCTTCCTTGCTGTGTTCATTGGCAGTTAAATTTGATCTTAGACTTTATCGAAGGAAACGTTACTATTCTTAATTTAAAAAAAATCTATGCTCTAAAGTCACTCTATCTTCGTATTTATCTCTGAATTTGCACACTTATTAAACAAAAAAGTTTGATATCCACGTTTGTAACAATCTCTAGCAGAGCGTATGCCAAATGGAATAATATCAAATATTTCTCCACTAAACAATCTGTTGTGTACATTAACGGAATTTCATATTGTTTGTAACTGGTAGCCATAACTGTTGGCTTAGTGTGAGTAAACAATTAGTGTCTTAAAAAATAATTTTAAAGTGTTAAGTTGCACGCCGTGCCAATTCCCAATTTCAACAGTACTCGTGCCAAAAATTTGTCGTCGCTCGGGTGGGAGCATTTGCTCCGTACCACATTCTAGGAATTTCTATATTATATTCTCTAGCAAGATTATACCATATACAGAACTGATTATATCATTAAATAATTATAACAAAGAGAAAAGTTTTGGTTGCATATAAATATTGTATTAAGGTGATCACTGCGGAGAGGTGTTTATGTTTATGTTTGGATAAAACTCCACAAAGAACACTTTAAGTTTAAGTAAAATGGGTTGTGCTGAAGGTAACTTATGATGAAAACATTGTCTAATGGCAACAGTATTTTATTAGGCTGTGTAATAGTCGCATTTGACTAATCGAGCAGTTGCATATTAAAAGGATGGAATCCCCTTTCTACCCTAGCAAAGAGATCCTGCCCTTTTTAAACTAGGGTTGCAAGGGCATTTGATTCTTTAGGATCTTCTTCCAAGTGTGTACACGTCCTTCAAATTCATTTATACATGACGAGATAGTATAATATTGACCACATCATCTAGTATATTAACAAGTATCGGCGTATGTCATGGCATACTGTGTACACTGTAATATACCTATTACTTTGTAGTGGTCACGACTTAGACGTATTTGAACTAACTCAATCAGAAGGGTCAACTTTTAGAAATACACACCCTGTGGTGCGAAACATAATACTGAAGAAATCATTCAACGCTTCTATCATTAAGAAAATAATAAAATATGTTGCTGCAATCACAATTTGTAAGAATCGAATAACTAATAATGCAATGCAAATGCAAACACTACATTTGACATAAACGACGCGAAATTGTTGACATACCTATTTCATAGAACAGTTTATAATACGTATGCCTTCATACCTATGGTTATTATAATAATTTATTTGAAATAAGAAACTATAAAACCTTCAGGTTTATCTCCTGGGAGACTTAAAATGTATGCATTGTATCTAGTGATAAATCACTTCTTCAATTTATTATGAAGTTTGTGAATTAAAAAAATTCGAAGTAATTTTCATAAGAAATTAGTAATGCTCTTTTATTGTAAGTAATCATTCAAAAATAAATACATTTGAAAGAGCTTAAGAGAAATTGCAATATTTCTAAATAAATCTGAAAAATAATTGCATAAAACCTAATAAAGTTTTCGTGATCATGATATAAAACTTTTGCTCTTTTTTATATCTACACAGTTGTTAAAATACACTTAGTACAATAATATACTTGCTTCTATATATAATATGTCGTAATGCTTTGTTAACGATAAGGGGTTATATATAGGGCTGCCATCCGTCCGGGTTTCCCCGGATTTATCCTAGTTTAGAGGGCGTCCGGGGAGCAATCGGACGGGGTTTTCCTGTGCCATGGGGAAATTATAATTTTTCGATGAATCGTTAACAAGCTGTTTATAATTTAAACAGCAGCATTTTAACAGAACAGAAAACTGAAATGGAATCGGCGTTTTTTTAAGGTGTCCGGGAAAGAATCTCAATTTCACCCATGTGTTTTTGTCCGGCCTTGGCAATTTAGGTGACGGCAGGCCTAGTTATATGCCAAAATTATACCGAAGAAGAAGTCAAAACAGGCGTTTATTTTATGTATATATTTATAGGTATATATATTTTTTGATTAAGTGTTAGAAGAGATAACCAGCTTGACTGGCTGGTTGTTTTCCTAGCTAGTCTTGATGTGATAACTTAAAATTGATTTTATAAATCATCTATAAGTTAAAAGTAGTTAATGAGTAAAAAAATAACAAAAAAAACGATCAATCCTGATGAAATTATTCTATAGAACATACAAATTAACCACATGATTATCCTTTTTGTATGAATGCAGCATGCAGACACATTTGCATTTTGCGGCACTTTCCGTATAACAGACGCTTAAATCTTTTTAAATTATAATAAAGATTAATTTTAAATGGTTGTCAGCACTATAGATTCAGCACATTGTAATATCAAAATTCACTAAAATTAATGTCATCAACTCTCTAAAGCAATTACACATTTTAAGAGCGTTGTCAAATTCCATTCCTCTTAGTAGTTTTTTTCTTTTAAGTTAGGTAGTTTTTGTAATTATTTGTATACATTCCTAATCCCTATCATTCAATTCTAAGAACGTTTGTATGAACGAGTTGTTAAACATAATAATATAACGTACTTTTAAATAAGAAGTTATATTTTAAATCACCTCTTCTCTTTAAAATTTCTATTTACGTCTTTCGTGTTAAAACCTTTTAGAACTACCCTAATAAAATTAATTATTTCTGAATTGAACTTATTACGATATCACTAAGTATATCGTAGTAAATTCAATTCAGATGCTACCGGCCTCAGTTTTCTATGTGGTCCTTTTCCGTGCCGTTTTGTGGAAATAATACTAATGAAAATAATACTTCTATAAATCTTTGCAAAACTTGAAAAGTCTAAAGTTTTTGTTGGTACAAACAGTTATTTTTTCAGGACGTCCAATGCGTTTTCGTCATTACTGCGCGGATTTTCAATGCCAATACTCGTATGTCTACATCGAACCAATTAAAACCACACGAGGTGGTTATTGGCACTTCCCGCCACCCTATGAGTGACTTTATAATTGACGTCCGGGAAAATACCTGGCAACTAAACCTTCTTAATTCTGTAAATATTTAAGGATACTTTCTCTATTTTACCCTGCTCCGCTTTCCTCACCTGGTAACCTCCCTCTGACCCATTATTTGAATTCAGTCTTAAAAGTTTATCTTTTTCCGCTTTAACGTATAGATTATATATTATAAAATATTAACAAAATCTGCAAGGCACGTTGATACTTTTTAGATTGAAAATAGAACAAGTATTGTTCAATAGGTCACATACACCACACGGCACATAAGGTCGTCCCTATAAGCTGAAACCCATTTTACATATTAATTAAGAGCATAACTTATGTATCAAACTGGTTCTTAATAAGACAGAGTATCTGTTAACTATTTTTGTTATGTTACAATATTTGAATATTAGTTGCCGTTTGAAGATAATGAAATAGCTGTCATATTCCGGCAAAATTAATATTATTCTAAATACAAAATTTACAAAGCCACATAAATTGCAACATAATGTAAAATAGTTTCATAGGGCACGCTAAACGTAAATAGTAGTTTCTAATGAAGACCAATTTCCTGGAAAACTGGAGTGCAGCCAACAATTGTAATGTCCATACTAGGGAGAAAATTTGAAATGCAATGCACATTGTAATACTGGGCAGTATAGACGAAATGACCTGCTAATTTTTGCCCAGTAATAACCTAAAACTTTAGGAAATTTTTGAAATGAAATATCAAATCAAATCCATTTATTTCAATTAAACCAATAATAGGTATTTTTGAATTGTCAGGAGTAGGAGTCGGTCAGACTAAGTCAGTCGTGAAGATAGTTATATTGATGACTATTTAGAAATGATTATCAGGGGCCTAAAAACGACTTATTGGTCATATGGAACTTTAGTTTATTCAATTAATTTGAGGCCATTTTTCGTGAATTTTTAAAAATATTTGGTATACCTATTCATACTATGGTTTTACTATAAATGTTTATATTATAGGTCCTACGCAAAAATTGCACTACTAATTATAGCTGGTTTTCAGTTCACTCCTCGGAATTTAACTACCAATAGAATTAAACTATTAAATATATGAAATATTATGTGTCTTAACCACAACTCAGACTTGGCGACCGTTCCTACCTCGGTTGGGCACATAAACAGAAAAACTTTCAGATTTATAAAATGACGAAGGTCTGGCGATCGCGGGCGATCAGAGATTCTAGGACCAGTCCTGCGTTATACCGGCTTTTTAAAATTCGAAGGTCTATTTCTAAAATCTGCAGACTCTTAATTTAAATTTCGAATAGTAAATGTTTCAAAATAATATGTTACTAGGATAGGGAAAACAATAATAACAATGAGATTTTTTTACCATCTTTCACGAATTCCAAATACACCTCTTCCAGTTGGAGAACATTAAGTATCGCAAGGCCGCACACGATGGCTAGGACGGCAAGGTTGGACAACAAGCACATACTATTTCAGCAACAGTTGTTGGTAGTAGACAGTGCATGATGCTTCAAGAATTACCATATTTCGATCATCGTTTATGATAGAAAGCCCAGGTCTCTAAATGTGGATATCTATAATTATATTAATGCGTGAAGAGAATTCTTTGTACCCCTTTTTAAGCAAATTTCGCGCACGAATGTGAAATTTGGATTATTCAAAGTTTATAATGGTTATAGTGGAGAAAGCAACAGTTTTGAAACAATATGTTATAAAATTAAAAATTTCATTATAGATTGTCGTTTGGGAGCTAACTCTCTATACAAATCCGACTAGACCGTTTCACATTGGAATTATGTTATTTTTGTATATTTACATTAATATTTTTAGGGACGTCAAGAAATTATAAAGTTAACGCCGGTTCCAAGAGGTTGACTTCGAACACGGCAAGAAATTTATAGGCCTCTCTTTAAATTTTGTAATTGATTACAATCTTAATGGCTTCTAATATAGATTTTGAGTCAACGCAAACATAATTGTAATGGAAATCCCATCCAAGCTTTCAAGAAAAGTGTAAACTAACTATTGAAAACAATTGAATTTCTTATTGGACATGGTAAAAGGAAAATAAGAAATAGATTCGAATTCTAGTGTCCGCTTTTGTATTTATAGAAACAGTATAAACTGCCGCGGAGACAGTATCGGATGGAAATAAACATGTACTTCCCGCGGGTACAAATGTAGGATACATTTGTTTAAACCTATTTTAAAATTGAAGTTGTATTGGCATTTTTTTTTTGTGAAAATCTTTATGTATTAATATTTACGTGTAATTTGACACTACGATAAAATTGCAACAATCTCAGAATCTGAACATTCATAATGTCATTCATTCAAAATATTTTAAAATTCATATTTATTTGAAAAGAACCCGTGTGCGATTTGAATCTTAGCAATGTTGATGAATAATGATGATATGATTTTGATTATAAAAAATATGGTTTTATAAGTGTTGCGTTATTATAATTATATTAAGCAACTACATTGTACATGTCTTATAAACTATTTGTAATAACTTCTTATATTTATATATGCATAATCTATATCCTGTTTAACTTGTCACTGTTTCTAATTTACTTATTTCTTATTTATAATAACGGACAAACATATTTTAATTGTATGTAGCTATTAGTAACGGCCGGCGAAGCAATTGATCAAGTGTGACGTCACAGCGACCAGTTAGGCGGTGGTTCAGTGCATTCATTCGAATGAGATGCACGCACCAGTCGGATTTCACACTTGACGCGAAGCTGCAGCCGCTTGCTCCTCTTAAGTTTATCAGTATAATTTAACTATCTACAGTTTTCTACTTCTCCTTCTGTGCTTACTTCTTCTTATGTAAAACTTCTTGTGTGCAATTTTCATTATAACTTATTTCCGAACTACCGAACTGTTTTCCTCTATCTGCTTGCTCTTGCTGCCTACGTGTAAAACCCCTAAAATTACCAGGAAATGCTAATGTGGTTGGAAAACAAAAAAAAATAACAAAAGCAACGGTAGGGAAACAATTAAACACCCACATTTTACCAAATTTAATTTGGTCCCACTTGCGTAATAAAGAGCAAGCCTATTGCCGTCCGCCGGCCACTTTGGGAATCAAAGATGGGATAATTGGAAGTATATCGAAAGGAATACTATCATCCGACCTGCAGCAGGACTGCAGGTCGGATGATAGTATTCCTTTCGATACTGAACCAAAACTGAATACATGTTCTGCGATTTCGGCGGTCTCTTCAGTCCTGAAACCATTTCGCAGAATAGAATAGCGATCCGAGTCTGCTCCGACGTCAAGTACCTCGGTTCCCTTCTTCAAAGCAATGGCAAAATAGACCAGACTGTATAGCATCGAATCAATAAAGGATGGATGAAGTGGCGGCAGGTAACAGGAACCATTTGTGATCCCAAGTTTCCTATTAAGTTAAAGGTACAGGTGTATAACACTATCATCAGACCTGCTGTCCTGTACGGATCTGAAAGTTGGACCACAAAAAGAACGAATGAGAGACGCCTGCAAGTAGCTGAAATGCGAATGTAGAGATAGATGTGTGGTGTGACTAGGATGGACATGGTGAGAAATAAATATATTAGAGGGAGCCTGAAAGTAGCACCACTGGATGAAAAGCTGAGGAGCAATAGGTTACCGTGGTATCGACATGTGATTCGGAGGGATGAGCAAAATGTGGTAAAAAGAGTTTTATGTGTAGATGTTAACGGGTACAAGAGAAGAGGACTACCAAAGAAAAGATGGATGAACTGTGTGAAAGAAGATATGTCAAGAAAAGGAGTAATCAGTGAAATGACGAGCCATATAGTAGAATGGAAGAATAAAAATATTGCACCGGCCCTAAATAAAATTGGGACAAGGGTAGGCAGATGATGATTGAAAGGAAAGGTAGTTAACAAATAAAGGCAAAGGAAGAAAAGAGACATTGCTTAGAGGGATGGATTTAGGAGTGTAAGCAAAGCTCGAGCAGGTCAGGGTCATACCTGTAACTCTAACTGGCTGTTGCCAGGAAGCCTGTGCTCTCTGACACAAGCTAGACTATTTCAATAAAAGAAAAAATAACAAAATAAATATTAGAAACCGTATAAATGAGCGGTATTATTGCTAAAAATACGCAATTTAAAGATGTAAAAAATGATAAAAATATAGAAGTTTTTGATGTAAAAAGATCTCTTATAAGAGAAGTTCTAATTTGTTTGCAAGAAATTATATACGTTACATTCTAAGGAATAATAGGAATAATTATAGCATAATTATACCAGAAAGAAAGGAAAAAAATAAAAGCCTAATAAAATTTTTAGGTAAGCTCGGATTGTTCTTTATTTTTCTTTTCATAATATGTCGGTAAAAATGAAGATTTAATGAACAACAGATAAAAATGCTGGATACAATATCAAATTTAACTTAGTTGTTGTTGTAGTTGCTATGTTAGTTGTGATTAAGTTCGCTATTGAAACAGGTATTGTGCCGAAATCAGTCAATACACGTCATAGATATCATCGTAACACGACTTGGAATATTACGCTGTAGTTAATTTGCATGATAATGATTTCTAATACGGTCGTAAGACCTTCCTAATTACATATATTAATTAATATTCCAGATTAAAACTCTCTACGGGATCTCATTTTGCGTGTGTGTCGGTTGACAGTATGCATGGAGCTTCTCTCGCCTCTGGGTAATTTTGCAGATACATAAAAGTAAAATATTATGGAAATTTTCAGTACCTGTCTTTAGAGTCCGTGTTATATTTACTACCAAAAATATTACTTATTGGACTTTATTATATTATACTCACTAAATTAAAGTAATTGTGCAAAAGATAAAAAATAGAATGTAGGAAACATGTGATACATACAACACTACTAACCTAACCACATACCTTTTGAGTAGTATTGTGAACAATTGCGCTCATAAGTACATTGCTGAGTTTTATTGTTGTATTTTCCAAGCTTTGTATTAGGAAACCAATACCTAATCACTTATCCGTATATAGATAGATAATAGAGAGTAAATCGTGCACGTACCATGTTGAATAAGGTACCACATAATACCTAAACGCATTTAGCTAATACCATAATACCTAAGAGCGTATTATACCTAATTGTATAATAACTTATTATCTTAATACACACTCAAGGATACCTACCAAGATAAAATAGCACCTTTGTCTGTAGATGGTAAAAAAGTGTGTTAAGACACTAATAAGTAATAAGTGCTGGTGACCTTAGCATAGTGTAAAATACATTTTTTTTAAAGATAACTCCAGCATTACCAATATTGTGATGTGTCATGGTAGACTTAACAAACATTCAAACAACGGACACAAATAACACCCAGACTCGGGACAACTATTTGTAGATTTTCGACACAAATTTTTGTCCCGGGTGGAATTCGGACCCATAACGCTCGGCGCGGCATAGTAGCGAGGCAACCGCTTAAACATTTGCACCATGCATGCAGTCTTATTATTACTATTACTTTTATTTATTTTCGATTTTGTTCATCCAAAAGTTGCCTGTAAGAGATTACTCTTAACGATAAGGCTTAAGGCCTATTGTACATATCCACTTTGTGTATTTCTTTTAAGCAATATGTCGTTGGTGTTTAATAAAGATTATTCTATTCTAGTATATATATACGTAATACATAATAGTACAGAGACCATATACACGTACCATAACTTCGTTCTAAACCATGTTACTTGCAGTTACACAAAAAATAAATATGAACCAAGTATGTTATACAATAGTATAACATACTACATTTAGATTTATTTTACATTTATTTTGTATGCTTAGCTAATAAAAGGACTCTCGCAGTGAATTAAAACGTCAAACAGAGCTGTGTACTTTAGTTTAATGTCTAATAAACTAATGGAAGCCACGTCTTTACTGTTCCTGACATTTCGTTTAATGAAGGAAACTGAAAACAAAACCTTATGACTACATCAAGTTTAATAGTACTTTGATGTGAGAACGAAATTTTTGCCAAACTTTTAGGAGTTTTAGATAGGAAAATAATTGGAAGAAAATGAAATGAAAAAAAAAGTGTGTGTGTGCAATTCACACACGTTAGAAGTGAAACTTCAAAAAAGAAGCCTACAAGAGAATGAGAAATAAAAAGTAAAATCAACACAAATAATTTACTAATTTTAATAAATTTAATTTTCGATAATTTATATAAAAGTTAATAAATTAATTAACCAACGCATTTTAATACGCAAATGCACAACAATGATACACGTGAATGATACACCACGTTGACTATGAGGCATTTTCTGAAGGCTTCGTAGTACGAAAAAGATATTTGTATTCTATCTCATTTTCTCTGCTAAATCATATTTATGACATATTCATATTTTGTCTTTTTTTCTTCATATCACGCAGGCGCAAAGCTACGTGCTAGCATAAGAAGATTAAAGGAAACACTGTATACTTGTATTCCATTTCATTCTCTCGCAGGCTAAATCCTATTTATGAATATGTTTGTCTCTTTTTAGTGTGACTTTTTCGTTTCATCGAATTTTCAAATCACAACGATTCTAAAGAAGTTTCACAAAAAACAAAAAAATACATTAATGCGATGGTTAGGGTTGGTTGAGTTGATTCAACCAGGCCCAGTGGAACCTGGGTGTGCACATACCTAGAACTAATCCCTTATTGGTGAGAATCAGAAAAAAACACCTGTTATAAAACTGCCTGGTAGTAGAAGGAAAGAGAATTATGTATAACAAACAGAACTATGTATTGGAATAAACATGTCAAAAACATAAATTTAATTCAACAACAAAAAAAAATATTTACGTGGTAGAGCCATGCTTACGTGGGAGAGCCATGCTTCGGCACATATGGGCCGGCTCGACTCCGCTCAATACCACGGCCTCACAGAAAACCGGCAGTGAAGCAATGCTTGCATTGCATTTCGCCGCGTGAGTGAGGTTACCGGAGGCCCTAACCCTTCCCTCTCCCCTATTCTCGTCCTTCCCCTCTCCCTCTTCTCTCCTCTTCCCACTCTTCCCCCCTCCTCCTCTTTTCCTACTCTCACCTTAAAGGGCGGCAACGCACTTGTGACTCTCGAGTTACAGGTGCCCATGGGCGGCGGTAGTCATTTACCATTAGGTGACCCATCTGCTCGTTTGCCCCCTATACCATAGAAAAAAAAAAAACTAGGCAGGGCTTAGTGAATTTGTGTAATACCTCGTTTTCAGTAGCACAGTGCTTTTAGTCTATGAATCCAATTTAATATTTATGTACAAAGCTGCCACCTACTATAGAAAGATGTAATATAGTGGGGTACATTTGCAATACTATTGATATAAAGTAAATCGCGTGTTTTGTCTTTACAACATATTCTGATGAATTCTACGCCATTTGTTTATTTCTAAAACCCGAAAGAAATTACACAAATTATTTGTTGTACCTTTCTTGTGTTGGAAAGCAGGTATTTCATGCTGAGAAAAAAAGTATTTAAATTTTGCTGACTAAGGGTAAAGTGAGCAGTACATTGCTATACGTGGTGCAGGCGCTAGGCGTTAGAAACGTTGTTTTACGCGTCAAACATTGCAAGTGCATTATATTTCGATATACACTGCGTAGTTCTACGTAAATTTATTGCGTTTTTCAGTTGAATAATTTGTATTTACTTTTAATGTATATAACCTATTACTTCACAATCAATCGATTTACTCTAGATATGAAATATGAAGTAAGACTGTCACAAGCTGGTGAATAAGGGACGCCGGTCGGAAATCTCCGTAATCCTCCCAAGAGAATATAGGGCCGGGTTTCTCCAAAAAAAGGTTACAAAGGGTTCGCAGGTCGGCATCCCACGAGTGATAATCCTGATGTTATCAATATTCATTGGCTATAGTGGTCGCTTACCTTAATCCGGACCTTATGTTTGTTTAGTAAGATAGGGGTATAAAAAACATGATGAAAAGGAGTTTTATTAATAACAGGTTGATACAAGTCCGTAAAAAATATTTACAGGATTTAAGGATAAACTACGAAATCATACATTTATTTTACACATAGCAGAGACATTGGAAAATTGATGTATTTTCACTATGTTATGTTTTTAGATATTTCACTTACATTGTTTTTAAATTTTTGCGACTTTGGTACCTATTACATGTGTAATTAAAAAAGATATAATTATGTATTTAAACGGGAATTAACGCACTGGCACTGGCCAGTGCAACCTGGTCGAAACGTCAGGCAATTCAGAGGTATGAAATACCTTTTCGTGATCGCGTTAATTAAAAAATTAAAACCCGTTTAAATACATAATTATAACCAAAAAAGGTATTGTACCTTATAAATATTATCGCGATTAAGTCCCGAGTTACACAACTAATATATATTTCACTATCAATTTATTGACCAAAAGAGGTTTTCCTTTAATATTTATCAGAATAACGGTGATATGATATTTTAATTTATAGCACTATTACTATGTATGATGATGAGACGGCCTGGGAATTGACGTTATTACAAAGTCTGTCCCACGACACCCAATTTACATACGACAAGGTACTCAGAAACTAATATTAGCTCTGTGCGTTTATAGACACTTAAAAAGTATATATTAAAGGATAATATAATAACTCTCATATCCATTTTAATGATGAGTATTAAACTGTTAATCTCTAAGTGTGGTGCTTGAACACTGATTTTTGTTTTATATACCTAATATCTATCTTTTAACTAGGCCACTACTATTGTTTGATTATATTAAATTATATTATTTTATTTTCCGTAGAAACTTAAAAGTATGTTAACTTGTAATAAAATATTTCAACGCTCATTAAGGAAATGTCCCGGTGTAGTGCGAGATTTAACAAAATGAAATCAACTAACACAAAGTACACGAAGCCTCGTAACAAGATCACTTCACTTCGTAAATCACTTCAACATGGTACGTAGGAAAGCATAATAGCAGTACATATTATCCATAATAGTTTAAATTTTGAGATTATAGTGATATGGAAAAAGTGAAGAGTGGTATGGAAACAATTTTATTACGGCGACCGCAACGAGCAATGGTCGTCAAAGTCATGAGGTGATACCGCACGGTTTCCTTCGAAGCTGCGAGTCCCCTAGTCTCCTAGCTAACTGCACCATGCGACCTTGAGACACTTGGGTCGTTACATCAATGACGCAAGGGACGGGAACTGAGATCTGCTCCTCGGGCAATTGAGGTACAACGGTCTCAGCTCCATCAGGTCCTAATGGCCTAATGGAGTGGAAAGAGTGACTTGAGACACCGAGCGCAGGGCACGCCACAATTGTGGCAGTAAAACCCATTATGGAGAATTGGCTGGAACGGCAACAGAGCAGCCTCTCCTATAGGCTGACATAGGTGCTGACCGGCCACGGCTGTTTCGAAAAGTACCTGTGTCGCATAGGCCGAGAACCAACGTCTGCGTGCCGTCACTGCGGAGGCTGTCATGAGGATACTGCACTCCACACTCTTGTAGTGTGCTCAGCGTGTATGCAACAGCGCCGCGACGTGGAGACCATGGTCCTGTCCATGGTCCAAAGTGAGAGTGCGTGGGAATCAGCCACTTCTTTTTGTGAGGAACTGATGTCCGATAAAGAGGCGGCGAAAAGGGAACGGGAGCGGACTAGTACTCCCCCGTACCGAAGTGTGTGTGTCATGTACTCATTAAAAATCTTGCACTCAGAGGTACAACACAGGAGGAAGTACTACACATAGCCTTAATAGGTGGATCAATAAGAAAGTTAATTTAACTCATGGGTTCCTTGTTTTATTACAATGTAGGTAAGGATTTTAGAAAATTCTTTCCCCCAAACCTAAAAGTGTTTGAAGAAAAAAGTTAGCTAAAAATATTATATTGTACTCTACGACAAATAATCAAGGTATTTTTATATTTTATTCTCAATAAACAAACTCGCATTTTACTTCATATTAATATACAACAAAAAAACTTTATAATGCTTTCTTATTTTTTTCTAAACGAGAATAACAATTTATATTTAAATATTTTAGGAACATTGAGAGCCTCTGTAATCCTACTAACAACAACAAAATTTGGCCTTAAGCTTCTTTATTTCATACTGAATTGTGATATTGAAAACAAAAAAACACCATAATAAAATATAATAATATTTATCACATATAACCTTCGAGCTACGCATGATAAAGTCCTTATCCAGGAAAATGAGTTTACGTATTCAACAACGTTTTCATATTTCTACGAGTTTGTTCTTTAACAGGGTGATAAGACACCTACCAGGTGTATGACAATATAATACAAAGGAATTAGCTATAAATTTATGAGCTATACCTAAACCTTATTATTTATACTATTAAAGTGGCATACAGGCATACGGTCCCCATATGGTTACCGTAGCCTATGGTTGTTGGCCAGACGAGGGATAATAATAGCATCTTGTAGGACCCTGTAAAAATCTTTTGGAAAGAATTGTCCAATTTGGGATCGTTTACACCAGTGAGCGAGTATATTGTGTTTATGCTTCTAACAAGACAGAACAGGAAAACACAAAGATAAAATCCTCTCACCAAGGTAACGTGCAGGCTTCCCTGTTGGGGTGATATATACATATACAATGAACTTTATTGTACACCATTAAAATATTGCATACAATGAGTACACAAAATTGATATATAAAGACGGCCTTATCGCTAAAAGCAATTTCTTCCAGGCAACATAGGGATGGAAAATAATTACCAGATATAAAAGAATCTAGGATATAAAAGGTAGTTTTGGTTGGAAAAAAAAACGTATTTCTATTGAGAGAAAAAAAATTGGTACATCATACCTACAAATATGTATTATATAATTATTAGTATATGTATGTATAATCGAAGGGTATTTATTTATTTCTTTTAGCGCAAGTAAACAACTACCTTAAGAGCCAAGTAACTTAAAAAAATGGTACACTAATTATTATTCCTACCCATAAATTTGTGGTATAATAAAAAATAAATGCTTTAGCTTAGTGGCCGTTTCGCACGATTCATTAAAAAATATTGAAATTTTATATGATGGTATTTACATTCTGGCTATGCAACGTCAGTTCACATTTAAAGATATGTTCCGTAAACCATAAATGTGCTCGATGCGTAGACAATTAAGAACTAAGACAACGCCACTGAGAGACAACAAAAACGATTCTTCGCAGCTACGAGTTCCTACTAAAGAAAATACAAATGTTACTAAGATGCAGACGCATTGCGGAAGTGAAATGAATAAGTACTCGAAGTTAATTTCAAATGAAACTGTTATTTTAAGTGACCACATAGTAGGAAAAAATTTTATAAGTAGTAAAAGATGTCAAAAGTTTCTGTATAAAATTTACATAATATGCTTGCACGTACATATAATTATGTCGTTAATAAACAAAGTAAAAACCTACTCTTAATATTTTATAGAATTCAATCTGATTCCCTATAAATACATTTATGTATTGTTTTTATATTTAAAAAATATAAAAACTGAAATATTGAATCACTGAGAGAGACGCAATCAAAAATTCCGCATGACATTAATAACTATGTAGGTACATTCGACAATTTAAATTAAAAATATTGAATAATAAGCTCCTCTTAACCTCAGACCGCTTAATTAAGTCCTCACCTGCGGGGTACACGGGCGCGGAGGTAGGCTGAGAACGGGGACCGGGAGAGGTGTCAGCTGGCAGGCGTATTCTTGTCAAAACTCAGTTCGATCGCACGTGTTGACAGTTGCGCACGCTTTGTGAGAGTTATACATGAGATTACGTTCTCAAGATGAGTCGAAATATCTTCGAACATTAATAGTCAGTGGGAGCAAATGGCTTTTAAAGTATCCGAATATTTTAGAAAAAAAAACTAGATCCAAATTCTGCTGAATATCAACAAGATATGGTATAAGATAAACAAAACCGTAACAAAAGTTACTGGACTATCGGCAAAGTCTGTATCTAATCTAGAATTGTACAACAAGGAAAATGATTAAATGACAATGAAAGATTTAAATCACCGAGAAAACCAAAACAGATTCGTAGAAAAAGATTGGAAGTAGACGATTTCACAAAAGACGTGGTAAGAAGAAAAGTCACTCAGTTTCACACAATTAAAAAAAACTCCATCTCATCAGCCTGTGACTACGGCCAGTGCAACCTGGTCGAAACTTCAGGCAATTCAAAGGTATGTAATACCTTTTTGTGATCGCGTTAATTCCCGTGGAAATACATAAAGAACACATATTTTATATCTTGATAAAACTTATGTTAATGCGTCTCATAACATTTCAAAATGTTGTCAATCAAAGGATGAACACGGCGTGCTGTGTCATATCGATAAAGGAGACCATTTGATCATCGTACATTGTGGAGCCAAACTAGATTTGCTGATGGAGCACTTGTGATATTTAAATCCACAAGTAAAGCAGGTGATTATCACGATTCTATAAATTTCGTGAATTTCAGTAAAAGACCACCAAATTCTGTCATAGTAATGGATAATGCAGCTTATCATTCGGTTCGAGAAGAGCAAAAGGCAACTAAGGCTTCACCAAGCTAGCTATGCAAGATTGGCTACGATAGCATGATGTGCCTTTTGATGATAAACTTAGAAAATATGACTGATATGATTTAAATTAATTAAAAGATATTTTCAAAATTGAAGAGTTATTGAAAAGAAATGAACATGAAATGTTGTGTTTGCCTCCATACCACCCATACCTGAACCCAATTGAGTTAGTCTGGAGCGATATTAAAAGACAGTTAGCACAAAAAAGTATCTACTCTAATTCACAGGATATTTTGTAGAGAATTAGGAGCATTGTGTTAACAATGTAATTAAAGTCGAAAACGAATAGGTACTGCAAACAGAGTTCTAGATGATGTTGTTGATTTTATTATTAATTTTACCTAATATTTTATTTTGTTACCTACACATAGTTGTTTCATCCAAATGTCATTTTTCTACCCAAAACTACAAACCTTTCCATAGTGACCGAGTGTCAGTCAATTTAATTTTTTTCTTTTCTTCGCAAAGCTCTTGAAGTAAATTTTTATTGATAGCTTTCTCGAACAGACAAATAATCATGTTAAAGAAGGCAGAAAGCGATCCGTCTTAATACGGCACGTATTGTGAGGAGGTTTCTGTCTCTGGAACCCTAACCACCGGTATTTGGTCCCTGTACCCGATACCGCTGGGAAACTGGTTTTTTATATTTTTAATAAATTTTTTTAAACATATTTTAATAGTGTATTTAAAAATGTAATTTATATATTTTATATATGTTAATAAAGAAAATAATAATAATAATTTATTACAGACTCATGTTCATATTTTTGTTAGTATTTTTGTGTTAGTGACAATAGTGCTAAAATTAATAGGTTAGTATTTTTAGTTATAACATTATTTTATTGCAATTTATTTATTTGTACTGATAATATTTGCTGGGCTATATGGAAAGGAGACCTTACAGTTTATTTTCATTCTGTTGATTTCAAGGAGGTACTGCTACTCGGTATTCTCAAAACCATTAAAAGTTTACAAACTTCAATTTCCTCGTTTGAATAGAAATCAAACGAGGAAATAGAAGTTTACTTTAAGAACTTCGGGATCTTATTCTATTCCTTTTTTATTTTCTACTTTCATCTGACATGAATCTAATCAGACGCAACGATCATGTCCATTCGGATGACCTAACAGTTGTACCACTATTTAGCCGGCCACTAATGACGGCAAAAGGACAATCGGACGGACCAAGATTGCATAAGTAAAATAGTCAATTTGGTCGGCTTGAATTCCAGCCGGAAAACCACTGACTATGGTCATGTGAAGAAAATCAATGTATAGTAAACTCAGAAGTAAGCGCTACGGTTTTTTTATAACCCATGTAATTATAAGTTTTGACATAATAACAGATAGATTAAAATACTCTTATTTGTAATACATGCAAATGATATTTGACCGATTCATTAAGCTACTTAAGATCAATAGTTGTATATTAAGTTACCTTGGATACATAGCGTGTAGGTCGGGATGTACAGCGTGTCTTGCATGCGGTGACATTGCTGCTCCCGCGTTGATTGCTCGGATCCGAGCACGCAGTCGTTCGTATTGTTCAGGCTGATACTGTGCAGCTATCGTCACTGCCGTACCGGAGTATTGCTATGGTAGGAAATTAAATAAATAAGTGCTGTTACTTTAAATTTAAATCTGCAACATGTAAATGACTTATTTTCCTGTCTAATTATGACCTTCGTGACCGCAAAACATTTAAAAAGTGACCTGATTCAGTTTTATTGAGGCTAAAACTGTAAATGAAAAAAAACTAAAATGAAGCAATAAGAAGGATAGCCATAATTTGTTTCTTATTTTTCAGTCATAATTTCATAACCGCAAAAAGACAGATATACTAGGCATCGCAAAATTGTAATTTTTTTTTTATGGCATAGGGGGCAAACGAGCAGACGGGTCACCTGATGGTAAATGACTACCGTCGCCCATGGGCACCTGCAACTTGAGAGTCACAAGTGCGTTGCCGCCCTTTAAGGTGGGAGTAGGAGTAGAGGGGGAGGGAGGGAAAATTGGGAAGAGGGGGGAAAGACGGGAATATGGGAGAGGGAAGGGTTAGGGCCTCCGGTAACCTCACTCACTCGGCGAAATGCAATGCAAGCATTGCTTCACGGTCGGTTTTCTGTGAGGCCGTGGTAACGAACGGAGTCAAGCCGACCCATACGTGCCGAAGCATGGCTCTCCCACATAAATTTTACAAATGTTTTAAACTCGTTAATTAAATTACAGCGGTTTACTTCCCCATTGGGTCCTAGCCAAAATGTTAATATGTTCAACATTACAAAAACCTTTTGTTATATTATATATTACGCAACATTAGATAAATAATACTGACCAAACTTGGTCACAAATACTTTCGGTTTACCTACTCTCTTAATTTTTGGAGTCCATGTATTTCAAACATGGAAAATTATATTTGAAATTGTAAATACTTATAGAAAGTTACCTTCAGAGCTGCTGCCGCTTGCTCATGAGTAGCCCTCGTAAGATCTCTGCCGTCAACACTGAGTATTCTGTCCCCTCTGTGTAGCATACCGTATGCCGCACCGCCAACTGAAACTCCTGACACGAAGACACCGCAGGCATCCTCTTCTGTAGTACCCTCGGCCTCTCCACCTAGTCCACCGACGATGTCCATGCCGAGACGAGAGCCAGAGCGAACGAGCCGCACCATTCGGACACATCTGGGGTTGAAGTTTGATTATGGTACACGTTAGAAAGAAGTACTAAAACTGAGTTATTTTTTTAACTACTTTATTGCAACATTAGTAAAGGAAGTTAATTTGGATGTATTAAGTAAATAACTTGTCAATATTATTCTGCATAATTGTGAACTATTCATTATCATTAAAAATACTAACTAAAAGTTTCTCCCTTCATATTTTAAAGTTGATTTTCTAAGCTGTTTTAGAACTAATCTAAGTTATTTTAATTGTTGTCACTCTATAAGTCTAACGAAGACAAGTCTTTTCATAAATGGAAAGAACTGTTTTATAAAGACTATACCTAGTCCAATAAGACTCCCAAACTGCGAAATCGCCGGCTTAGTTGCAAAAGTTAAGGAATTACGAGTTGCAAAGACGCGTTTAGCGGTTTTGCAGTTCCGAAGAAACAGGAAAAGTTTTGAACGTCCGAAACTTATTGTCTTTGTTCGGTAGCGGTGAAATAATTTATTTAATTAGCAAATTATTAATAAAATTCAGGGTAAACGGCTTGATGAATGTCTTCAAAAGATTACTTTGTTCCAATCTTTGCTGGAAAATCTTTGTTTTATTGCAGAGAAGGCACAACTGTTTCATTAGAAGCTTAAGATTGAAAATGTTGCTTATAAATTTGTTGCCCACGAAAGCAATTTTATTACTAGATGACATATTTATAAGAAATAATTTTCTGTATAATTTTTACAGTAGGCCAGTTATTTAAAAGAAACTATTCTTGGTATTTAAAACAATGTCTTTTTAAACAAAAAAAATTAAAACTTCAACAAGTTTTGCAATAATTATATGAAAATCGTTGCCTGACCCATAAAATTCCGTCGTTAATTATTTATAATTTGTGCCAAAGTTTCATGTTCAAGGATGAATGTGTTTACAATATAATCATAAAAAAAAACACATTTTATATTACCTAGGTATTTCACTGGGCTCTTCTTCAAGTAATTCATGAAGCGTAGAACAAGATGTCGCTTGCGTTTTAGCTGTACAAAAAAAAACACAGAGATAATATATGCACTATACGTTTCATATATTTTAATACTGCTATTTGATTCAAAATGATAGAAATATAATCTAATGTACTTAATTTTTTTTTGTCTTGACAATATCCTGTTTAAAAGAATCCGTAATTCGTTTGTATTCGTTGTATTATTTGTTCAATTGTAGAAAGTAATTGTGTTTCTCCTAATTCTTAAACGGTTCCAAGCCTATGCCTTATCTAATTCCTTTCAGTTATCACAGTAGAGAGTTTAAATCTTTGTGTCCCGAATCCAAGAATTATTTTTTATCAAAGTTCTCCATTTGTACCTTTCGTAAAAGTAAATTATCATAATTAATTTCTAAAGGTAAATGAAGATTTTAGGGCTTGTAAAATTGTAATACTCACTAAAGTTTAGAAATGTTGAAACTTGAATAAATAATTATTAGGAAAAATGAAAATCAATAAATGGACTTAATAAAAATTTAATCTAGTATAAAAGAGCAAGTCTAGTTTATTCTTCTTAGCTAGAATACCTCTACATCAAACTGTTGTACCTATATGTAATGAAGATCTCAACAATCAGTAAAAGAGGTCAGGTCACGTACACATAGTTCGCCATTGTCTTTGCGCTTTTGATTGTTGCCACGTGCGTCGGTTCCCATGAAGGGAATTATCTAAAAGTTGAGCTTACTTAGTTGGGTTTACAGTTTTTTCTTCAAGCAAGTTTTGATCACAGAAAATTTTCAAACAGTACTAAAGTACTTAAAAAGATAGAACGGGAAAAGGGAGAGAGGGAGATATAAAAATATTTTCAAGATATATATCCAAAAAGTCGGTTGTAAGAGCCAATCGTTATCTACTAGCGTTATCTACACCCAAACTAAGCGTAGCTGGCATTAAGGGTTCTTGAAAACGGATAAACCTACTAAGATGGATTTTTTCGTAAATATGTACATATTATAGATAGAAACACCTAGATTAAATGGACATATAATTATGTACTTATACGGGAATTAACGCGATCACGAAAAGGTATTACATACCTCTGAATTAGTGAATCTATGCGCAGTCGGGTGAACACAAGAATAGGGGCACATCGGTTTGCTTAGAGAATAGGGACACTGTTAGTATAGTATGTGACGGTACATGGCGAAATCAAAATATTAAAAATATCGAAAATGTGCGGGTGGATGAAGAACCTTCTACCTCACGATCTCGACGACGCAGGGCGTGCACCGCTGAGCCAGTCAGCCTGTGACCACGGCCAGTGCAACCTGGTCGAAACGTCAGGCAATTCAGAGGTATGTAATACCTTTTCGTGATCGCGTTAATTCCCGTATAAGTACATAATTGTATCATGTAACGTGAAAGTTTAAAAGTTAGTACAAATAGACATATTCAGGTACTTAGACAAATATTGGAGGAGTGGGAATTGAAATCGTGACCCCCGACATGGTAGTTAAATGTTGTACTACCGCAAATAGGTCGTCAAACAGTACAAAATTACAACTTATACATATATCATGCTAGTACTCTCAAAGTCCCTAGTACTCTCAAAGTCCACTCACTCAACACTAAATTATGTGTTAATTTAAATGTTCTAGGATATAAGCCATTTGTGGAGCTACCGTATTTTAGAAGAATAAGTAATGAATCACACACTAAAAAGGTGCACTTACTAGAATAAAGCGGAGCGGTTTTGGCAACTGGCGGTACGGAGCCGGCAGATAACACGATGAGTGTTACTTGATCTCCAGTACTCCTTAGTGCCGACACTGCTTGAGCATGTGTTGCACCTACTAGTGATGTTTCTATACCCTGCATAAGAAAAGTTCTGGTATAAAAGTTTGTAATATGTTGTAAACCATACGGACTATATTAACTATCCATCCGTGATCATGATCTTATAAAAATCAAATCAATCAAATCAAACCACGTCATCGTCACACCGTCATCCACCTCAACCATATTAAAGAAAGTCGTACGACCCGATACATACGCATACATCGGAATACACATAAGAAGGGACAATATCATTCATATGTAATATCATTGTTGTTTTCCTAAAGAAATATATGTCACACAGAGCTACCGTACCGGACCGTATATACCCAGATGTATTTAGTAAATTTATTTATATAGTTATTTAACACTTGATGCACATTTGTACAAAGGCGGACTTAATGCCCAGGGCATTCTCTGCCAGTCAACCTTATGGTAATGTAGAAATGTTATACGGTAGGTGCAAAGATGTGTGGAATTTTCGATTGATCTATTTGAATTTATTTATATAGTATATATATATTTATATAGTAAATCATCTTTGCAATCTTCTATTTTTAAATTTCATTAATAAATTGATAAAATAAAAGAGTAAAAATGTGTTAGTTTTAAACTTACGTCTTTATCTCTCACAGCCAAAATTTTATCCCCTAGTCTCAATCTTCCATCATGATGAGCGGCACCTCCGACAGCTATATGCGATACGAATATGCCTCCTCCACCTGCTGCATCATCGGCTCCACCAGCGATACCCAGACCCAGCCCGCGAACACCTCGCCACAATGTAACCACCCTGGGCCTTCGAGCACGGCGTACTTGCTGTTAGAAATTTATAAGTATATTATTAGATGTCGTTAATAAGAGCACGGAATGAAATTATAGTAAAAGCTCTTTACGTAGATATAATCCCTAATACCAACAAATGATCCCCATATGACAAGAGGTCATTTAATTTCAATAAATGAATATGTCTATTCTCTATTTTATCAACATTACGATTCAAAAGAGACTAATATTACTGATGTATTTCTTTTTTATTTTGAGATATGTAACCTAGCAATGTATTTATGTATACTACTACAATAGGTCTGACCTTTTTCGTATAATTTTTAAAAGAAGTCTTAACAGAACTGTCGCTTTCAACAACCGATCAGTTTGTAGGACTTAAGTTAGACAGCCTAATATTAATACAAAATAAAACATTTTGTCATCATAATAAATACCTTTACCATATTTTTGTTCGTCTACAAACAAATGAAGATACAAATTTCAGCATCCATCCAGCCATCCAGCCATCAACATCAACAAGAACAATTTCAAAATGGGAAGCAAATGGAGGACCTTTTTTCAAACCTGTTGCAAGTCAGAAAGTGTACATTTCTGTACGTCTTCTGAATATTTTCTCGTAAACAAGTCAGAACACCAATCCGGCGGAACGGGAAAACCATTAGGGAGACTACTACTAAAGCAGTCTCGTACAAAGCGACCAATTAAGCGAGGTCACCATTTTAGAGAGAACGGCTGTATGTTAGTGAACTTACTAATCTAACGATGTTGCCTGCTTTCTGAAGCGCATCCACCGCTACTGAATGAGGCGCTCCTTCCACTGAGACGTCGTTTACCTGTGCAGAATAAATGAAATACTGAAATATGAATTGCGAATAATACCTATTATTAATAAATAACTGTGGAAGAGTTTTTCTTTGAAGGGTTACATTTACAGAATACTATATTTTTGGCAGACGAGTATAATCCTGTTTGTTGTACAACCAAGCTTATAAATGACTGAGTACCTCTTATTCAGTTAGGTAAAGCTCACATAAGATGGGCGAAATAATATAATAGTAATCTCTGGCTTGATAGTCATTAGGTCGTGGCCTTATTAATGAGAATATTCAGTCATATTTTATTTTTAGGTTGACTTTTGGGAAAAGAAGTTTAAAAAATTATTCTAAGGAAAATATTATTTTATTTTCAATTAGTAAGAAAATATTATGTTATTTTATAAATTTTACTTTTAAGCTAATATTATATCAATGCCTTGAGCGACTGCTCCTCTCGCTCTGCCCGAGGGCCGGCGCTAGTTTCACGTCAAAAAAATAAAAGGGACTAATTGGGAGATTCACTGTAGTTAGTAAATCAATGCCGCTTCCTAGAAACTATGGGCCTCTTCCTAGAGTCAGAGGATCGTCACCAACACGTCATCGGCGTTGGCAATCGTTATTGGTCTATCTCGTATAAGAAAACTATTTATTTATATCTACGCATTCGCACGCACGCACGCATGCACACACGAACGCACGCACACACACACACACACACACACACACACACACACACACACACACACTCACACACACACACACACACACACACACACACACACAACACTTATACATATTATATTTATTCACCATTTCAAAACTAAATTTATTTATCTCAAAGCTTACTAGTTACAAATCAACATAACTCCTAATCAGTATTAATATAGAAATGTATGGCCGAACACTAACTCTTAAGTTACAGATTTTTACCTAGTTTAAGAGGTAGGGTCTCTATTACTGTGCATAGAACACCCTCATTGCATTGTGTAACTTTACTAACACAATTTTTGTAATCACTATTTTGCACCTACGTAACTTTTTTCTTGAATAAATTCAATTAAATTAATTTAAAAAACTAAATAAAGTTTTAAATTTTTTTTAATATCGGTATACCTAACAGATTACTCTTAGCCAATACTAAGATAAACCCCCGCAACTAAGATTTATATATATATAATATAAACTAACTATAAGATTTCACACTAATGTACTAACCGAACGGAAAGTAAATGGCTTAGAACTGTAAAAGAACTTCACCAGCTTTCTTTCAATATTTCAGCTTAGATGTAATTTTGTTGGAGGTAGTATGTCGTGTGAGATTTTCTTTTCTTTACTCTGGGATCAGCAAACAAAAAAAAAACATTGCTGTTTCCACAATTACCACAGAAAAGCACCATAATACCTTCTATCGGTCGGTCATATTGCCCTGTGTTTTGTCTCGCCATGTGCCCTGGGTTTTAGACTTGCGTGATGATGCGTGGTACTCTCAGTCAGTTGACCTCGTTTCGCATTTCTCTACATTTTCTTCTTAGGTGTGACGTCCTTTTAGAAGTCTCACACTCATTTGACAGCGCGTGATGCTCACAGTTAGCAGCAGTTTGTGTTCCCCTACACTATCCTGAGATTGAAAATCTGCCATAACGTAACGAATTCATTATTTTGTAACTGTCTGACTGTAAAAGGTTATTTTTGGCTAGAAATCTAACACCACAGTTCAAACAATTTAACAAAGTATTAAATTCAATACATTTTTCCTTTATTTTGTAAAAATATTTATTCTGGAATTTAAGAATTAACAATTTTTTATAACATGAACCAATATTTAACATTATTGTTTTATAAAAAAAGCAATCACGTGCGTGTATTTGGGCCATTAACGGAATGTATCGACATCTATTGGTTAAATCTAAAGTAATACTAACTGCATTGTAATGATATGTTTCTGAAACATTTTAAATGTTTATTTCTATGGATGGAGTAAACTACGTACAATATTTTTATTATCCAGTAAAGGTTTTCACGTTTGTTTTGTAGTTTTTACATGTTGCATGCACAACTAAACTACACTACTAAACTAAAATTTCAAAAATGTTAGAAATGGTTTCAGAAAATATTGGGTGATCCATAAATTGTTGTTCCGAGTCTGGTTCCTTGTGTCCGTTGTTTAAATGTTTGTGAAGCCCCCCGTCACACAGCAATATTCCTAATGCGAGTGTTCTATGCTAATAATAAATATCTAAAAAAATAAATGACCATTTCCCGTTTGGTATTGTATAGTTAATATTACTTGGGACCAACAGATGTCATTGCGTGCTGTTTAAATTTTTCTTAAAAATTTTGAATTCCTTTTTCTATGGATAGAGAGAACCGATTGCGATAGATCAAATACTAAATGTTACACCGAATTACACACCATACTTCTTGTGCACAATACGTTTCTACAATCATTTTGTACTTTTTACGTGAAGCAACCAAACAACAAACTCCACGTCTACAGATTTATTATACATATAGATATAGAAGAAAGAAGATTACGTGACAAAAAAATAATGATTGCAATCGGACTACGTGTTAGTGAATTACAATTAAGTTCACATTTTTCATTTCATCCCTCCTCTCAGGGAAACCATCCTGAATTTCGGGATTAAAAGTATCCTACGTCCTACCTCGTAGTATGAACTAAAATAAAAGTTTCATTTAAATCCGTTCAGTACATAGTTTCAGCCTTATGCGCGGCCATGATACAGACAGAACAGACATAAAAGACAGACGGACAGACAAAAATAAAAAAAAATGGTTTTGGCTTCAGTATCGATTATAGAGTGCCTCGCAAAAAAAAATCTAAATATTTTCAATGTACAGTATTGGACCTGTTACAGTTTTATTATAAGTATAGATTCAGGTAGACAACGTTCTTGTTTGCCAAATAAGTTGTATTAAAACATAAGTTTTATGACGGAGATTTATACGTTGTTTCAAAATTTATAAATTAAGTTTATAAGGTTCTAGGGATTGATAATATTTATACAATACAACAAAAACTAACAACCCTATAAAACCAAATTAAACAAACCAGTTATCTCACGCTTTCATACATAAAATACCCAAAATTAGAATATGTACAATGCTTATGTTATTGTACCCTACCTGTAATAACATTTCAGCAACGTGAACAATTATAATATTCTCGTACAAATTACATAGTTGATAGTCTGAAGCTATTACGATACACGGTAATAGTACACAGTATAATCCACAATAGTTTAAACTCTATAATAACAATATTGGGGTAGATCTTATCTCCTTGTTTAATTTATT
Organism: Euplagia quadripunctaria; assembly: GCA_963859945.1. Taxonomy (NCBI): domain Eukaryota; kingdom Metazoa; phylum Arthropoda; class Insecta; order Lepidoptera; family Erebidae; genus Euplagia; species Euplagia quadripunctaria. Next base: position 7,167,170 of record OY982567.1, on the reverse strand, counting down.
ATCTGCCTAATCGTGCAGGAAACTGTTGGAGATATTAAAGTAAAATTATAGACAGAAGGATAATTTAACATATTTATTGTAGTATTATTGGTAGTTTAACTACCGGGATAGTGTAGTTTTGTAAACACTATTACTATTAACGAGATCTTAGCGTTGAAACTGTATTGGACTTAGTACGTTTTTATTACCATGAAGTCTAAAAGAAGTGATGTAAGGGCTTTAAATTGTTTATACTACCAATCCAGGGTGGAATGGACATTCAAGACCTATTTTATATTTTCTACTACTCAGTAGTAGGAAATATACCTTTACGGCTAGAAATGTGGTCTAACCAAAGTCTCATGGGTTGGAAGTTTGCTACCAATCCGGATGGTCCCCTTCGGTCTGAAATCTGTTGAAGCTTACATCCTGAACATCATGGAGAGCTTACAGGTTTACTCGTAAATTTTTTTCTTCACACAATAGCACCACTACCGTTGCATTAAGAGTTTTTATGTTGAAGGATTAATCTTAATGTTTTAATTAATTATCATCTACGCATTTTATTCTAAAGATGTCTTAATACGTTTGGTTAAGTCGGTATCAGTGTATGTTCACGCCTGCTATAATAATAGGAGCAATCTGCTGGGAAGCACCGCAGCATATAAGCTCACAATAATTAAGTATACCCTAGTCTTTTTTTAATGTACTTCAAGGATTTACAAGTCACTCTGCACTTAGCCATTGGCCAATAAACGTATCATTATAAGTTAACACATTTTTTTTTAAATTCCCCCTTTAACTAACCGGTATTAAAGTAATCCATCCATAGTGTAATTAGGCACAAGTCTGAGGGTGATAATATTGTTGTTATCGCTGTCGACTGTAGTAGTTACAAGTCCAATTATATATATGTAATTGGCAAATAGATAGGCAGATATATTTTTTAAACACAATCAATATTGGTTTTAAACAGTAGCTACTATACTGGAAAGGTTAGAGAATAAATTTTAACAATAATCCTATCGTCAACATTTTATCAATACCATTGGCCCTGTTTATACCTCTAGAGTGAAAACCAAGTTTGGGTAAGAATTTTCCGGACAGACCTATTTATGACGTCGCTGGCATCATACCAGCGCCAGTGGTGTGGATGGGAGGCCAACATACACGTCCCTACAAAAACACAGCGCACGCCCCTGTGATTAGACATGAGCATCATTGATCCTTTTTACGAGCGCCGTAAAACGGACATGCTCACGGTAGGTAAAACGTGTTTGTTGTATTTGTCAAAATGAGAAATAAGGAAATCTATATATATAAATACAAGCGGAAGTATACTCGCTCACTCATCTAGTGACTAATAACGAAATCTGAAAAATTACTTAACCTATAAAGATGAAATTCGGCAGGGAGGTAGTTTATAGGTAGGACACGTCAGGTAACATCATCAGGGGGTTTCAAAACGTAAAAAAAAAAGTAACATCAGCGAGTTTGGGCCACAGATTTTACGATAGGGCTAGATTAAGGAGTGTAAGGATGCTCAAAAGCTCATGCGAAAGTCCTTTTTCGTAAGTTTTTTGTACTATAGAAAAGACACGTGAGCTCAGAAAGAATTTTGCGACAGTCGGATCACGGAGTTAGTAATAAATAGGGTTGTAAGAGTTTTTTCTCAGGGACTGCTTAAGGTGGTCAAAAGATTTTTGTTTATTTTGGGTATTGTTTAGATTTTTCTAAACCAAAAACAGGTATTTGGCAGACACGTACTTTACAGGTAGGAGAAGTCAGCTAACCGAAGAATAAATCTATTGCCTTAGAACTAGTCCAGAAAGTTTCTTTGTTTTTTTGTCGCTGCAATACTTTTTGATGTTTCAGTATTTAAAAGATAGATTGTTTCATATCTAACAGCGGACCAATTCACAAAACAACTACAATCGAATACGTAGTACGAACTATGATGAGATAATATTGACAGAAACTCGGTTAAATAGTAGTATACTTAACGGATTTAACCACAGATATTTAGTATATAGAAGAGACAGAGAAATGAGAGGATTTGATAATAATAAAAATAGAGGCGGAGTTCTCATCGCTGCTTCCAAAAAAATAACTCTAAGCGTATTGAAATATGGCAAAGCAAATCCGAAGATCTCTGGGTCACAATTGATGTCTCCGGCAATCTATCTCAATCTATCTCTAGAGATAAAAGAAAAGAAACATATGTGTATCCCGGCTCGACTATTTTATTGAGTATTTTAATAATGTAATTGATACCACAAACACGCCTATTAGTATAATCGGGGACTTCAACTTATCTAAGATAAACTAGCAGATAGATGCCGACAACAATTCATTACGAATTACTTGTGCACAATTACTCGTTGTTGTTGTTCTGGGTGTACCTTAGACCTAGTTTTATCTACAATAACCTTTTGCTTAGTGAATGAGGCTAGCAGCCTCCTAACTGTTTTAGATAAACTTCATCCCCCGTTGGAATTAACTATTTCAATTCTAAGGTAATTTCGTCTTTCTTGTATAAACTAAACACGAGACCAAACTTCTATAAAGCTGATTACGAACAAATTAATAAATTCTTAAACGGACAAGACTGGCATCAGCTATTTTCTTGAACAAAGGATTTAAATAATATAATCAAAGTTTTTAACGAAGTTTTGGTGTCTGACATTCAGAAATACACGTATGTACCAAAATGTAAACCATTAAACACTTAATGTTCTCCATTGTTTAATACAAAGTTAATTAGAGCTTTCAAACGAAAATATAAACTTGGATTACGCTTCAAAAAATATTAAAATCCAATGGATGGTATAAAATTGAAGCGTCTTAGCAACCGATGTCAAAGCTTGGCTAAATCTTTGTAATCTAGCTTTATAAAATCTATAGAATCTGAACTCAAAGAAAGCTTCTCTGGACACACATAAAAGCGAAGCGTTGTGGATCTAGCATATACCCGTCGTCTATGACCAATGGACAGAGTACAACATCCGATAGCGCAACCATTTGTTAACTTTTTGTCAAGTACTTTTCATCTGTTTAAACTCAGGATGACGATGGGGATCTTGATTATAAGTCCGATTTCTTGAACTTCTTAAATAATAATGGTCAATGCTTAACCAGTCCTACATTCAACTACGACAGCGTCCTCTTTAAAGAGGAGTTGCAGTTTAAACTGAAAAACATTAATATTCAAAAAGGCGCAGGTCCCGATGGTATTCCATCGATTCTCATATTCGCTTGTGCAACAGTCTTCTTACCCACTACAATGTATTTATAACACATCATTATCCACAGGCGTATTCCCACGTGAATAGAAAAAAGCCAAAGTCTTCCCAATTTATAAACCGAATGACAAATAATTAATTTCCAATTAGACCTATTTCTATTCTCTCAACCTTTGCTAAGACTTTTGAATGTGTGCTATGTCTCTACGTCCAACAACATCTAAAGCTGTATCTTAGTGACCGACAACACGAGTTCGTTCCATCGAGGTCTACAGCCACTAGCTTAGCAACCTTCACGGAATTTTTGGTGCAAGCAAGTAAGCAGTTCGACGTTATATACACGGACTTTAGCAAGGCTTTAGACAAAATCTCACATTAAATACTATTTTTAAAATTACCGGCATATGGTATCACAGGATCACTGTTTAGATGGGTGAATCATGATGATCATATTTGACAGACAGAGATTTTTGTTGTTTTTGTGAGTAGCTTCCAATTGACAATTCGTGGCATAACCTTTGGGGCCCCCCAAGGAACTCATCTAGTCCCTACACTTTTTAAAAGAGCAAATAGAATGTTAGGCTTCTTGATGCGACACACCAAACACTTTAAAAGTAACACAAATGATGTTATACAATAGTCTTGAACGGAGTATCTTAGAATACTGTAGTGTTTTATGAGGACCTCACTACGCGACACACATATTACATATAAAACGCATACAAAACAGTTTTTGTGGCATCTGACGATATTTACAGACAAAAAGAAACTTTTAACTATGCATAGCAGCCGATTGCAATGCTTTAGGGTGCAAACACTGTCGACACGCAGAGATGTAGCTGATGCATTATTTTTGTTTAAATTGGTTAGGAACAAGAATGATACCCCAGTTTTCCTGAGTCGATTAAGGTTCCTAGCTCCCTCTAGATATCCTCGGAATAGTGTGACACTATTATGCCCACCATTGAAAAGAACGCTCTCAGGCTCTAACTCGATCATACCCAGATCTTGCAAAATGCTGAACAGTTTTTCTGAACAGTAAAATTTGATAGATTTACACTTGACAGTACCTATCGGTAAATTTTACAAAACTATTGCCAATCACCTTGCACATTTTAATTTCTAATAATACCTATCTGATTGCAATCCTTATTATGTACTATTCTAATTTACCCAATAATGTTTAATTAATTATTGGCGTTACATATTTATTATTGGGTTATATTTGGATTTCTTTTATTATTTTTATAAAGAATGTGCTATTAATCTGTTATATATGTATGTAAATGTTGTTAAAATATGTCCGTAATTAATTTTAAGAACACATAAATGTCTACCGTAATTTATTGTGCATGTGGTTTTAGCTTGTAAGTAATTGTTACACTCACACATGTTTAATTAATATTATATTAATAATGGTAATATTTGTGTAATAATAGTTGGTTAACTTAATAAATAAATTTTATAAAACATTTTCTAAAATGAAGGGTTTTACTTTAGTAAGTTTAAGCATACGAAATCGCGGGTAATAATTTTATTAAATACGTTTTATACGTTTAGCAATTTTTAACCTAACATGTGATACAGCAAGATGAGTGAAGTGACACTTCGTGATGATGGCTGAAAAGTGGGACTTGATCACAATTTTATCAATGATAAAAATATATGTAGGGCACACAGTAGCGCCAACTAAGCACTTTGTAATATGTGTGCACGCGTTGGTGAGCAAGCCCTGTTGTCCCATAACTGTTGTGTCGTGCAATCGTGTCATCTGCATCAACTTTCGTATTTTATCTTTCTAACCAAATTTGTAAACTTCTGATAAATATAACAAGTCAATTTTCCAACATATGTTATTGAACAGCCTTCGAACACGCCGAATAAGTTGTAGAAACGTAAACATCCCCTAAATATACATGAAAAATTGCTACAGTAGTTAAGTTAATTTGATAGAAACTTAATGAAAACTTAATTAAAACCTGAACGGCAGACAGCTATTAAAGTCAAAAACTATTAGAGCGACATGACTTAACCTTGTAAAGGCGTCTACCACTTTTAGCACCCGTTCCTTCAATTTTACCCATATAACATTTTATTCGTCATCCTTCCATAATTAAATTACCAACCGAAGATCAGATTTACTCTGAAAGTGTTAATTAACCCTTGCAAAGTTCACGACTATTAATAGTAATATCGGAGCTTAGAAATGGTATGTTTATTTTAATTTGTTGCTGTTGATCTGTCCCTTTACTGTACAGTGACATAATGTAGTGTGTCATGAAAATAACACCTTTATAATTATGCAAAATGTATATACGGTCTACTGTCTACTTTAGATATAGAAGTGTCATTTTATTAAATTACATCACGCACATTATCAAAAGCAATTTAAAAAAGACAATTAATTAGTTTAGGAACCGCATTTTTTACATTTTATTGATTTTATAAATAATGTTCCATTTCTGAAATACATTTATTTACATTATTTTGAAAAAAAAGTGTGTGTGTACTTATTTCAGCACGTAAGAAGTTATACTTCTTTAGCGTAACAAGATAAAAAAAAATCTAAAATTTTTATCCTTCGCGTTATTCTACGTTTGTAGAAAAAACGACACTAATAATAGAAAAAAAGGTATTTAATACATTGAAAGTTTTATTATAACGCATTATCTAGTTAAATAAAGTTTATTTAAATATCATAATACATACCGTCAATTAACCTCAAATTCTACAAACGTACTCAAAGTAATATGTAAAAACCATTTTTATTACTTATAATCATAGTAAATTATCTTTAAATCAATAAATTGTTAATAAATATCAGTCACCATGATATATTATTTGAAAAAATATATATTTATGTATATTTATATAAATATTTTATTCGGACTGATACAAAGACGTGTTGTAGGTTCAGAAACACTTGAATAAATATCGTAAAGTTAGTTACCTTTTTTGGAAAAACTAAAATGTTGACTAGCTAACTTCAAGGTGTCGGTTTGTCGTGACGGTGAGCGCGCGCATCGTAAAAATTTACTCTTATCATTTTTCCCTAACGCGCCAAAAGAAGTATAACTTCAATTATTTTGAAGAAAAAAAAACAGATTTTTCTTACAGTTAACCAAATTAATAATAACGTAATGGTCTTTATCTTCGTTGCCATATAATTTACTTTGAATCAACAAAGTAGTTTTCAAATAGTAGTTTATTAATCTTATTATTATGGTACCTGTGTATATGCATTGCTTGTTTTCATTTTATGAGGTACCGACCCAGCCACTTCGTGTAATTAGAAAATGAGTAAACGAAAAAATCTTAATTTCAATCAACTTGCAAAAAAATTCCACCGTACCAAAACTTTATTACGACAAAAAGTTTTTTTTATTAAGTTTTGGGCAATATTTTACGACAAAACAATGTCCATGTTCATTATATTTTCTAAAGCGGTAATCCTCTATTGCTTCGTTTTCTCGCCCAAAATATCACTTACTTATATTTTGTGTAGGGACATCTTATAAAATTGGCTACGGAAATGACATAATTTATTGGTGCTTTATCATTTTTACGTAATGTATTTCCTGGTCTGTTCCTTATTTTCTTGCGGAAATAACTGGCACCGAGTGTTTTGCTTGGGACAATTGATCGCAACAATTGCATTATTTATTACGCTCGCCTTGTGTTTGACTTAGGAAGTAAACAGTTTGGGGTAAAGTGAACTGTGACAATATGTTATCTTTTTGATCTAATTATTTCCCCTCTCTATTTTTTACAAAAAATGTTGACATGATTGATATATAGTAAGTAGAATTGCTCTTTCTATGTCCATGTATTTAAAATGTAAACATAGTTTTTCCCAGGTTTTTATGAAAATATTTCTATTCTATTCTATTAAGTGTAATATTTAAGGCATCACACTTAATGTAATTAAATTTCTTATTTTTCATTATTTAATGTATTAACATAGCATTGCAACAACAACGTATCTACTATAAACAGAACATTGTGCTAGTAAGGCCCTTTTTTGGAGTAGAGGGAGGTTCATGATTGAATTGGATTTGCCCAACTGAGTAAGTTCTAATTAGTACTAGTAGTATGATACTGTCTTTCTTTTTCAGCCGCATGAGCTAGGAATATAACGTCGCAGTCGTAGAAAAACGGCGGATTTGATTTTTTGACGATTTTTGTTTTTGATCATAAAACAAAACATTTTTTAAAGCTCATACACACAGCAACTGATTTCATTAACAGAAACAACCATTTAAAAAAAAATACGTAAAACATCATTTAAGAGCTTCAAAGTGCCTGTAAAGTTAATAAAAATTAAATCCGTCAGTCAAATCAGAACACTGAAATTGCGTGTCTGTTTGCCAACTGAGTTATATAAGAAGTTGTGTGTACATTTGAAAGGTTGGTAAGAACCTATCTAGAGAAGGATCACGTTATTTCTATAATATTTCATAATCATAATAATTAATGTTTTGAATAAAAATTAGAAAAAAAAACAATAAAAACTAACCTATTTGTAAAATGTTACTATTAATATACCTTAACTATTTATAATTGCCTGTCTGAGAATTTGAATTAAATTGGTGATGTAAGGTAATTCATTATACCTCAATATTGTTAATCCATTAATTTAGCCCTTTCACTGGTTCTTATCACTGCTGCATAAAATAAGATTACAATTTCTTATTTAATTTAGAAATATATGCCTGGAAATACATATAAAAATGATAAAGTGACTCTAGAATATTATTATATTCTCAACGAATAACAAAACATACTTACTTGTAACAAAATATCGCCGATTTGCAATCTTCCGTCTTTTTGTGCGGCGCCTCCCACTGCCAATCGTGTTATGCTGACGTCACCTCCAGTCTCCCCGCCTGCTATACTTAATCCGAGCCCGCTCGCACCCCGTTCCAATGTCACATCAGCTGTCTCCCACACAGAATCGGTATCGGAATCCGATGGGTACTGCGAACGACAAAGTAAGTATTTATAGGTTCTAGGACAGTTCCTCTTACAATGTATAAACATGATCAGTCTATTAGACTCAAACTCCTCATAAATATACAAGGAAACTGATATTTAGTAAGCAATAAAATACTCACTTTGATAATGGGGATGAAACAAATCTATTATTTTTCGTAGAAAATAAAATAACAGTAGCTAACAACGCTATACCTTAGACACTATAGCATCCATAATGCAATAGCTAGATACTGATAGCCCTATAACCATTTGAAATGATTTAATAGACAGAGTAATTAGATGTATTTACTAAATAAGCAGTGTTCTTAACAGCTGTTGAAAAATATAATCTATAAATGATCATAATGATAAATTCAAATTCAAATTCAGTATCTTTATTTCATAAAATTGACCATCAATTATTCCAAATCGTGGATTTAATAAACTATTATTATAATTAAAAATTATAGATCAACACACACAGAGTCACCGCAAGAATAGTTTGCTTCGTCAAATGTAAAATTATTAAAGAAAAAAAAATGGATAACATAATATCACATCTGCCTCTTTCGATCTATAACCGCCCGTTTCCAAATTGTTGAGCCTTGTGAAAAGAAATCGGGCAAACAAACTCACGGCAACTCTTTAAAAAAAAAACCAGACAGATAACAAAAGCATATTATACTATCTATAAATAGATTTCTTAAAGCCCGTTCTAATAATATGTGATTGTCAACAAAGTGGCCACTTTCTTTGCCCTCTCATTTATAATAAGTCTATACGATAATAATTAAGTTTCCGCAAGTCAGCGTAAATATTGAGGCGTGGCAAATATTGGTTGTGTAAAGCAATCGATTGTAGTCAGTCATTTAGGTCGTTAAATATTAACACAAATAAAACTTCTGTACAACTTTGGGAATAAGCCATGTTGCCGTATACTTATGGGTTACTACGTCGATAAATATACTGATCTACTACATGGGATATTTCTCATATAAATTTATGGGGCTTGTTCTATTCCTTAACAATATAATATTTTAAATAGTAGACAGTAGTAAAATGACTATTATACCATCTTAAAATTACGTAAAAGTACATACAGTAGCAATTTAGACATTGCATTATTTTTAAATGCAAGAGAATTTATATATTTATATATATGCCTATATATAAAAATACTATTATGTTATCAAAAAAAAGAAAGAAAAAGTATTTTTAAGTCTCGAAAAGAAAAGAAGAGAAGTACAAATAGTAATACACCATCTACAAAAATAATAAATATTATAAATTATAACATAATATCTGTTACATGATATAATAGGTAAATAAATAAAATTGAAGTGTCTATTTGTAACATCATAATAGCAGCTTTTTACTAAATTCATCTAAAATGTTTACATAGAACTTATACCAAAAATTCCATTTTTTGAATTTTTTGTCTATCTGTTAGTTCCGGCTAATTTTCGGAACGGATGTACCTATTTCCATGGGACTTCACTGGCAGATAGCTGATGCTATGAGGAGTAACTTAGGCTACTTTATTTGGGAAAAGGAATTAGGGTTTCGCGCAAAAATAAAAATATGTTCATGCGAGGGAAGCCGTGGCAGGCACAGATATAAAATAAAAAAAGGCAGTCATGGGACTGCCGACAGAAGTGAAAACTTAAACGAAACGACGAACTTAAAACGTCACATTAGCAGGTTGGTAACATTAATTAGTAAGGAGGTGACAGAACTCAATGTTTAGATTAGCGCCCTTTAGTGGATCTATATATGTATTATTAGTGTGACGGTCACGAGCTCAGCACTTTTTCCCCATAGCAAAAGTGCACAAACGTGCCTAAAGAAGACTTCAAAAACAGACAGACAGTGCAGTATTAATAATAAATATAGGAATATATAATGACGGAAATGTAAGCCTTAATCCGTTTAGAACAGCCTGTGAAATTAATTTAGAAATACATTTAAACTCCATCAATTACTAATGAATGGCAAACGGCTCACGTGTGTTTTTCGAGGGATACCCGACTAGTGTCGAACCCGACGGATGTCCTACCACGTCGCGTCGGTGTCAACCGTCACACAGCGTGTACACACGTAAGCAATACCGTATATCTATACAAATAAATAAATTTAAGTATCTGTTTGTGATGTCATAGTAACAGTTTTTTACTAAATGCCTCCAATGTTTACATAGTATTTATACCAAAATATCAATTTTTAAATTTTTTGTCTGTATGTTCCGACTAATCTCCGGAACGGGTGGACCGATTTTCAGGGGGCTTTCACTGTCAGATAGCTGGTGTTATAAGGAGTAACTTGAGCTACTTTTATTCTGAAAAAGAATTAGGGTTCCACGCAAAAATATATAAATATAATATAATACGCGAGCAAAGCCACGCGGGGCACAGCTAGCTAGTCTTTAATATATATGAATACCATTCAGGAAAGTTTTTATTGTAATGTGATCTATGTAAATTAATAAACAACCGACATGAACAAAATAAAATGAGGAAATGAAATCATTGTTAAATGTAACAGCAATATCAAAGATATTTCTTTGACATGGCTGTTTCTGTAACCAAATTAAATTCGGGTGATCAAGCACTATACAGATTCGTAATTTGTTGTCGGCGGCTTTGGCTGTTATTGCACATCATCTCTCGAGCAACCTGTCAAATAGCTGCTTTCGGCCTCCAGCGCCCTTGGACTCGACTGTAATATCTCTCACGCACCGCAGACATGATGGTTCAAAAATAACAACCGGCTTCGAATAAAATAGATTTTTTGTGAAGTGTTCACACGACGATTGGATTGGACGATGCTTTAATACGAATTGAACGGGATATCCATTCCAAGTAGTCCATGTTCAGTTATTTTGAGCTGTCGAAGCAATAACGTCTTTTTCTGATACGAGTTCCATCGAGAGCCCTTTGGCCAACCCAAGATGAAACTAGATAACTTACTAACTCCCAAAAAACAAACTGAAACAAGCTTACTTTAACTTGTCGGATTCATACAGAAATATAGGAATTTTTAAACGATTTGTCCCTTGTGACGAAAAGTGGATTCTGTATGATAATCGAAAATGTCATTTGTACTGGTTGGAGACACAGGAAAAGCTCCCAAACCATGTTCGAAACACAAACTGAGTCAAAAGAAACTGCTTGTATGGTAGATCAGTATCGGTAGTACACCGAAGATTTCTTCTTTACGTCAACATACTACCTCAGAACTACTGGAGTTACCATTTATTACCTACATACCTATATACAATTTTATCTAAACAGCAGTCCCACCTCATTTATTGAGGAAGGCTGTAGACTATATAACATCACGCTTCGACTAGGACGAATAGGAGCAGGTGAAACTGCGGGAACGGTGTTTGTAAGCACTCAACATCGTCGTATAAATAAATTAATTTTATATTTCTACAAGAATCTCACATAAGATCTCACATATCCAAAATATGAGTATGCTGCTATGTTTATTACTTGTGTATATTATTGATCACCTCACTCGAGAGATAAGTCTCTTTCATTGTTAATTTCTTCAGTTATTTGTATTTACTAATGCTTACTTTATTCTAAATTTAGACTAGAGTGTTATGAGGGAATTAAACTTAAGTGTAACTTAAATCGAATGCAACAGATGATCTTTGAATCGATAATATGTTTGTAAGCACTCAACATTGTCATATAAATAAATTAATTTTATATTTCTATACCAAGATCGCTGTCGAGCTAAGATATTTTGAGACAATGTCCTTGCAAGTGTTTATCTTGAAAAGTTTTATAATATTTTTAATCCCACTAATATTATAAATGTGAAAGTTTGGACGGATCTCTCTTTCACGCAAAAATCTCTGAACCGATTGCGATGAAACTTGATATGTAGATAGCTGGAGACCTGGATTAAAGCATAGGCTACTTTTTATCCTGATATTCCCACGGGATCGGGACTTACGCGGATGAAACCGCGTGGCGCTACTAGTATTTTATAATACAACATTTAAGACGAATTACGTAAAGGTTTTTGAAGCTGAAAGAGTATGATAAACTACTCTGTTGGAATTTTAAAAATGTCTCGAGTCCTTCATTAGCAGTTCATTTTCGACACCACCCATTGATATATAAAAACCTGGTTTTAATAAATCAATAACACCTCCTAAAAAAAGTAGAAATGAGGTCACAGAATATGCGGATGTATCTTGTGAAACTTACGGTACATTCTGTGATTGCTTTAGTTATGTAGCAAATAAAAACAACAGTTGAGAGTCTGATAATCAAGAAGAAATCCAATTTCATGTGAAATACATTTTTACTTGAAGTCAGTGCGAATTGATGCTTGAAAATTAATAACTTTAAATGAAAGTCTCCTGAAATATACCCGGAACTCTTGTTTCAGATTTTATAATTGTGCGGGGACTTCCTTCCTCGGGTATACCCGAGTCCCTTGCGATAGGCTCACTTCTGACGGAACACCGTGTGGTTTTAGTAGGTTCGATTCCGACATACCACTTCACCAATAGCCATGGTGAGGTGATGACCCGTGGGGGTTTCCACACGAAAAAAAAAAAAATGTCCATCATGGATGTTAAAACTGTCAAGAGCTGTAACAATAATCTTTCCTATCTATTGATAAGACAACTCCTAATAATATAAAACAAAAGAATAAATATAGCAGAAGGACGCTAAAATATATTTAAAAGTAAAAAAATAAACTTAAGATATTTATTAGTTAATTGTTTGCTACTTTATGCTGTAGGCTTTTTTACGAACAAATAAATCAAAAATATATTTTTTTAATTGCATGATAGATGGAGATATTCCCAAATTAGCTACTACTTCCCAAAGGAGGGTGCCCATTCATGGTTTCACTTTTAGACGTTCGCGTCATTATTTCAAATGTTAAAAAAAAATATTGATTTTAATGTGAGTTTCGACCCTAAATCTCTTCTATAGAACTTGGGGTTTGAAATTAAATCTTGCAAGGACTAAAACTTGAATCAATGACCGTTTCCATTTTAAGTGAAATGTTGCCATTATATAAAATAAATGATTAATGATTGAATTTAAATAAACATCGTTTTAAAATAAAATGGTTAAATAATAATATACGTGATAATAATTCGTAATGTCACATTAAAATATATTGCAGTTTAGTAATCTTATTATTTGGTGTATGTAGTCGTAGTTTATGTGGTGAATGTTTACTTCAGTGTTAGTTTTGCTTTAATTTATAAATGATATCCCTGTCAAAAACATGATGCCACAAACAATAACAAAAAAAAACTCTAACGTCAGTGTCATAATATTTTCTCGTTGTTGTTTTTTAACCTAATATTGGCATTTAATTTCTCAATAACCCCAAGTTATATTACAATATAAGTTTATATTTCAGATAATACCCAGTGCAGGCTTAATAATGCAGTTTATATATATATATTTGACGCAGCATAAAAAAGTGTGAAACTCATTTTCATACTGAAATGGGCAATCTTTCAAAGGACGTTTTTATGCAATTTAAATACAGTCATATCGTATGAATTCTTACGTTGTATTTTTACTCCTTTTAAATAGCTATATATTATGGTATGGTTTATAGCCTTTCTCGATAAATGGGCTATCCAACACTAAAATAATTTTTCAATTTGAACAAGTAGTTCCTGAGATTAGTGCGTTCAAGCAAACAAACAAACTCTTCAGCTTTATAATATTAGTGAAGTACGTGAAGATTACCACTGATTAAATGAAACCAATTCTTGTCAGAACTGTAGAATAACTATATTTTCTGATGGAATACAAAAGCTTATATAGGAATTAATCTAGGTTATCATACGTTGCATGTTACGTAGGTCCTAAGGAATGTTAGGAATTTATGAACTTCCGATCTATAACATTATGCGTCAAAACCTACGTCACGACCTACGTCATGCATTACAAGATTCTATTTTGTGATGTGGTTATCACACTGATATGTTTATGAATTAATCATATATGTATATTATATTATTATTAATTGTACTTAACAGTGATTAGTAAATGGCTGTAACAGTTCGCACAAATTACAAATATTTCCTTTAGGGGTAACCCTAAGTTTCGCCTGTCAACTTATAATAAAATTGAATGCTGGATAAAACGATTGATTACTTTCGTAGCTGCTGCGCAAAAATACTTTATTACCAGGGAAAAAGTTTACAAGGAAGTATTTTTAGTAAAATTGGAGTTTGTTCAAAATATGTATTTTAACAATGAAAAACAGTGTCGCAAGAAAAGGGGCCACAAAATTGATAATGCATTTTACACTGATAAAAGTAGGTAATGTTTATTATTTTCCTTTATTTCGTTAATTTAAATTGCCTGTTAGATTAAGGATATTGTACAACTGAGCACAATTGTAGTGGTACCCAAAAAGCCCGGTAGATTGCAATAACAATCAACTTCGCTTAGAGCAAGAGAATCGTTTATAGTAGCCCCGGTAACGAAACCATGGTGCGATACTATTTTACTACTAACGTCATCTAGGGAGAAAGTCGGTAGTTACAAATTCTATTTAGCAATAGTTTTTATTTACAAATTATACAGGTATATATATTATTTAGAAATAATAAAAATACTAATGATAATATCTTGGGACATATAAAACAACGTTATCTATCCCCAAATTAAGCAGAGCTTGTACTAGAACACGGATAAACGTACATAGAAACATAATTGGATTTATTATGATCAGATTGTTAACGGTTATATTACCTATAATCTTGGAACGATCAAGTGCAGAGTGAATAAGGTTCTCTTAGATAGGGATGCACCATATTCGTCTTCATCGTCACTTTCCATCAGGTGAGTTAAAAGACAAACTGCCATTCCATTAGAAAGAAAGAGAAACATTTCATAACAAAAAAGAAATAAAACTGTAAGTAACTATTGCCCTGTGCAATGCCAGAAAAGGCACCTATCTCAGCATATTGCTGCAGCCTGAGAGACTGCAGCGCTGGTATTATGATAGGGCCTGCGCCCGGCGACATCTCGTGTGAGCCAGGCTCACGCGAGATGTCGCCGGGGGCAGCGACGGCGCTACACTTAGCGAGGTGTTTATAGAGGTGTGAGTAAATACGATACAGGCAATATTATAAGACACACACACACATTACACAATACATAAAAATGCACATTTCATAGTATTCTAATCCCTAACATAAGCAAACTTTTTTTTTAAGAGAAAATTTACATCTTAAGCAGTATATTACATTTTTAAATACTTTAAATGGCTTCTTAATATTTTTCTTAGTAAATATAAAATCCCTATAAAAATATGGCAATAATCGATCAACACCTTAAGAGGCTCACGTTAGACGTCTGGATCAAGGGACTGATGCAGAAAGCAGTTCTCCTCGACACGGCCCGTATGGTGAGAAGGTTCCTGTCTTTGGAACCCTAACCACCGGTGTCTTGGCCCCTGTACCCGATGTCGGTGGTCTACTATTTTTTATATTTTTAAATATATATTTTGTTTTATACATATTTAAAAATATAATTAATAAGTTTTAAGTTTAATAAAGATAAATAGTAATAATAACTGGACACATCTCACACACGGCCGTCTGATCCCAAACTAGGCAGAGCCTGTACTATGGTAACCAGACTACTGATAAATATACTAATATATTTCTAAATACATACATATTATAGATAAATTACACCCAGACACAGAACAAATTATCGTGCTCATCAGACAATTATAATAGGAACAATATCCGCAATTTTTTTCCTATTACCGGCTTATGTCGCTCTTAGATGTTTTAATGTATCAATTTATAAGTGACCTGAATAAATATTTAAATAGATATAAAAAATAATTAGCATATATAAATCTAATCTTATTTAATCCACACCAGCTAAGGGCATAGCCTTATGAAAAATGATGTATTACTAACACTAGCCTTTAAGTTATTTTGTTTATACTAAACCCTATGGACTCATGTCTGAAATAAAGGATTTGAATTTGAAAAAAAGAAACGATAAATTAATTTGGGTAATTAGTATGACAGGTATTAACGCAATATATTTCAGAGTAAGAATAACTGTAAAAAAAACATGTCTCAAATATTGTTAGTATTGGTCAAATCTTGCAACTCATTTTTCTACCAGTTCCCCCAACCAATTAAGCTTCGGGGACAATGCAATAATGTATTGTTAAAAACATCAGTGATATCAAATATATATTTATTTATTTTTTATTTATTTATTTAATGCATGGAAGACTTACAGCTATATAACAAAAGAATGAAAATGGAGAATTTAGTTTCAGAGAGCCAATAACAAGTCCTCACTTATAGTAATTGAGTAACAAACAATATGCAAACAAACTCAGCGAAACACATCACGCGTAATGCAAAGAAACTCAAATATATAGCGACTACACACAATAATAGTGACGAATGATACATTTGATATTGATATATTATAAACTTTCGAGAACTAATATGTTAAATTGTAAATGGTTAGGTGCAGTTCATAATTTTTCGTCAGTTTATAATATCGCGAGGTTCTTTAGAAACTAATGATGTTCAGAATCTTACAGTGACATATACTTTGTAACCAGAGATACGATAGGAATTACAATAAATTCTATTAAAATGACTACTAACTATCCAAACATTTGCTAAACAAATATTTTGGCAGTTCAATTTCGGTTTTGATGAAGTTAGTTGTTCCATTTTGCGGTTTTCAAATATACTATTTAATACTGATAGTAATTAACTCTGTTATTCAACATTAATACAGCAACATGTTTGCTCATTTGTCAGATTGTGAATCATAATTATGCTTATAATATAGACTGCTGGGTGTGGTAATTATTACCTGCCTATCAATTTCAACAATTTTATTTAAATTGATTACATGGATGGTGCCGTGGTATTGGTTATCACCTCGTTAACAACTATTGTGTTAAGTGTTGTGGGCGATCATAGGAAAAAGGATAGCTGTTCGGATACCCGGATACCCAGGCTGCCTAGAGTCCGGATAGCCGGATATCCGGCCACCGGATACTTTAAAAGAGTAAGAATAGCTCAAGCCAATCTAACTCGGCGTAAGATTTAAGATGACTACGTGAATTTTCTGAAACTGATATAGTTCTACACACGATTCTATTGGAATTTATATAAATATATAAGTCCTCCAGTAGCAGTTAATCTTCAGCACGAACTAAAATAAGTAAAAATGAACAGGCAGAGTCAGATGTATCTCACAAAACTTACAACACGTTCTGCGATTGCTTTAATGAGGTAGCAAATAATAACAATAGTATTCTGTCTCGTCTCAAGAAAAAACGCTATTTCATATGAAATTGCGATACCTACTGGTTCTCCCACTAATGTTGGCATTATATACTTGTATACCTCAGCATACACTTTTCTCTTTTGGTTACTGCCTCTTCTTTCAAGGCACGCTGCTCTCGAATATATACATTCTTTTTTGTGTCAACCAATTTAATTAACTAATAATACACAATATCCGATCTGTCAGAATTTATATGAAAGATAGTAAATTTCGGTCAGATAGGCCGGATACCCGATAGTTGCCGGATATCCGTTTCATCTCTAGTAATTAGTGGTGTAATTCACGAATGGCTCTTCTGATTTTTGATAAACTTTGCTTATTTACGTTTGTCAAATTCCACTCTTATTTTCAGTTATCAAAAAAAATCTTAAATCAAAAGAAAAGACAGGAGGTAGACACAATGAGACAATTAATTAAAAATAGATGTCGATATCTGGTGGAAATTTAACAACAACATTCGTGACAGCTGTGTTGTGTTTTGTGATGGTCCTATAAAGATAGGGTCCTCAATCATCACAAACACAGTAACACAAATGTGTTGTGTTTTGAGATTTTCAAGAGAATCTCACAACACAATTCAGTCATCACAAACAAATTGTCATGTATTTCGAAATTTAAGCATGGAACAAAAATATATGATACTGCATGGAAAAGTAAACAAAACTAAACTACTCATTATTCTTTTATCTTTGCATTATCGATTTAAGGCACGCTTACACAATTTCTCGTACTTTTAAATATTTTATTATTTTTTATTCATAAATTTTGAAAAAGGTTGTATACAAATTGTTTCGATAGTGAATTGCATGAACAGTTTACTTTATAATAAAATGTACAAACAATTCAATATCTATTTTTTTATAACTTTACTTAATATTACTGTAATTTACTTATAATGCATTAAATTACTCATTGATAACAAACAAAAATCCTATAAAAAAACTGTCGAACTTATTCTTAAAATTGCTAACCATATTTCTAACTCATTACGATCGTGTTTAATGTTTAAGGTAAATAAATACCTTTTATGTCTAATTTGAATACAGACTATATTCAAATTAAATGTCAATATATACCTATGACCGCGCTCTACGTATGAAGATGAAAATGTCGGGAAATCGATGGATATTATTTATTTTCCTTAGACGCTAATCGCATTTGGTTGAGTATATATTTTTTAATAAAAGATTCGATTGGTTAAATCGAATAACTTATGTTTTACCTCTTTAAAACTTCTTATTCTGACGTAAAAACCAAGTTTTTCTAACAGCTAATAAGTAGGAATCATCTACATGATTACTTTTTTTGCCCAAGATCTCTCGTAACCGCTTAACGGGGCTACCTAAATACCACAGAACTGAGAATATATATTCAAAAATGCCATCAGCTGTATTCTGTTCCAATAATTAGTACCCCAATATGATTAGCAATATATAACTGTTTTAGTAGATTAGATCATGACGGTTTTCTCTCTTAAATTACAAAATACTTTGTAAATTTTTGTCAGTATTACTTAAACACAAAAGATTTTGGACTCACCGACGAAATTATATCCTTAATTTGGACACACTGCATTCCTAACTTCCTTTTCGATACATACTCGTAATTACCGCACAACTCAGCATAGTTATTGTTTTTTTTCAACCAGCTACGTCCCTAGCGAAAGTATACACTAGTATTCTGTGCTTTATACTGTGTACCTACATGTTTAAATCTTTAGTAGTATGAAAAATTACATGTATTCTGTCTTGTACTTGACGTGTTTAGAGAATAGTCATGAGTATTTATAACTTTCTTGTAATGACTGTAGTTCAATTTCGATATATATTTATATTGACAAAAAGGATTGTGGAGGGTCATTCAGCATTTGTTTGTCAATTTAATAACAAGATCTTCTCGACTTGATACTGATTATCGAGTCGCATACGAGATATGTGACCCGATAATATTATACGCCGTGGACACATATACGTAGTAGAGCTATAGTCCTGATAACTTAGCACTTTTCCCATTTTCCGTGTTCTGTAGTGATAAATTCTACCCCTACCCGAAATCGTTCCTCGATAAAATATACTTCCGACATTTCCTTACAGAAAGAATCTCCTTAAGCCCAAACCATGAATATGGTTATGCATTATTGCGTTTCAATGTTAGACGTTCCCGACCATGAGGCCTTTTATTTCGCTAAATATCGTTTATCATTCACAATAATATAATATTATATATTCAATGTTAAGACGCCAAGTTCATTTAATTAAAACTCATAATAACGTGAATAAAATATTAGATTAGATTTCAAATATAATAATTTACGTAAACATAGCCGGAGGGTTTTTCACTGGGATATTTACACGAAATTTATTATTAATAGCTGCTAACCGCTCTCTCGTTTTAACAAGACCCTGTTATATCGAGCGACCGTGTATCGCAGACATTACGAATTTTATTCACAATAAAAAGCTACACCTGTATCCCACATTTTAAAAGTTCTGACTCTAATGTTTAAAGAGAAGATTTTTGACATACGTGCTTAATTTTACAAAACTTTTGTGCTTCTACGAAAGTGGAAAACCAATACAGAGCTTTCCATATCCTAAGCGACACTCGTGCGTTTAAAGGCAACATTAAAGCTAACACCGGTTCGGTGTTTGTAAAGGTGTGCTTGATGTTAGATTTAGCACACACTCCTTATATTGGTATACACACCTACGCTACGAAACTTGCGACACAACATAAAAAAATATATATTTTGTGTTTTCAGTTTTGCAAAAACAGTTCTGCAGATCATATTGTACATGACTGACTGACCGAAAATATCTCATCTTTTCATTAAGACACCAGTAATAATAATGGAGTCTAGAACTTCTAGAATTTTTAGTATAATCTTATGACTTCGAACAAAATATATTACTTCTTATGTTACAATAAAGGGTTAATAATAAATTGGAAAATAAATTAGGGCATTCAACAAGGCATTAAAATTCAAAGTAACTTAATACAAATAATATGAAAGTATAGCAGAAGTGGTATTCATTGGTTGCACGAGTACCTCTAAAGGCGTTTAAATCTGAATACAGTAGTAGAAAGCGGCATGTTTTGTTGCGTTAATATCATAGAACGAACCTGGTAGCTTCCTGTTTCCCGTCGTCCGCTCCCCGGACTATGCGCCATCTGCTCCCTCCCACCCTCGTAGTTACCGACGTTTGCTGTGAACAAAACGGTTCATTATAAAAAGTCGACTTTTCGCAGGCTACATCGTTCTGGCTCTGGTGTAGTATTCCAAAATTTTTGTTCTGTTGTCTACCGTTATCTACGGAGCTATCAATAAAAGGGTCAAGTGTCAGTTATAATAGTATTATCATTGCGGACTCCTGATTCCATACTATGTTATCGTGCATCTCTGTGACACTATATATTATATTGTATGTGAAATCATATATTATGTATCATTCTTATCTAGATAATATTGTAAAAAATATCTACACATTGTTTAGAAATAAAAATCTGTAAAAAGAAAAATAACGATTAGAAATATTTTTTATTTAACTTTAAGCGTTTTTTAAACTTATTAATATTCTGTTCATTCTGATACATTCAAATGTAGGAAACCATACTTAAAAGTATACATAACCTTTTGTAAGTGTAAAAACGTGTAAGAATATGAATTGAATTGAAGAACTTCTCCTTTTTTGTACATCCCGTGTATTTGAACAAAAGCATAGAACACATAATAGACAGAAGTCAGAGAAAATACAATTACCTAACTATGTGAACCCATTGTTTTACTACAACTTGTAAACTACAAATAGTTTATGTGTATACCTGCTCAGTTTCAATTAGACAAAGTGTAAAATTAAACATCCTTTACACCTCTCAAACAAGCAAATTGGTACATCAGACTACAAAATAAACAGATTTATGCGTAGAGCACAAACTTCTCAATTTAGTTTTACATCAGTGCTTCTATTTAAACTATTGAACTGAAGATAATATAGGTCATGTCCATTCAAGGTTTACTTTCCATTTGACCCGCTTTCTGAGGACGATTATGCTTTAGATGTGTACAGTAAATACCTGTCTTTAGAACTTCTGAATAAAAACCAATTAAATAAACTTAAACGATTAAAAAAACTTGTGTTCGATTCACGTTGGGGCTGCTTGTTAACCCTTCAAAGAAACATCCTTTTAAATGGTAATGTTATTTAACATAAGGTTTGGAGTTCATTTTACTATTTATAATATTCAATAACTCATGTTTCCATTTCTAGAAAATTTTAATTTCATTCATTCAATGAATGGCATTTTCAGCCATTTAATGGGCAAATTCTCGAATAATTCTAGATTTTATCTATTAATCTGTTGAAGTACGATTACAAAGAACAAGCTTAAAATCTTACAGCTTTTAAAATATAGCGTAGAAACACTCTGTTTAGCAATGAGACTCGATATTTTGTTATCGTTGTGTGCAATAGAGAATATTCTACCTATATATTTATCTAAATGCAAATCCCTGTAATTTTACTCGCATAAAGTGATAGAGATCAGTAGGTGTTCTGGAAACGGGTCATTAACGTATTAATATCTATCAATATATCAATTTTGTATTCATTAAATGAAAAAGAGGCATGTATTAATCTTGACTACAATAATTACAATAGCCCTAAAAAATTCTATCAAAAGAACCAATTGTACGCTGTTAACCAAGAATCATCAATATTTTTTATCAATAACGGTCAAGAGTTAAGGTTGTCTGCCATTTAATTTCAATTAATGTACCTTTCTACCCAGGAAAGGTAAAACAGATGTTTTTTATGTGAAAATATCGTACTAAATGGCATATTTTCGAAAAGTATCATATGAAAATTCGTAAACGGGCCTTTTCCATGGAGTGTACGTTGAAAGAAAGATTTGTAAAAATCTTTTTGCATTAGATAGTCTGTTTTAACACGCCTTTATTAGCTACACTTCTAACTATGTAACATAAATCTTGAAAGCCAATTTCAACCTTCTTCTAATTGTCGTACCGAAATAAAACTTTATATGTAGTTCGGATGACAATACCATATATATTATTTTGGAGTTGATCTGATGAAGCCAGGAGGTGCATAGTGAAACTCTTCAGTGTCTACCAATAAACCCCTTGAGTGTAGACGAGTTCAACAGATTGGGCTTTGTATAAATGGTCTGATGATGTAGCCAGAAGGTAGCTAGTAGAACTCTTATTTGTTATTTATGTTCGCTTTTAAAGCGTGTTTTTTTTTGTTTTTACTAAATTTTAATTATTGAGGCAAGTTTTAAGATACAGGAAACGTCGGAACACACCTAGAATTATAATATTTACATACTATTACTCTTTGCTCTATTCTAACGTCAATAATAATTACGCAATTATGTAAATTGTCAGGGTCAAAAGGTGTACTATCTTCTTTTAATAAGAAATCCTTAACCAGTTAATATGATGCGGCATAATAGAAAAGTTTTCGTGATTATGGTAGTGCTAATTTCTTCATATCGCATTCTACAAAATGTCGTAGATGGATACTTTATATGCTGACAATAATGGTATCTAACAGTCCTACCATTGCGAAACTGTGTTATGTTTTATGTTGGTATTTACGATGAATCCCTGAAGTTTGTCGTTAAGTTATCTCTAGATAGATCCTAGAGTCTAGTCTAGTCTCTAGAGTCATCTTAAAACTATTTGGATTATCTGTAAACAATATGTATTTTTCTGAAAATAAATAAATATTGATACTTTTATCCAAAAAAAAAGATAAAAATGACGGTATGGTGCTAACGTCACGCGTCATTTCCACGTCATTACTGACAAAGAAAAGTTCTGTAACGCTTTGTGAATCGAATCACTCAAGGTGTCACATATTCCGCCAGTTTTTTCTCTTAAAAAGAAACAATGAAGTCTGAAATATACGACCTTATTTTGAAGTCAAAGCTCGATATTTAAATACATTGATACATATCATGTTACTTTTATATACTACTTAATGGTCCTCTAAAAATTATTGATGTAAGCGGTAACTAAATATAACACTAATTAAATGATGGAAAATAATATGATAAGTCACGATCTGTGTTGTTAATATAGACATAATGATAATGAACATACGCATCTTTCAAAACCATCGATTATAGCTATACTATTGGATAGAAGATCGATTCATAAATATCAGTTTATACTTGAAATGATCAGTAAATTTTGAGAGTATTAGAGAAAAAATAATGTTACCGAATAAACACGGCATGTTGGTAAAAAGACGATTCAATGAATGTGAATGTAGGACCAGTATAATCAGGTATAGCCTTAAACCTTAGGCTCTAACGTTGCACTTTTTTTATTTTCAAGCTTGCACCCCAAAAGTAACCCCTATATTTAAAATGTATTTATTACTTTGCAAATCTGTGTTTGAATCACATGAATTGATATGCGTACCTACGAAATTTCAACTAAACCGCCCAGTAGATGCGGAGCAAATTAGTTGTGACTTATAAGGTCAAAATGAAATGATCCTTCCGGTTCCGTTTCTTCATTCGGACGTACGGAACCCTATAAAGCATATTATTTTTTGTCCATCTGCCTGTCTGTTTGTAATTTTGGAAGGGGATAGATCGATTTTGACGGGACCTTTATTTTGAAAAATAGAATTACGATTCTGCGTAAAAAAATTAATGAAATAAAGTCTCACAGCCCACTACCTGGCATGGTTGTATTATTGTTGTGGTTTGAGCGCATAAAAATCGTACACCAAATATTGTGTATTTAAAATATTTTGTAATATTAAATGCATTATTACATTTAACGAAAACAGGTGATTGAGACGAAATCGCTTATTGAGGTTACGGTCACGCAGTATAAATAGTGCAAGTGCAAACTTTCTTTACATACATATGAGTGTAAATAAAGTTTTTTTTTGTGAAAAACCAATCCATCCATGCCATAAAATCAATTTCAATACATAGTTTTCCGAAAGTTCAAACATTTAGCCAACTATTAATTATTTGTCACATTATCTATCTTTTATACATTTTTCTATTATTATCACACACGCGTGAAAGGAGCGGGCATAGCTAGTATAAAATATCATTGCATAAAGCCAGAAAATCCATAAAATTGCAACGTCTTAAAAAGGAATTCCGTACATTGGGGTGAAAATATCTAGAATTCTTTGTTAATATTTTACAATACAATTTTACTTCTTATTCTATGAATACCGTATTTGAGAAATATGGAACATAATTTACAAATGGCGTCGCCCAAGTTTTATTGTAAGTGGTTTCGTTCGTCGTAAGATTAAGTCGCATAATAAAACGGATTTCAACAAGATATTTTATTATTTGAGCCTAATTTTATCTGTCTTATAAATTATTTTGTGACTATAATTTCATTTATCTATTCGGATAGATTAAATAGAAATCTGTATTGATAAGCAATACCCTGAATTTTACTTGAAATATGAATGGTCCAAAATCTATATATCTTTTGAGTATAATAATATGTTTTAAAATCATTAAATTCTGAAAATTATTAAAACATAATCAATGTGCAAGTTACTGGTCCATGAAGACGTTGAAGGGTGATCTTCCCTAAAGGAAAACTTATCAATTTGTGTAGGATACACGGATTGATGTTTTCCCATCGTAACCTGGTCGCTTACCGAGTCCCAAAAGTCCCCCGTAGGTATTTATCAACGAGTAATGGAGTGCGGCATAGTGGATATAAAAAGAACTAATAGTCCTGAACACCACGGGAACAGAACGGGAATAATCGATCTAGGGAATAAGGCTGCCAGGCTCATGTAGGATTGGGCGGATGTATAACGACCGTTGGGCTAAAGTTTCCACGTAATAAATGCCTGAAGAAGGACGGTGCCGCTGAGGCCGGCCCAGAAATAGGTGACGTGATGACTTTGGCGCATACCGCGGGGGCTCCTTAGAGGTAGCCCATAAAAAAGATGTACGAAATTTGGGGGAGGCGTTTGCCCAGCAGTGGGACAATTTAGGCTAGAAAAAAATCCATGCAATGTAGAAAATATTTTTAACTGTAACCTGATATTAATTATGTTCTTGATAAGTGATTAATTGATATTATAGTTATCATTGAAACCATAAACAACCATATAGCCAACCAACCATCACCAACACCAACTATGATCAACCATAAATTGAGTTTCAGGATTTTTCTTTGTTTCAACCTATATTATGAAAAACAAAACATGTCCTTAGAATGTTTGTTAACAATTGACCATTTATTTTAGTAAAATTTACTATTCTAAAAAAACACCACCTACGTAATACAACGAAACGAAATTTCCGTTTCAGCAAGATTTATGACATAATACGGAGATATAAGGTGGATAAACGAGCCAAATGAAAATGGCCGCAGGTATCTGAAAATACATAACGCTGTAAGCGTGGGCTAACGCAATTTTCTGTTTCATTCATTACGCTCCATATAATACTTACATGTTAACCTGTCTGCCTGTTAGCAAGGATATCAGAAAGAAACTCTTGTATATATACCTACCTACTTGGTCGTATTTTTTTAGCGTGTGGAAACAACCACCTAACCAGGGCTCATGGAGAAGTGGTATGTTAGAATTGATCTACTAAAACCACACCTTCCTTCCTCCCGTTTCCTCACAAGGGTATATTGCAGAGGTTCGGGTATAATCTAAGAACGAAGTCCCCTAGGGAGTCATAAAGTCTTTTTTTTTTTTTTTCGTGGAACGTTCGTTCGGAGCTAACGGTGAGGTGGTATGTCGGAATCGAACCGACTAAAACCACACGGTGTTCCGTCACAAGTGGGTCTATTGCAAGGGACCCGGGATACCCTAAGAAGGAAGCCTCCGGGAACCCCTGCAGACCTTGGCCGCCTCTTGATCAACAGGCGGCCACACCGTGGTGTACGGGGGGCCTTGCCCCTCTCCGATTTGGAGACGCGCGCTCGGAACACGTCGCGCCGCCGTCTCAGGCCTGTTTCTGCCAGGGTAACGGACAGCCCCATCCGTCACCCCCAGGTCAGCGCTCAAGGAGGCCGGAGGTCGTTCTGCGCTCTCCGAAGTCGGCGACGCCTCCTGCGAAACCTGGAGTACTGGCGGCGCGCGCTCACGCAAGATTCCCGTAGGCGCGCAATCTCTGGTGTCCACCAGTACACCTGGCGTTTAGCAGTCCTGGGGTGGACCCTAGACATTGCAGCGTCACATTTGTGCGACATAGCCTCCCGGAACCAGTCTGCCTCTACATTAACATCCACAGGCCCGTCTGGTGCAGAGACCCAGGCCTGTACGATGGAGGCCTCCAGGAGGAGCTCCAGATCCAAATGCTTAAGCGCCTAACGCCGACTATGTGGAACTGTCCTGACCGACGCATCAGAAGTCTGGGTAGTCTGGGTGGAGACGCCGAACCGAATATATCGGTGGTCGGAAAATGTCTCCGCCTCCTCTAAAACTCGCCAGTCTAGAACACGGCGTGCTAGAGCAGGGCTCGCGAACGAGAGTCATTAAGTCCCTAATGTTTACAGAATATAGATTGTCAGATGGATTGACATACATAATATGTATGTAAGAAAAAACGTATGTAAGTGCTGTTATTTGTAACCAACTTTACTAACCAGGAGACCAGAAGAAGAACAATTTTATTCGTCTTTTAAGTATCCGAATAATCTGATATTCCAGAGATATATAAATTCAATAAATATTTTAGGTGATACATTTATAGAATTGGGATATATATTTTTACAGTAACAGGTATGATTTGATAGATATTATAGATAGATAATTGAGGACTAATGACGGTTTTAGTAAAAAAAAAATCTTGATTAAACTAAAAAACAATCTCTTTTTAACTACGTGCCTTGCAAATTCATTGTTTTTATATTATTTTAATATTTCATTTAAATAGTATTTCTTTAGTTTTAGATAGACTAAAATAATCATTATTAGAAAATGCAATAATTCAAGGTATTGCATTGAAATGCAATCAAACCTATGTTGTATACAAATGTTACAGGAAAGGTGGGGTCATATTTCAGGGTCATATATTAGACCCCGTGAAGTGGTAACAATATTGTAGAGGATTTTTATAGGATATTCATGAAACATCTGGATTTGTTCAAAAATGTCCCGAAAAAAAAATTTAAAAAAAACCAAAATCATGGAAATTCATATCAAAATTATCTTAAACATACACCTACAGCAGAAAAAGCGTTATTCGATTTAAAAAAATATAGAGTAGATTTTTTTCTAAATCCATTATTTTTTCAGGCCAACTCAACTGTTTTTAGGCTACACATATAAGTAACGTTCCTAAAATATGAATACCTCTTTCTGCAAACCTTCTATTATATAAACTATTTATATATTTGTCTATGCCTAAAAAATCAGTACAAAAAAATTAAACATCTATTAAGATTATTGTCACCTTCCTTTTACAATTATACATCCTAATAAAGAAAATCGAGGTTCTATTTGGTAGTTGGTTGAAATCGTATCACATAAAATAGAAAAAGTAATTATAAACAATTCTCAATTAGTAAATATAATCCTAAAGGTTAATACCACCAAGGGACAAGTTTAGTATTTTGATTGTACCATTGTGATTTGTGGTGTTTCAAAGCAAAATAAGTAATAAGTCTGTCTAGAGGTCAAACAATAAAGTACAATGGAAAACATTCGAAAACAAACGTTTCTTATTTTCTTTAAAAGTTTTTATCATAATGTTATTCTACAATTATTCCAAGTAGTTTTATTCCAAGTTTCATTATGATAAAATATATTCATCTCAGAAGTAATAAATTGAAACAGGCATAATTGCAAAGTATTCCTTTGAAATCCTATTATCAAAACTTTTTGTCATTTAAGTAATGAATAAATAAATGTCCAAAAGTGTATGCTAGAAAACAATAATCTTGTAGCCAATTTCTAATCACTAAAAGGCTGGCAACGCACTTGTGTCTCTTGAGTTGCAGAGGTCCATGGGCGGCGGGTGTCATTTACCATCAGGTGACCCATTTGCTCGTTTGCCCCATATACCATTAAAAAAACTCAGCGCAACTTGAATCGTTTTCTACAGTGGAAAATTGTTTTGTTTTAATTTAATTACGGACCTCCTGTATACAAAATTAGAACATAATTTATTTTGAATATTATGATAAAAAGATGTACAAGTTTTCACCTAGCTGTTATTAATGGCATGGCAATGTAAATTAAAACTTACTTTATTGTGTTTATACGCATATGACTAGATTAGCCTTTTCACCAGACTTTTTAATTACATAACAAGTAATAGCGTATGTATTAAGTACGTTAGTGTAACATTTATTCAAATACCAAAAAGTAAATAAAATTATATTTTAATTTTAGTAACCACTTACTTTCTTCAGTAATCTGTAACTCGATTTTATCGAGATCCTCCACCTCTTCATCGTCGAAGTCAGTCTGAACAGTGACATCACGCGTGTAGTGTTGCAGCGTGATGACATCAAAGGGGGCTCGTTCCTCGGGGCTAGGCGTGCGCGGGCTGGGTTCGCACTGCGCCTCGTGTTCGTGACGCGCACGCTTGCAGGCCGCGCAGCCGCAAAGCGAGCCGCGCACGCGCAGCAGCCACACTAGCCCGAATAGCGCCATCCACGTGGTCATGCTGTGACCACTACCATTACACACGTCATCGACTCGCTACTGCCAGTGTCGATAACATTTTTTAATTTGTTTTGCTTAGTCACTTCACAAACACTTTTTTTGGATTAGTTTTATTTACACTTTGATTAAAAATATTTTATACCCTTTAAATTAACTTTCAAAAAGCTCCTTTTACCCTTTCTTCTGGAAAATGAATAGTGTGTAAAGGTCATATTATAATGTACATAAAGTCCTCCCGTACAGCGTATTAAACTCTCTACGGGATAATCTAAATTTTAAATGATTGTGTAAATAGTGCCTACATCATAATGTTACATCGCATCCTACTTAACACAGCCACTCTCGTACTTTTCTTATAGTTGTGTCATAGGCTTACATTAAGAATATATCATCTGCCTACCCTTGTCTGAATTGCAGTTGCATTGCACTTGCTTGTCCATCCTAGTCACACCACACATCCATCTCAACATTAGCATTTCAGCTACGTGCAGGCGTCTTTCATCCGTTCTCTTTGTGGCCAACTTTAAGATCCGTACAGGACAGCAGGTGTGATGATAGTGTTATACACCTGTATCTTTAACTTAAAAGGATGTTACTACAATCACTTTTTACAAATAAAAAACATTATTATTGTTATTCGTCAGTCTGTGTTGCTATTTGTCCAGTCTGCTCTGGACCTCGTACCCGTCTTCACCGACCAACACAATGGCGTCTGCAAATAGCATGCACCAAGGTGCCTTCTCTTGTATGTCCCATATCAGAGCATCCATTACCAACAGGAAGAGGTATGGACATAGAGCCGATCCCTGGTGCAAGCCCACAGAGACACTGAATTGTTCCATATTTCCAGCCATCGATCTCACATGAGTGCTAGACTCTCTGCACATAGCACGAATCAATTTCACATACTTAGCAGGCACTCCTTCTTTCAAAGCCTACCGCATATTGAGAATATATAAATTTATAAATAATATCGAATATTGTCTCTTATCTATAATGTGTATATAATATATAATAATCAAAAGGGGCACACAGTTACGATATGTCAGGACGATCTCTAACTCGATGAAATGATCAGGGATGGTAATAAATTGCAGACCCATGATATAAATGACAGTCTCTTTCGTGAAGTACTCATAAAAAAATTCTATTAGTCACAAGCGATCGCCGATATTTTCATCCGATATAAATTAATGATAAGGTATTGCAAGAACATTTTACGATTATCATGTTCGAGATTCCCAGAGGCTTGGTAACCGGCGCTTAGGCTTCGAAATCAATATTAGCGACAATGTTTCTTCATCTCACGGGAAATTATTGAGTAAAAAATTAGGGATGGAAATTTCACTAACGTAATGTAATATAGAAGATTAAACATTTTTTAAATTGCTTGCCAGTTTACATTACCATAAAAATGTTTACGAATTAGTTTATAATTTTACACAGATATGTTTATTTTATATTAGCGGTGCTTTAATAAATTAGCGATGGTGTTTAACTTAAAAGAAATTTACGTTGTATTTTCTTGAGTATCGTAATAAGGATTTTTTATACGTCTAGGATACGATCAAGCATACGATCCGGTTTTTAGTAATCGGTCACCGTAGAATATAGACTAGTAACACTTTTTTAACTGACGAAAAAATGGAGAAGATTGTCAAGTTAGCCCGTGTATTAGTATTATTTTTTTAATACCATTGAAAAACCGGGTGCAGTATTAATTTGCTGAAATAATAACACGGAGATCCTTGCACAATTAAGCGTTCAAGGAAAACAGTCAGTAGCTTTTAAATAAACTAGACTTTGGAACACATTTTTAAGTTTATGGTTATAAAGTACAATGTATTAATTTGAGGTAGGTATATATTCATAGATTTTGTATTACATTTTTAATAAAGACTTATTTTACTTATCACATCAATAAACTATGTTCTTCTAATAAGATTACTTAAGAACTTTTGCTACAATATTTTAATTATGAAAGCCTGAGCCTCTACTATCGTAGATTTCCACCGCAATGCAGTCCCAGTGCGGCAAAAATTACAACAGCTTTATTTTGTATGTTGAATGGTAACAAATTATTTGACCACTCTAGCATGAAGTCCATGATACTGAAGTCATTTTAAACATCGACCGTTGATTCGATGA
Source organism: Euplagia quadripunctaria (assembly GCA_963859945.1). Taxonomy (NCBI): domain Eukaryota; kingdom Metazoa; phylum Arthropoda; class Insecta; order Lepidoptera; family Erebidae; genus Euplagia; species Euplagia quadripunctaria. The sequence goes on along the minus strand of OY982567.1, from coordinate 7,135,829 downwards.
ACATTCCGGTATGCCGTGCAATCTAGCTAATGGCATCGCACACTTTGAGCTTGATCCCTAGTCTTTTATCTTTACAGTCTTTGAGACAAATGTGTTAGGAACCAATTTTCACATGTTATGTGGTTGAATAGAAATTGGTAAAGAAACCCGTGTACTTAGGAGTACTTCACAATGTTTCAAAGCTTTTTGGTGTCTGTTAATCAACGGGTAACTTGTGCCCGACGATACGACAGTTTATAAAAACAAGTCTGATATCAGAACAGTGAATACTATCTACCGTCCCAGTAATACATTTCAGGGAACTGGTAATTAATTAGTCACACCTTATTTAAATAATGTAAAAATATTTTAGTTGGGATATTTGAGGATAGTTAGTGGCTTAAGCCAGCGAGACCGCAAATAATTTGACTTATTCTATAGTAAGCCATCGCCATAACCGTTTTGCATTCCCGGAAAAAAATTTAAAGGACAACATCTTTTGGGGAACACACATTTAAATGTTCAAAAGGAACACACATATAAATGCTTATCACCTTTTTTCTTTCTGGGCATGCTATGCGCATTAAATGTATACCAAAGACAGCTTCAAAGTTTAGTGAATGAGCCTTTTTATTACTGCTTTCTGAATGGATAATGTCCGGAACGAACACATTTTTTTTTTAACTTTTAAAACTAAATATATAAATCTATTAGCGTGGATATTTATTAATTATGGGACTATTGCGCATACACGCATTTTTGTATTTAGATTTTTAACAAATGAAAGCAAAAGTATTGACCATAGCTTTGAGCTATGCTTAGATGCATTCAAAATACTGTAACCAAATAAATCCCACTAATATTATAAATGTGAAAGTTTGGATGGATGGATGAATGGATGGATGGATGTTTGTTACTCTTTCACGCCAAAACTACTGAACCGATTGCAATAAAACTTGGTATGTAGATAGCTGGAGATCTGGATCAACATATAGGCTACTTTTTATCTCGATATTCTCACGGGATCGGGACTTACGCGGGTGAAATTAGAAACCACCACAGAGACTATAATAACAATAAACACGCACTCCATTTGAAGACCACGTACCGACGACTATATAAATCGGCTTGATAGATTAAAATACCACAAAATGGCCATTAATGGGTTTACCTAAGAACATACAGTTCGTGTATCGATTAAGTGATATGCTTTCCGTAAAATCATTTCAGAGGAATAAATGAATGACATATGTAAATAATTGCCACTCTCAGGGAACTCAAACCCATTTTTGTATATTATTTATTCTTAATTTTGTCTATTTTTTGCCCGCGAGATGTACTCTCTGCCGTTACACCAGTTTCATTCGCAAGTAATGACATTTTTGGTTTTTTTATTTTAAGACTGTTTATAAACGTACTATCTTTATTGACTGGTTGACTCAAGGGGCCAAATTTCAATCCAGCCCGTTAAGTTCTCTTACAGTTCAGTTCTAGTCACTCTGTTACGTGAAATGCCCAGCTCACGTAACATTAATCATAACCAGCAACTTAAATCAAATATAGTTTACGTAAGTTGTGTCTCAACATCTTTGGAACTACCACTAGAAGGCGCAAAACGAAACAATGTAGGAGGTATCCAAGTTAAATTGTCAGCTTTCAACACTACTGAATCCATTAAGATAATAAATTCCAAGACAGACAACACAACGGAGATTTAATCATCTTCACAAAAGGAAGCCACTAGAGCATACAGATTCTTTTCATGTCAAATAAATATTTCAGACTTTGACAAATGTTAGGATATTCCGAGCGAAAGTTTTTCACTGGTATGTCGTAAAGCAACTGGTTTATGAAAAAAATGAAGTTGGTGAATTGTTATTCAATTTATTAGAAACATTCTTTGTTCTATAATTCTACTGTTTTACAAATTTGGAAGTAAACTTGTGGACCTTAAATATTTTTGTATAGTTTACTAAGCTCTTTGAATATCATTTTATGTTAACTATACTAAGATCATAAGTACCGTGAAAGTGTTTGCCTTGTACTTAGCTGGTTAACTTAAATCTTAATTTAAAAGTGGATTTAAAATAAGAATTTATTTTAACTCTCATGAAAGTTCTATTTTATAAATTTTTGCTTTAACCTTTTTTCATTTATCAAAGTTTATGTTTGTTGTGCTTTTTAAGCAAGTTCGTGATCTATCTTCTGTAACATGTAAATTATTATTCGCTTATAATCTCGGGCGCTGTAATGTTATCACATTACAGCGTTCGAGATTTAAATATTCCTAACCAAAATGTAAATCAGTAAGTATTCGTTATTGTAGAGATCGAGTACTTAAAACCTTATATTATTTTGGAGATATGAATCATCCAGGGGCTATACAAGCCTTTAATAATGTAAAATGAAAAGTTATCATTATACATTCATACAATACTTTTAATAAAAAAAACACTTAATTTTTTAAACAAGAACCAGTGCATAGGTCAGGCCAATTAATAATTCTAATTAAAGTGTTGCAATGAAAATTATAACGATTTAAAAAAATCTTATGAATCTTTTTTAAGTCTTTTGAGGATGCAATATTTGCAATACATTTATCAATGTTGATTTTGTTATGTTTTTCTATTATATGAAGTCATGTATGTAGATAAACATTTAATCGTTTATTTATTACATTACGAAGAACTTTATGGTTCTTGGTTTTGGATAGACCACATCAAGTTGTTCGCGATAAGTTGTAAGGAAACGTTTAACGACTGAGTCTTTTCTGTCAAACATTATAATGAAATGTTCTATTGCAATTAACACCCTTTCCACGGATAAACGCAGAGAACGCGACAATTATGCAATTATGTGGAATCAAACCACTAGGTTTATTATAGAAAAAGGATACACGACTAGATGACAGTTACTGGAGTCACCAGACACTTAGAGCGAACGCGCCTAGCGAGATACAATCTGAACACGAACTACTCTGCTGCTACTACTGCACAACAAAGATGCTATTTAGGTGATTTAAAAAAAAATTCTTCCTTGCCGCTTTGAAAATCGATGTTGGCAATCCATTGCCGGTCAGGGTTCTAGCGTTACATCGCCAGATACTTAAATATTGCTAATCTAAATAAGTGGGCCCGACGGAGTTCCTTAGACCATGTGCAACTATCTCATTACACCAGTATTCATCTACCAAGCAAAAGGATACGTAGTGAATCAGAGCAGCACAAATACGGTCTCCTTCTATCTTCGCAGCACATTAACCAGACCAAGCAACATCCGTTTTGCACAACACCTATGGTTGCTTGAGATAAGAACAAGGACGTAATATTTACCATTGGTAAGTTTATTACAATTGGTTCCCTGTGTATGGTCTGTTAGAGAACAAATAGAAACATGGACCTAACTTATTTATAGAAATTTATTTTATTACATTAAACTGAATCACTTTAATTGACTGGGTTTGAGACTAATTGTGTAATTGACGCCTAAAATTATCTCTCATTTAGCTGCGTATAAAATGTTTCAGTCAACATATAGTATGAAATGAGCTATTTATTTTATAGTGGCCTATTTATTTCTTCGGTTATTTTTATTTGAGCAGACTAAAATTCGTTAGCAATCAAATACCGCGACAGATTGTTATAAGTTATTACCAAACATAAATTATCACTACGCAACAAATTAAATACTTTTTATTTTCACTGGGTTTGCAGTATGTAATTATTATTCTTCACCTTAAAGCTAATTAAGGTGTATAAATGAAATTGTTGTGTGTGTAAGATTTAGTAGTGAAAAGCACTTATTGATTTTTATTAAAATTTGTACAAAGTAGTGATATTTTCCTATATTTTATAATATAAACATTTTTTTCTCGAAACGGAACGATTCTCGTTCTTACTATAGTCTAAAGTAGTCTACAAGCATGACTGGTTCCCATCTAACCTGATAAAACTGCTTCAATTTTGCAATTTCTTAATACTAACTTTCTCGGTGTTTGTCACAACGCCAAACCTATTCTATTGCATGCATTTAGTTTGTGATGAGCATTCAGCATTCATTTTTGTTTACATGGAAATCAGACGATTTGTGATTGCCGTATAAATAGGTGTTTTGTAACGACAAAAGCCATCCAAGCATTTTGTTTATGGAACTGAGGTTAGATAAATATTGGGATCATTGTCATGTCGTCGTTGTTCATCATCTTAATTTTCTTATATCAGCCCTTTAAAAATTCCGTCTTTAATTTCAGTCTCAGTTAGCGAAGGAAATTTTGTTTTGAAATACGAAATTCCAAGTTAGTCTCTATGAATCACTTTCACAAAATTATTCACAAAGTTAAGTTTCATGTGCAACTGGACGGTCTTTCTGGAACTGGAATATCTGGTGGCTATGGTAGCGCCAGACACAATCATTATGTGTCAGAATATTTCACCAAGTCTTCTTATTTTTTGAGAAATCCATTACAATTAACAAACAAAATTAAGAGTCGTCTACGTGATTTTTTGGAACACAAATTAGATGCTAATTAATAGCAATCTTTTGAAAACCTGTGATTTTTTTATAAGATTTGTAGAACACACTTTAGGCACCCATCAGCCTTTTTTTAAATTGCAATCTTAAAATAATCCTTATACCATGTCTCAAAAAAGGAGAAATTGGATTTTTTGATTTTCAGGAATAAATTGACTACAAATATAGTAAATGAATCAGAGAAATTAACACAATTCTGCAGCATTTGATGGACTTATGAGTAATCTAAATGTTTTTACGACTTTTGTCATAGCAATTATATATTTTTATGAATAACCTGTGACTAGATCAAATAAGTTTTGCAGAATACGAAAAAGTAAGATTTCTATTATCTGTCTTTTGTGGACGTGATATCGGAACATTATTTTGTTTCCCGATGTTTACTATGTATACTTAATTCGAATTACTATTCGGGGTATTGGTGATTTTTTTTTGTTGTTGCATAATGTTATCTTACTAATTAAAGCGCAAGTTATCTAAATGTATACATAGGGTACACTGGAAGCTCTGCGCTCCTGGCCGCTCATAAATGTTTGAATTTCGAATGTTATATTTTTTAAATATAAGAACCTCGGCTCCGTCTTACAAATTTTTGATCAGGTCACGTGTCTTGACGCGAGTTTCACATTTTTTACCCATCCCAAAACGCCTCTAAAGAAGTTTTCCCTTCAAGAAATTATAGTCTGGACTGACACAGGCTACTTTTTATTCCGGAAAATGTAAGGTTCCCGTAGGATAGATTTCACCAAAATTTCCACACGAACGAAGTCGCGAGTAACAGTTAGTATGATATTATATATATAGTACATTTGGATATTTTAAATTTGTTTATACACCTATTTATTTATTGCTAAGTGTTGTAAACTCTTAAAAAAAGATGGTTAAGTTGTTATTGACAGTTTAGATACTGCAGCGTAAGTGGTTACTTATGGCTACAGAGGATTAAAGGGGAAAGCTTCGAAATGTATTTATGACATTCAACCATCAAACTGAAAAGATAGGTCGTTTTAGAGTAAGAGAACAAAAATCTGTTTTATCATTGTACATTCAAAATGTTGCTTACATTGTATTTAACTGATCCAAATTGTTAAGCTCTTTTATGTATGTGAATCACATGGTTAAAAATGAATAAGTATGTTTGGTTTGCAGTTTCACAGTTGTTACTATATTTAATAATGGGATAATATAGAATATTGGGATAAAGACTCTGAAATCTTACCTTTGAGAAATAAATTAGAATATACCATTTTTGTCGACGTTTAGACAGATTTATACATAATATGCACAGAAGTACACAGCATAGCATACACGTATAACAGCGCCCCGCGGTTTTACCCGCATAAGTCCCGATCCCGTGGAAATATCGGGATAAAAAGTAGCTTACGCGTTAATCCAGGTTTCCAGCTATCTACATACCAAGTTTCATCGCAATCGGTTCAGTGGTTTTTGTGTGAAAGAGTAACAAACATCCATCCATTTATCCAGACTTTCACATTTATAATATTAGTGGGATTTACACTGGCTTACATTTCAAAACATTTTAAATTTATTGCGGGCTTGTGACACATAGCTTTTCTTTTTACTAGCAATGCAAGCTATGGTTACCGTTAAAAATACTCGTCGTGTCAAAGGAGGAGGAGCAATGTAGCAGCTTATTTGAACCTAGAGTGACATGAATAGAAAAGAAGGACAAAGAAGAAGAAGAAGAAGAAGTCGCGGTTACAAAATGTCAGTAGTGTACACTACTGACATTTTGTGTTTTATCTGTTGCTCTGAGACAGTGGTGTCCCATGTATCACTGATGTTACGCTTACCATGCCGGACTTGTCACCCTAATTATGTAAAAACGGGGGGCTCAAGTATTATGTTCGAGTTAGGGATTGTCCAATAATCACGTGAGGCTCGAAAGAGGGGGGGGGGGGATCAGTTAAAAACGTTGAAAATTTTAAATGTGATTTTGGTAAGGAGGGGAATAGTCTAAACCTCACCTCACGTACCTATCGCCAGGGGGAAGGAAGGGTCAAAAAGTTGCTAAAAAGCATCACGTGATTAACTTACACTACGATACAACCCAACTTTAATATTTTGTGTGAAGCGACTGCCATCGAAGTTCTGTAGTTAGACCAGGTTGTCGGACTTTTTAGGGCTCCAACTACCCGTAACGAAAGCCACAGATGGTTTGACGTGCTATCCGAGCCACGGAGGGGTCTCAAAGTATTAAGAATGGTCACCATTCCTAGACTGACCTGGCTAGAATTACTTAACTTTGTAATGTACTAACCTACTCGGTTACCACTTAGCCACGAGCCCCTTCCCTATTGATGTAAAGATAATTATTATGTATTCGGGCTTAAGGTATTATTAGAATTTAATATTTCTATGGGCCTAGGTCTACATGAAAACATAATTCTTAATCCTTGGAATCAACGTTAGTTGTGGCAAAATTTCCATTGATATCTGTGGAAGCGCACTTAATATGCTACTCAAAAGAGATGAAAGAAGATTGAGAGATTCTGTATGCCTTACTGTTCTATTTTCAATAGGGTGACATTATGTAATTGATAATGTTTTGATCATGTTCCTTAAAACATATTCAGCAAAATTAATAGTTTATAGATTTTGTAGATTTCGATATTTTTACTAACAAGACGTTTAAACACAATAATCAATTTGATTAATGATGGACATGAGTGATTTGATATTTTGTAATTTCGATACAGCTAAAAACACTGTGTATTACGACATAATAAACCGCAGGCACATTTTCGGGTTAACAATAAGAAAAGTGACTTCTGTATTTCTATACGAAGTTCATTATTATACTGACCTGACTGTGTGTTAATGAGTCTTTGTGTTGATACCAACTTTATAAAGCCGTCTAAGGGCGCGTTTATATGAGGCGAATTTATGTTCGAATAGTAAATGAATGTGTTCTATTTTTTGGGTAATAAGCTTTAAATTAGAGACAGCAATGCCGTGTTCGCGGCGACCGCGTCGTAGACGTGCGACGGCCGCGGGGTGTTGCCTAGTAAATATAAGCCACATTCGCCTAGTAAAGAGACAACGCGCAGAAAACGTTCGCCTAGTAACCGAGACATAAAAAATAAAGTTTTTTTTTAAACATGCTTTTATTAAGTACTTGTTAATAAAAAGAAATAAAAAGTTAAAAATAACAATAAAAGCGCGTTACACCTTTATTTCTCTTGCCGTCAAAATGTAACACGGATTTATTATTTTTAACTTTTTAGTTCTTTTTATTAACAAGTAATAAAATATTGTTTTAAAAAAAAAATCTGTATTTTTATTTTTAACTGTTTAGTGTAATTCGCGATTTACTATGCAAACGAGTCCTAACTTGATGGGGTTGCGTCGTTTCATTACAGAGTTCCTAAGCGTCCGTACATTTTTGTATGAAATACTGAGGCGTGACGTCACGCCTTAGTATTGCCAAATCATTTACTTTTAATGTTAACTTAACAATTATAAACTAAATGAAGAACGTTAAAATAAAACTGGACGACAATTTTCACAGTATTTTAAGTTATTTTATTGCGACACTTGGTGAAATAATTTATTTTGAGCATAGGCATCTACCCTATTGCCCACGTACATGGCGTAAAGTTAGTTTCACTTTATTTGTTAAAACACAGCCGCCGATCAAAAACGTTTTATCGGTTGACAAAACACGTCGAAAAAATATCAACGAAAAGCTAAATTTGAGCGCTAGTTTGATTCAATAACAAAATGACACGTTTTATTTGATTTACCAGAAATATCTGAGAATGTTTATAAATAAAGTATACTCCTCTTCTTAACTATTTAAAAAATTAATTATTTATAACTAGCAACCCGCCCCGACTTCGCACGTGTAGCAGAGACATCTTCAACAATTATCCACATATTTCAATCAATTTACACAAAATCCTAACAAATTATACACCTAAACCTTCCTCATGAATCACTCTGTCTATTAGTGAAAACCGCATGAAAATCCGTTCAGTGGTTTCAGTAGTTCAGTTTATCGCGAACAGACAGACAAACAGACGAGTAGGGGGCCTTTATTTTATAATTTGTAGTGATAACTACGCATTACTAGATTGTAGGTAAATAATGTTGCCTGTATAATATTTTTATGTCTAAATGGAATTATAGAACTGGAATATTTGTTAAGAGATATATTTACAAATTTAGGTACATTAAATTTAAAATCTGCAATTAATTGATTATTTTGAATAAAATAAATTAAGTTTTAATTTTAAAATATGTAATGTGACAAGATAAAACCCCCTCACAAAAGGCCTCTTCTTACAATTTCCACAAAGTGCGGTGGTTCATGGACTTGACCAAATTGTTGTTAGATTATGGGCTGACTATCTGTATAATTATATTAAATGAATCCCTATTTCCCTTTGTCACGGCACCACGCGTAAACGGCTGGACCGATTTCGCAAATTCTTTTTTTTGTGTTTGTTATTGTCAGCAAAGAAGAAGAAAGTTTGGCGGAAAATTAATGAATTAAGGCAAACTTAACGAGGGACTTACGCGGGTGAAACCGCGGGGCGCAGCTAGATATAAAAAAAAAATGTGCCCTTTATCTTTTATTTTTATTAGTTATAATCAATAACAACGTATTTTTGTCGTATTTAAGTCAAATCGGGATTAAATTGAATGCCATCTAAAGTCTGATTTCTACGAAGTCCTCAAAATGGAAAAGAAATAATTAAATTGTGTATAATGTGCGTCAAGCATATTATAACCTTGTTTTGGTAAAAAAGAAAACTAATTGGATCAAAGTACTTGAGGGGTTATGAACTAATTGACTCTTTATGTAGGAGTTTACTTACAAACCACCACATTTATCATATAATAGCAACCCGGCCACGCGTTGATGTAGCTGAAGTAATTTGCAATAAAAAAAATATATTGTAACTATAAATTGATATAAAAAGTATCCTATCTCTCAAGTTGGACTAAACTGCACACAGTGTGCAAAACTTTATTAAAATCGGTTTATTAGTTTAGGAGGTCATTGCGGACAAACTACGTGACACGAAATTTTTATATATTATAAAGATATTTATAGCATGATATTGGCAATCCATATTCAAATTGGCAAATTTCAGAACCCTACCAGTAACTTAGTTAACATATTATAAATATTTAACTTAGCTGGCTAAAAATTAAAAAAAAACAAGGGATGTAAATACACATAACCTTTTTTTTCGCACTGAAAAATTATGTCTGTGCTACGAAGCCTTTATAAACATTTCATTTACGCTCACAAAGATATCTGACTGACTTTCAGTAAAAACACAAATAAAAGAAAAATGTATTTTTCAAACGTCAATTAGTATTAAGACATTAGTGGCTTGTTTTATTTTTTAAATTGACTCTTAGTAAAATTTTACTCTTGAAATGACAGCAACATTTTTCCTTCCGAAACAACCAAATTGAACCAAACCCTTACCGAACGTTCATGTCTCATTTTTTGGTTTTGCGAAATTGATTTATATTGGCTTCCATTTGAATATTGTATCTATCGGAAATTGGTTTACAGTTATATAAGGACCCACAACCATTGACACAGTAGTTCGTCGTTTGCTCCCTATAAAATAAAAAAATAAAAAAATTGGCAAGCCTCTTGATAACCTGAACCGCTACACCATCAGCATGTTTAACTGAAAGTGTGTGTATTTATTATCCTTACGTAATTTTTTATATTCATATACTGATGCAAGCCGTTGTTCTTTTTTTTATAATAACACTCTTTGTCTTTTATTACCGCGTCAGGGATCACGGGTATGTATATTGGTCTGAGTATTTCTATGTACGAGTATAATCTATATATATAAAAATGAATTGCTGTTCGTTAGTCTCGCTAAAACTCGAGAACGGCTGGACCAATTTGGCTAATTTTGGTCTTGAATTATTTGTGGAAGTCCAGAGAAGGTTTAAAAAAATATGAAAATGCTCGGAATTAAATAAATTATAGGTGATACGAATTTCACCGGTCATCTAGTATTATATATTTGTATATGTTTATACGTGTTTTTAATACTACATAACGCTGTATAATAATGTTCCTGAATATTATCATTATTTTTTTTGTCGCATACGTTTTTTATCTACGTATGTTCACAGATTATAAATATATGTTTTGTTTTCATAATATTAAATTCATTTAGATCCCGAGGACAACCCAAATACCATTCTAAATGAAATAATAACTATTTCATAATATCGTTTAAATTGGAAAATATGGTTAGTCACCATTATATTATTATATTTTTCAGTGGTCTTGTCATAGTAACCAACCACGCATAGTACATTTTACTAGGAGCAACGTCAAGGGCTTTATTTTTACAGGATAAGCTTGCTTGGTTTGTTGTATAAATATTGTTAAGATGACTAAAAAATATGAGAGGACTTGACGTACCTATCAAATACACGTGTCAAACCTATTGTACCTCGATAGTACAACATTGGCTGTTTAGTAACATCATTTAGATTAGTTCAAGATGACATAATTTTTTAAATTTTATCACAAATAGATTTTTAATGAAATAGCAATGATAATATTTAGTTACTACAACGAAAGTCTGTGATTCTAACATATTAATATTTAGATTGAAATATTGGTAAAGTTAACCGGTATATAAAATCATGTTAATCCGACTTAGAGCTGGTATTTTGAGCCCTTAAATAAGCTACTAAAATTCAACAGTTAGACTAGAGTTAAAAATAATCCTTCATTTTGGGGAAAGTATCTCGCCCGAAACGGATTTGTGTTGAATTAGGAGTGAAATATTAAATCTACGTGCCACGCCTTTTTGTGTCCCACCTATACACACAGCTGAATAATTGGTTCAACCTTTTGATGTTCTAGACTCTTTTAAAAATAACAGGCGTCGTTTAAATTTACAAAAATATTGCAATTTATGATAATATTTTTGTCCTGACTAAAATTGAGTACTGCAGTAGGTATATACTAATAGATTTTTTAAGAGAAAAAAGAACTATAAACTTCAGTTAATTATATTCGCTTACTGAAACAGTTGCACACAATCTAGTAATTTTTCTTTTATACATTCATAAATTCTCGGAAGAAAATAATCAGAGTAAGTAAACAGATTTCTTATCTTAACCACACGGAAACCAATTACATTAAATAAACACAGAAAGTAGCAAAGATAAAAAACAGACCTCGAACGAGTTCTGGCAATGGGCCCAAAAAACGTTGAGAAATAGAGTAAGGGAGGAAGCAAACATTATTTCTCAACAATTTAGAATATCTGTTAAATACGGGCTACGAACTTTGGAGTTAGCTGTTGGTATAAAGTTTATAATCAGCACGTCAAAACTCATAACAGTGTTTCACTAAGCGCTCAGTCATCTAAAAACGTTGAATTGTGAGCATCATAACGATAACTCGATTTATCTGCGCTGTTTAAATTTGCCTAGTGAAAATTTGATGTTTTAATTCTTAGGTCTAAATAAAAAAAAACAAATGAAAAATTGCTATAAAAATATACCATCTAAATGAAAACAAAACTAAAAATGCTTATTAATACTCACTGAGTTATTATTACCTACTAGCGATCTCGATGTTAAGTTGAGTTAAGCCTAGTAGGCTTGAGTACTCGTGTCGGCAATAATCAATAAAATAAATCTACTATAAGAAAAGCACTTATCACAAAATGAAATGAAATCACCGTATCATAACCAAGCATTAGCTGAAAAGTTTTTATTCAACATACGGTATCATATTGTACAATGAAATGCGATTTTATTTCGAGGATTTTTTTTATGTAAACCCCTAAGAGCAAGGCATATTTCCTTGGGGAGAGAATTTTGTCGGATTTAACGTCAGCTCTCGGAATTTAGTTCTCAAGCTTGTCCAAAGCTGTGTGTTCGAATTGCTACTATGACAGAGATAGATTAGGGCCATGATAAAGTAGTGCGACTGAAGAGAATGACAAATAAGGGATCATCGCGTGCACACGGCCTAGGATACGATGGATGGCGGTAATGTTACGTAAAAATAGAAATCCGTACAATATAGATAGTAGTAAAATAATAGAAGATATTGACGTATTATATTTTGCGATGTTCTATTTCTACTAATAATGTTACTGTAATGAAATTTCACTTCACTGTAATGCTTTCGTACAGTGAACATACATAAATATACTTAATAATCGCTGAAAATTTAACCTTTATACTTTTATTCACATAAAATAAACTAAAATTAAATTAAAGATGTATTCTAAGTATTTGATATAATTTATGTTTTTATGTTAAAATACACTAGTTTTTTATTTTTGGATCACTTTTCTGGATATCACTTTCACAATTATTATTTACGACTATGTCGCAAACAGTTTCGAAATGTTCGAGTTTCATTGAGATCGCGTAGTATCTGCCGTCGGTGCGATCCAGAGCTGGGACGTGTACCCGTCCCCGCGTCTTTTTGCCACTGAATGTTCTGATACGGTAGCAAGGTTTACGCATGCGAATCATAGATGCCTTTAACCCCGATGAGCGAGCTCTCGTGAAGCTTTGATAATGCAACCAAACTGCCAAAAATGGTTTAAAGGATGAAACTTGCGTTGTTCAAATGATACCTTGCTGACTGTGATGGTACTGGTGTTTACATATATAATTTACACAAAGTTCAAAAAATAAAATAATTTAAAATTAAAACTACAGCTAACATTATAAAGATTTATTTGTACATTACAAAACCACAGAAATTAAGTTTTTTTAATTCAAAAGTATGTTTTTTTTTCTTTAAGGTCGTTGGTTTGTTCATAATTCACATAAAATTTGTTCAGGCAAGTAAATTTTGGTCAAAGTAATCTAAGTCTCGGGGATATTCTGACGTAAATGCTGTGATAAGTTGAATTCAACATCGTAGAATTGTAGACCACCTGGTCTTCTTTTAAAACGGCATTCACTCAGTTGAAACCGCTGTTTAAACAATTTTTTTTATGGTATAGGGGGCAAACGAGCAGACGGGTGGGCACCTGCAACTCAAGAGTCATAAGTGCGTTGTCGGCCTTTAAGGTAGGAGTAGGAGAAGGGTGGAAGAGGGGGAGAGGAGGGGGGAGGGAAGGGTTAGGGCCTCCGGTAACCTCACTCACGCGGCGAAAAGCAATGAAAGCATTGCTTCACCGCCGGTTTTCTGTGAGGCCGTGGTATCACTCCGGTCGAGCCGGCCCATATGTGCCGAAGCATGACTCTCCTACGATTAATTAATTTTTAAACTAACAATACTATGGAACCTTTATGTACTTCGATGTTTTTTTGTTTGTTATCGAGTCTACTAAAGCTCCTAGCTATCTAAGTTTGTACAGTTATCTCTTGTATAAAATTTACATAAATTCTTCTTCATTCGTTATTTTCCTTCACTATCAAAATAACCAACTGATAAATTCCAATGAAACACAACTTCAACAGATCGTATGTGATGTAATACGATTAAGTACAATAAATTATCGAAAACATTGATTTCAATAGCGCTCGTAACAAAGTTTTAAATAAAACAGCCTTTGTCTCTATAAAGTTAGTAACTGCAATAATTCAAAAAAGCTGCCAAAAAACGTTCCGAGTTATTCGACTGGATATTTTTGTTAATATCCAATATTTTAGATTAATTTGAAATTTGACAGCTTTAACTTATTGAGGGCGAGAGAGTCTTCAAGTTGTGAGCGTAAAACATTTATTACGATTATGAAAACATTAATCTTGGTAATTTATGTATTAGCAAAATTATATACCTACTCAAATATTCCTTTTGTTTTTTTTTAGTTATAAGTTTCTCTACAGATTATAGAGGATTAATTTAATATAACATAAATATTTACGAAGTATTTAATATCAAAAATATGGAATATATTTCAAAGCTTTCGAATATCAATATTGTTGGTCGCGAGCAACAATAAATCTTGACTGAGTTTTCGCTAACGCTGTGTTGTGTTGTCCTGGCAAGTTTATTTCCGCTAGAAGAGTGATGTGTTGGTATCGATACAAATCCGCAACTATACAATTTTATAACATTACTTCTGTTGCTAAATCGCACTGAGATTCACTTTTGCTTTGAAAGAAATAGTTCTAGAAACGCAAAATATTTTTTATGAACGCGTTAATCTCAACATCTACTAGGACGAGTAAAAAACCCTTTTGCGTTCTAAGATGTTTTGGCATTATATAGCCTGCGTATGGCTCTTATCTTATTCCCTGCATAAGATTTACTAGCACCAAGCTACAAACTACAGAAACAGTAACTTTAAGTGACCATTAACGGTTATCTTTACTGGCTTATAGCTATTACTGCTATCAGATTACATTGCAGTAGGCAAATACGTGAATGGAGAAATATAATGGAAATTTAACAAGAGCGAAATCTGTAATAAAAGCATTACTGAAAATAAATCCTTTTCATTATTCCAATTTGTTCCAAAAAAGACATCGATTTATTCAACTTAAATTTTATGAAAATTAATTCATCCATTGCACCAAAATGCACTAAAAATACCTCATTTTCCAATAAAATTGAAAACTTTACCAGCTTGAGCCTGTAACTTATAGCCAGATTACCATAACTTAGTTTTGCAACCGATGCAAATCGCTGAAAATTCCTGGGCCATCTGCATGTCTACCATCGGACTAAAGTGCAAGATTGGAATTTAAAATGTTCTCATCTTGGAAACATTTGTGAAAATTTATTTCCCTTTCAATTTGAATCGTCCTTTTCAATTTAATATCTTTGATATTTCCATTTGTATTATTTGCTTGTGTATTTTAACTAAAAAACACTTTCCAATGCCTATTTAAATAAATATTTCTTTACTTATTTGTGATTAAATTGAGGTTTAACTATTAAACATATCAATACAAGCCAACGCGATAATTTTGAAAAAGCCATTTTAATTTATATTTAACTAGCAGTGCACCGCTGTTTCACCTGCATTAATCCCGATCCCGTGAGAAAATCGGGATAAAAAGCAGCCTATGCGTTAATCCAGGTCTCCAGCTATCTATATACCAAGTTTCATCGCTATCGGTTCAGTGGTTTTTACATGAAAGAGTAACAAACATCCATCCATCCATCCATCCATCCAAACTTTTACATTGATAATATTAGTGGGATTTATCTTTTATTTAACTCAATACATAATTTTACCCTCAATATTAATTTTGTCTGCTAAAATTTACATTCATGTTATTCTAATACCACCTAGTAAAACGAAGTAAATTTTCAAAGTTGTTAAATAAAGACTACCTACTTTAACAATCTTTTATCAAAAAGTTCTTTTCACTCACTAGAGACAAATAAAAGAACTTTTAAAAGGGCACGAGACGTCTAGAAGTAGAAACAGTCTTGGATGAATTCCAAACCGCTAGAGAAGTTAATGTTAAATAGTCGTAACTAAACGTAACACTGTATATATTTAGGTTCTTTTTAACACTTGTACCAGAAAATGTATGGAAGGATATGTAAAACCTGTAATGAACAATCATTACACCACATTATCACCAGTTAATATTAAAATGATCACGGCAAATGATACTTAGTTCTACAGAGTTGCAATAATAGAAAACATACAAGTTTAAAAATAGAAAGTGATCAATATTAAATTATAACTGGTACACTTAAAGTAAATTATAGTGCAAAAAGAAACAATAATTATCTGAACAACACAAAAAACTTTGTTAGAAAACACGCAATTCAATGAATATACTAACAAACTGTAGCAAGTGGCAGAATAAAGCATAGTTAAGTTATTTCAAGGAGTAGCTAGACAACACCCTCTGTCACAATGAATGAAATATTTATGTTCGAGAAGCGAGAGTAGTCTCTCTTGTCTTAACTTTTTTCTGCAGAAGCTAAAAGACAGATGCTATAATGAAGTATCAGGCACTGTACAGGATGCTCAAAAACTGTAAATTATTACTTTAACGCCTTTCCCTTATTTATGTGACACATTCTCCGATGTCGGATACATCCGCCCAGCATGTCGTCGTGTTATTTATAACCTTATTATCCCGCACAAATATAACAACAGCCTTAAACAGTTTTAAATAACGTTGAAGTACTGCCGTTGAGTTTCAGAAGATTTGTTTATTTTCTGGTGTTCATCATATTTTTACATTATGAAGGTAGGTTTGTGTGACGTGTTGTTACCACGGCAATCCGATGGTTTCATTTGTATTTATTTTTTCTTCTATATTGACTGATAACGTCGGATTTGTGTGAAGTATTTCTTCACAATTTACTTGTATGTTTTGGGCATAAACTTAGTTTACTTTACGATACTTATATCGAGATTCAAACTTTGTGAACTCATTTTCTAACTACGTACAATAAATATGAAAATAAAATGATTTGAAAAATATAAAAATAAAAAATATTTAAAAAAGGCAGTTGGATATTGCCTATGCTCAAAATAAATTATTTCGCCAAATGTAGCAATAAAATAACTTAAAATACTGTGAGAATTATCGTCCAGTTTTATTTTAACGTTTTTAATTTAGATTATAATGAATTGTTAAATTAACATTAAAAGTAAATGATTTGACAATACTGAGGCGTGACATCACGCCTTAGTGTTTCATACAAAAATGTACGGATGCTACCGTTCTGACGTTTACTAAAAAGATACCGATTTGACTTGACGACCATCTACTCTATTATCCAGATAATAATTTCTTTAAAAAAATTTCGTTGAATTTTGAACATTGCCAACAGGCAGATAGACGGGGGACTTTATTTTATAATATGTAGTGATAATTCTGAGATTAAAATTCTAAATAAGTAGCAATTCTAATTTTTTCATTTTGAATGATGTAGGGGTATGTATCTTGATCTATGTATAGATGATATAGTTATAGCATAGTTTATATTATATCAATTATATATATTTGCTTCAGCCAACAATTTCAAAGTTTATTCTTTGATTTTACGTAACCTATTAACCTATTATAAAAGTTTAGGTTTTGAAAATAGAGGACCTCGCAGCCCCGCAAATGTTTTAAGCTAAAAATCACTTGGCTAATTTTATTTTTAGAAATAATAAAAATAGTAAAGCTGGTTACATATAACCCTATATCTTTTTTATTCTTTTATATTTCACTGGTCCCCAGAACCATTGCTCTGTAAAACCGTTTCCATTATTTTAGCCTCCGGGTTTGTTCATCTGAAATAATGTACACAGTAACAACCTGCGGGAACCATACGTATAGCCGAGATAAAACACGTCTCCCTTTTATGGTTAAAAACCTGTATGTTAATAAGAGAACATCGTGCACAGATACAAAAGTGTAGTAAAATATTTTGGATAGACATAAATGATTACAACAGACATTGCATTTAGAATACATCAACCGCGCTAATTGAAATGAACAATAATCGCACATCACATACATACCAATCTATTTAGAGTAAGAGCCCGCGATCACCAGGTCTTCGTTATTTTACAAAAACTGAACTTTTTCTGTTTATGTATCCAACCGAGGTAGAAACGGTGGCCGAATAAGAACTTTGGATTATGGCTTTGGCAGCTACGAGGCACCTAAGGTGTCAAAAAATTGAGACTTACTTTCGTCATGGCATAAAGCGTATTTTTTTATATTATCTTCGGAATGATATTAGAAGTTACGTCATTCATTGCCAGATACTTTGTATGGTGGTAAACCCTCGCCTTAAAGTGAAATAAATTTTGATTCTACTTTCGTTATAGTATAAAGGCTGAATTTTATATATGATACTTGTGTAATCATTATAAGACGTTTTTCAACTTGCCAGACACTTTTGTTAATTCCAACGTCTTGCCAGACAGAGGTCTAAGGACAGCCCTAGGTGCAAGCACTGAGGCGATTTACATCATAGCGAATATGAGTTACTATGTTTTTTTTTTGGATAAAAACAGATTCTAGCGCCACATAAATATTCGCCTATGTCATGTGACAGTAAAACCGATGTTTATGGCCATAACCTATGGCACATGGAATTACCATTCTGATGCAATCACTACCGCCACTTAAAACATAAATAAATAGATTTTATCTGTTACACTCATAAATATTTTAGAGGCAAGAGGGAAGGTTAATATATTAAAATCAATACGTAAATTATTTTAGTTAATAATAAAAATAACTTGACACGTCTCACACATGGCTGTCTGATCCCAAACTAGGCAGAGCCTGCACTATGGTAACCCGAATATTGATAAACAAACCTATATATTTCTAAATACATACATATTATAGATAAATTACTCCTAGATGATCATGCTCTTCATACAATTATTTATCCTGGATGGGAATCGAACCCACAACCTAGATAGTATGCAGTCAAAATCACTAATCACTAAACAAACAAGCCATTAAAAATTTAATTTAGATCAACAAATTTATAACATTCATTTTATTACCAAATCTTAATCCGTGTGGTATTAACATTATCATTAAAAGCGACTTTCTTAGGACACACTTCTGTCTTGAGTAATACAAAGCATTCAACGTCTCCTACTTTGAATTCTTTGAGCTCACATCTTTTAATTACCCAGCTTCCTTTCTGTGTGACAATAAAAAGAAGTTTAGAAATTACTGTTTGCTCTTGGTGAACTGTTTGGACGATGCAAAGGGCATTGAAATTTTCAAAGCTATTTATTTTAATGCTATTATAGGCTTAGCATAATGTGATAATTAATTTTAGTGCTTGTGGGAGACGAGGATTAATATACTACTATTAAATAGGTAGGGCACACAATTAACTATTAATTTATGTGTATACTTATTAGTAAAATGACTTTTTGCTAAAATCCGGATCAGTCTTCACTTTGTGTACTATGGCTATGAACACCAAACCAGTGAAACCAGTTCACAAAATACGCTATAATATTAGTACTGTTGATGAAAACCGAAAGCTAGATATTTTATTTATTGATATTTAACATTAAAATGTTTATTAAATTATTAAAATTGAATATTTCACATATTCATGTTTCTTGTTCTGTCCTTTTAATGCTAGTTAAACCTTAGTTAAATCACAAAAAGTGTCACATTAACCTTAGAATAGGAATTATATTCACGATTTAGGTTGTCTATAATTCTGTTGTAACTGTCATTTTCAACAATCTGTAGATTAAGTAAGTTCTGCTTAACATGAAGCGCTTTACTAAATCAGGGGCACTTGAATCTGATTTGTAAAGTTTATCTCGTTGATAGTTTTAATGGCGAACTGACTTCAAGGAAACATTTAGAAGCGGCCCGAAGTGTAATAAAGCTATTTACTTAATACAATTGTACGGAAGCCTTTTAACGTAAAAGTCTCGCAGTTGGTAGCATGTAAAAGTTACATAAAAGTTTTCGCTGATGAGTTTTGAACACAAAGGATGAGAATTTTGGAGGGTATCCCTCCCTAGAGAGAGACATACTTATGGTCGTACATATTAAGCAAGCGAGTAATGTTGTTACTTGTATAGCATTTTTCACATTCGACTATTTAGTAAACTTATTCAAAGTATTTCTTTCGCTCTTTATGAAATTAAAATAAATACTACTTGTCAGTACGACAGTATGTCATGAAGTTCTATTAGTACTTCATGTTCCGTACTCGAAGGGTAACCAACGGGCCCGTATTATTAAGCCTCTTAGGGTTTCACAGAAGTGTATTTCTGTTGCCGCTATAACAACAAATAATAAAAATAAAAATAAATTAAAAATTAAAGGAGGCGTCCTTACTAGAAACGTGCTGTTTTTGCTCGATCTTAATAATGGCAATGGTGCACCCTTCATGCACGAGTCCGACTCGCATTTGGCCGGTTTTTTCGTTCGTTATAGGTTTTTTTTAGCCACTTCAGTTACCGGCAAAACTTTGTACGTATGTATAAGGAATGATGAGAATTCAATCCTATCATTAACTGTTGAGTCTGTGCAGTGATTGCTATCATCATGCACTCCTGCTCCTGAACGGTGCATTTAGGAACGATGGCCAGAACCTGTCGGAGTCTTAGTCGAGGCTTTGTGTTTATCGTCGTCGTATTATCGTCTCACCCGGCTATAAATATGACGCCAAGACGGTTCAATTATTATATTCGAAATAATCTTTTTGTTAGATCTACGGCAGTGTATTGATTTGTAAAAATGTGCATTTATGAACAGTATGAATTAATGGAAGTAGGTATAAATTTTAATGGATTCCACTAACCTTTGAAATGTTTATGAATATAACAGATACAATTTATTTATTTATTTTTAATAGAAATTAATGATAATATTCGAATGATTATTCTAGATGCTATAAGTTATGGCCTTGCTACGCACCGGTTTTACTATAACGTGGAATCGGCGAGAGGTTTTCCTGTTTTCACATGCACGCGTCTCCAGAATGTATGAAAAGAAACTCTGCCCCTATCAGAAAAGTAAACATTTACTTCCTTTTACATAGGACCGTTTTTGTAATATGACAAGGAGTACTCGTAACGTAGGTTACATATTAGTAATATCCTCAGTAATTTCCCAAAACTGCGAGTTTGTTCAGGTCAGTAGTATATTTAATGTGGTTCAAAGGAACAATATTTATTTTCCCGGTACAATTTTATACGACTAGAGGAAGGTATAACGCCTTACATTTATAGACAGATTTGTTTACAAGAGAAATAGAAACGTAACTAAACTATTTTTGAAGTGAAAACTTCTTTAGCGGCGATGTGCACTTTTTGGGATGGGTAAAAAATATTAAACTCGCGTCAGGACACGTGACCCTGATCGAAAATTCGTAAGACGGAGCCGAGTTTCTTATATTTAAAAAAATATAACATTCGAAATTCAAACATTTATGAGCGGCCAGGAGCGCAGAACTTCTAGTGTACCCTATGTATACCTTTAGATATGTTATTTACCTACTTTTTATTTTTAACCTAATTAAATATATACAGATGTGTGTGCGTGTGTGTATGTATATGCAAATATATTGTGAAGTTATGTTTTCACTTCTGACGTGCACTCCTATGACTGACTTTTTTTTACTATGTAAGTACATAATACAAGAAAATAAATCACTTCAAAACAGAAATGTAAACTCTACATACATACCTTTAAATGTCAACAATTACATTATTGATTACAAACTCTTGAGTCGCATCACCACTGTTGCGGTTAATTGATTTATAGGTACAATTAATCACTACAGTGCGATCGAAGTATCGACAGTTTAAATGCAATCACGTTCTAATGTATTGTATTTTCAACTAACTCTTAGTTGAATATTTTTATACATATATTTTGTTACTTACTGTTGTTATATGTCTATTGTTTAACTTTAGATATATTTTTGCAGAAACAAATACAATTCTAAACAAGGCTAAAGGCATTACAGCTACGGATTGGTACTTAATCTTTTCAAATACCAAATATCTGTTTCCAGGTAACCATATAAACGGAGAGATAAATGTAAAAGCACTCATCTGTTAAGTTAAGTAATATTGGGCGCTGTCCAACATAACTTGATTTCATATTCATCAACTTTTTAAAATGAGCGTATTTTTTTTTTAATTCCTCTCTACCACAGTCTGAATATTTTTATGTGGTAGGAATAGGTATTGCGGTACTTTATACACGCAAATTCCCAATATTTCAATTGAGGAATATTGATGAGTTCAGTTTCAATTTGATTTTTGTTATTTGTTTTATGGAATGACACAAATATATGACAATATAATAATATGGTGAATGATATAATATGTGTTGCAAAACAATTTGCATTTCCTTGAAGACAATGTGTAGTAATATGTAATTCTATTATATTATGCTCACAGATTCTGTTAAAAAAAAATTACCAAAGATTTAGTTATAAACTTATTTAGAGGCAATCGACAGCGCATTGTATGTATGTATGTATGTATAAGCAGTATATTACATGAATCTTGGAAATATCTATACTCAAGCTCATAATTTAAAGCAAAAGATAATCTCATTTGGTTTCCTTAATGAAAAACTGTAGTCCATGAAAAATCAAGGTTGGTTTTGATGCAACTCAGTCCAGGATTTCATACATTCATGAGCTTTCTCCTTTGATATTAAAGATTCAGGGATAAGTTACCGTTGACAGGAATACTCCCTAGAGTATTTACCCTATATTTCAGATTAAATGTTTCGGTAACATGAAGTCGTTCATTCGGTCGGGGTCATTATATATTATATTCGTTGAAAGCACGGTACTAATGTTTTCAGATCTACACAAACCGCGAATGTGAAGTTCATACCTACTTTATACTATGTGAAATTCACCCAAATTTTATAACTGTGTACCTAGCTATAGGTTTAAGATATAATACACATGTTTGTTTATATTATACTTAATTCATTGAAAGAAACTAACGCCTAAGATACAGGCTCGGCGTAGTTTAGACGTAACAGATCATGGATTATTGTAACCATCCAGTTATTTTACTGAAAAGAAAGGTTCATATAATTAATCATATGGATAAGAGTAACTCTATAATTCTACTAATATTATAAACGTGAAATTTCGTGAGGATGTATGGATGTTTGTCACTTTTTCACGTAAAAACTACTGAACCGATTGCGATGAAACTTTGTATGTAGATAGCTGGAGACCTGGATTAACACATAAGCTACATTTTATCTCGATACTCCGACGGAATCGGGCCTGCTAGTTATGTATATACACGGGAATTTATCAGTACGCAAGTTCTCTCCACCGAACGTCACTTTTACTCAAGAGTTGTGTACGTGAAGCGATTGAAATTAAAAAAAAACATAAAACTATCAATCGGGAAGGTGGTCTCAACATATCTACAGCGTGGAATCCAGTGATAAAAAACATGCCAACTTGCTTTTATGCGCAGTCGGATAATATCGCACCAAAATAATTACCTGTTGGTTTGCTTACAAAATAGTATAGTACGTGAGGGTACATGGCGAAAGAAAAAAAAAATAAATATATCGAAAATGTGCGGATCGATAAAGAACCGAACAGAACAAAGTTGGATGAAGTCTACCTGAAGGACTAGACGACGGAGGGTGTGTCCACTGAGCCGGTCAGCCTGTGACCACTGCCAGTGCAACCTGGTCGAAACGTCAGGCAATTCAGAGATACGTAATACCTATTTCGCGATTTTACATAATTAAATCATGCAACACAAAAGTTTAAAAGTTAGTAAAGTAACTCTAAATAAGCTATGAAGGCGGTAACGATAATTTACAAAAATGTTTAAATCCAATACAATAATGAAAGAACATCTCGTGGCAGTAGATTAAATTTTGATATTATAGACTCTGGGATTAGTTACAAGCTAGTTACCGCTATCAGGAATACTCCCTAGAGTATTTAACCAATATTACGGATTAAATGTTTCCGTAACATCGACCGAAGTCGTTCATTTGGTCAGGGTCATTCAGTTAATAAACTGTTTATATTTACTAGACCTGTAGCAGCCCGTGTGTGTCCGCATCGTTGTCACTGTGTCGAACCTGTCACATAACATCGGCCAAAAGTCGTTCATTTGGTCAGGGTCATTCAGTTAATAAACTGTTTATATTTACTAGACCTGTAGCAGCCCGTGTGTGTCCGCATCGTTGTCACTGTGTTGAACCTGTCACTAGTACTGGCCTTTTACCATAATCTTTTATGTTCTAGAGAGGCAGGCCGTTGCCGAAATGTAGTGAAAACAAGCCGAACTACATATAGTAACTACTGATTTTGTATCGCGCTATGAAAGTTCTAGTTAGTATAGTATAGTTGGTATAGTATATTATTATACAACTTCCCAACATCAACCGTAAACCGCGGTCTGCCAGACACGATCACTTAGTCTGGCCGGCGTATCCACCCTTTGTATTGAATAATAGTTTATCCACAAATGTGAACCCTATATGTCGCTGCTACGAAGGCGAGAATACTGGTATACCTGGATGTCGATCTACAAATTAATCAGGGTTAATCATTCTAAACCACAACGTTCTACATTTGCCTTAATATATTATATGAATTCTCAGAACAAATACACACATGATCTACATTAGCCGAAGAACCCTTTTTGGACTCATTTAAACAAAATATTAAAGAAAACTAAAAGCTTTACTGCGTAAGTAGAACAAAAACAAATATATGCTCTCAATAGTTTTATAACATACACGCATAATATACTCACGCCTTATTCCCGTCCAGGGTAGACAGAGACGGTAGAACGCCATTTGCCACGATCCTATAACATTAAATTAACTTCATGTCAATATGTATACGTTATTGACTTGAATCTATACTAATATTATAAAGCTAAAGAGTTTCGTTTGTTTGGTTGAACGCGTTAATCTCAGGAAATACTGGTAATTAAAAAAAAATAGCGTTGGATAGCCCATTTATCGAGGAAGGCTATATGTTATATAACAACACGCTACGACGAATAGAAGCGGAGCGGTGACCATAAACGCAGGTGAAACTACGGGGATTTCTAGTATAATAATATGATAATACATCCGGATTATAAAAAAAACCTGCGTAATGATTTTTATATTACATTAACAATATTTTAAAGTTTAGTTGGTTTTTTATTCACTTAATTATTTCCTGTGTAATCAGATTATTTATTTAATGCGTAAGTTTATTTTAAAACTTATACTGGTTACTTTGTTTTTAAATAAACAAGTTATTAATTAAGTATTGGCAAATAAAAAAGATCTAAACAAGCTTGAGTCCTAGCGCCTTATTTTATCAGAAGGTTGACCGCACGTCAGCTAATCACTCGCATTGCAATTGTTACAAACTGAACTTTTGGTAGGCCTTTCAATTTCAATCTATTACAAGATCCGGATTAGTTTATCCTTCATACTTTTACTGTTTATATATTTATGAATGTGATGTGTTCAGTACAGAGTAATAAACAAGACATAGTCCACAATTGTAGATGGTCTATTCATTAACGTATAAATTTATTGTTTTTTATTAAAACTTTATGAATATCTGGTACACAATGCCTAAAGCATTCTCTACCATTCAACCTGTGGGTGATGCAGGGAAAAGAAAAAGTAGATGCATTTAAAATTATGTTGATAAATATTAAGACAACTGGAATATTAATTAGAAGTTTTTTGTTTCTCGTTCTTGAAGGTAATTGGCTAATTGTAGTATAAAAATAATGTTAACTGGAGGGTATTCCCGATAGTATCCCCTAAATTAATTTGCTTATTTACAACAGCAGTGTACGTTTTATACCACTGTATCAATATATGATTTTGTGGCTCCAAAATCTGACGATTGAGAAATAACTTGATTACCTATACAAGTTAAATTAAAAGTTGTATCATTTATTTTAATGTGAGAACTTATAGTTCTTGATAAGCTCTATCGATTCCACTAGTGATGTAATTATTTGGAAAATATGCTCATCTATTGAGATTTTGAAAATCATTAGATATTATTAAAAAATTATGCACTATACCCATTATTAATCGCTATACAAAGTAAATAAGTAGTACTGGTAGTAGACTTCTATGATGTTAAATAAAGTGATCGAGTTCACAAATTTAAATAAAATGTTATGGATATATTTTTTAAATGCAATTCATGGACATCTTAAAATATAACTAACGTAAACTTTATTGCCTCATATCATTTTGTTTGAGGCGAATAATTAAGATGAAATTTCTCCTAACGATGTTGAATTACATTGGTCATAGTACTTATAACTGAGTCTAACTCTAACAGATTGCAACGCATTTTTTCTTTTCTGCTCCTGGGTATAGAGAAAAAATGGGTTGCTTTAATGTGTCTTCCCAAGGTATCCTGTCCTACCTGACAGGATACTGTCAGGTAGGACAGGATACCTGGGAAGACACATTCACAAGTTTTCCATTGAAATTAATTACATCACTGAAATGAAAAGTGCTTAACCATAAATTTACTGTAACTATTGTCCCTAACAAATTTTCAATTTACCTTCTATTTGGAATACGTAATAATATTATTTTGGGTTTAAAAAAAAACATGCTTCAAACCTTCCAACGCCTTATCAAATTAGCATAGCACCTAACTACTTATTTTCATTCACCTGCACCTTTATTTATTCTTGGTACGCGATAACTCTATTAAGTGATCACGTACTTGGAAGGTGGTAGACCTGATCTCCCAGTGCCAAGATGCCTTTTCGTTCGTATCCAGTCAAACACCTTAAGGGGTAAATTATTTACCCCTTAAGGTGTAAGACTACTATTATAGTAGTCTACATGTTCATCCATTATTTTTAGAAAAAAGAGGTTAGCAGTCATCAAGCAAGATAGTTTCAAGAATATCAGTAAAAATAAAAAATAAAACTGCCAGTCGTAGGACTGCACTTCAGAAGTGAAAACATCTTTGTATAAATATATGTATCTGAGCGTGACGGTCACGCGAGTTTGGTGCATTTTCCTCATTCCAAAAGTGCCCAATGTGTCTAAAGAAATTTTCACTCCAATTAGGTTTTGGAACAGTGGAAAGTTCTTCCACAACCTAAATTAATATTGCAGTAAGTCTCCACGGGGAGCGATCCCTGATCGCTAAATGGGGACATTGCTCTGATGTATTTTTTACATATATTGTTCAAGTTTGTCTCTTACGGCTTTAACTCAAGAAAACCCTTACCAATAAGCTTAACTATTTTATTTATTTTTATATATTTATTTATCATTTTACAAAACCACTTACAATTATTAATTATAGTGAATTTGAAAACCACTGAGGTTTGTATAAATGCAACAGACGCTATAACAAGCGAAGTTGATAAAACCAAGTTCTATACAGTAAACAGAAATCTGTACTACATGTACAGAGTATATACACAGTATAGAATATAAATATTAGTTTGTATTATGAATAATTTCAAAAGTATCTTTGCACCTACCTTATGTTAGTTCTACATCACCCCAAGGTTGACTGGTAGAGAATGCCCTAGGCATTAAGTCCGCCTTTGTACAAATGTGCATAAAGTTTTTAAATAAATAAAAACACATCTAGTACAAAATACATTCGTAATTATGTTTTAAAATAATGATCTAAGCGTACGGGTGCAGAACAGTGAAGTGAACTCCGAGTCAGGCAACTAAAAAAGGAGGGATTACTTACAAACCTGACTGAGCCATGTTTTCCAAAAGAGAATCCCTTCAAATTCAAGAATCCCTTCAAATCAACTAAAAGTTCTGCTGTATATTAGTTAAATCCAGCAACTAGGTAAGGAATTTATACTCAGATTTCTGTGATTTCTAGTTTATGCTACCACACATAACTGCTGCTGCAAGTTTTAGTTATATTTTTGACCTGAATAACTATAATACGGTTACTATTACGATAATAGTCCCAAATTGTTTAAACTCATTTCTCTTATCTGTTTAAAAACTTAGACCTTTTAAACAAATTAAAAAAATCAGGTTATGTATTAGATCCGTATTGTAGGTGTGTATGTATATTTGAAGGGCCGCAATTTTCTTAAAAAGTAACGGGCCAATTTTCACGATTGTTTCGCTAACTTATTCTTCTATTCTTCTATTCTTTCCAAGGAGATTTGGGTAAATAATACATTAGGTATTAATTAGATTTTTTTTTCGCAATCAATTTCGTTGAAGTCGGTTTGTTTTTGTTAAATATTTCATTCAACCAAAAGAAATTTCATTTTCCGCTCCGAAAAGAAGCCCTGAAATAGCATTAATTTATCTAACTTTGATTTCGGAAAAACTGTTCCATTTGAAGCTGATAAAGAAAAATAAGCAATATTGGTGAAGACAAATTTCATAACAATAATATAATTTTCAAGCTGCTCGTAGATGCCGAAAGAGTGGGTTATATTGTAGTAAAGCATGTCTACAGTGCAGGGAAAATAGTTGTTACAATACTCCACTAATCATTCAAATAAATAAAGTCGAAGAAAATATTTGAAATGGACGTATATGTAAATTATGCACGGTGCATGAAATATTAAATACACCAACTGCTCAAAAAGGTTGATAGGGTAAATTTGTACTACTACGCGGATACACTCAAAAATAATGTAGAAATAGAGAGAGAACGTAGGGCATTGTCAGTCAGGGTCGAACATGCTGGCCCGTAGGTTTGCACGCTGCACTGCGCAAATCAAAATAACCCTATTCAAGGCGAATACTGTCAGTTTTTTTACGGACGGAAAAAACTGACGGTATACGCCTATGGGTTGAATATATGCCATTGACTGACAAGGTCCTGCGTGTCCAATATAATACTCAGGGCGCTGATGGGGCTGCCGCGCTTCTGAAGTGCATCAGGTATGTTTGCAAATGATGGCTTTGCCGCAATATTAAGAAAAGCATGGCTTCTTTGATGCAGTGGGTGCGCGGCAGCTCTAACGGATACCCGCAGAATGGAGATGGAGATGGATTGTCCATTCTTAATGGCATGGACACGCATGCATGTTGCGTAACCAGAATTTATATTTGTGTTGTTTGTGTAATTGTGATTTGAACTTGTTCTAAAATAAAGTATTTCTATATATATGTTACCGGAAAAGATACACTTCCGAGCAAATTTGTAAAATAATTTGTCAATGATTCTTTAATACATATATTTCCTAGGAAATTTATGTATTTCCTCGGTATTAAATGCATTTCCTAAATGGTAATAAGATGTGTATAAAATTAACATTGTACTATAGAGCTAGTGGTTAAAAAATAAAATACAGTAGGGAAAATCTGATGTCGTGCTCTATACACCGTACAAATTTGACATTAAAAGTGTTACATTTTTATAAACAAGCTGCGCCTCGCGGTTTCACCCGCGTAAGTCCCTAATTAAGTTTTCTTATTATTTTCAAATTTTTCTTCTTTCCTTTTTTAATTTTTCTTAATTTTTTCTTTCATAAGAACCTTCTCTAAACATACATAAAAAGTGTTTAACCGGATGTTAAATTGGTTATATTTGCTAACGATACCAGTGCTGTTATAACTGCTAATTATGTAATGACCTTAGAATATAAAATAAATAGCTTTCTAGCTGCCTGTGAAAACTGGTTTTCTATAAATAATTTGAAACTAAATGTAAAAAAGACCAAATGTATGCTTTTTAAATGTACAGTTAGAAAGAATACTTCTATTAACGTTTTATCTTTGGGAAATAAAATTGATGTAGTAGAGAATTTGAAGTTTTTAGGTGTACAAAGTGATTCTCTCCTTACCTGGAAGGCAGAACTAAATTCAGTTACGAATGTAATAAGTAGTGCATGTTATGCTATCAGATCTCTTAGAGACGTTTTATCATTTACTCAATTTCGTACAGTTTACTTTGCCCTAGTTGAATCTAAACGTAGGTCCAGCATTAAATTTAGGGGAAACAGGTATCAATATAACGTGAGTTTGACTGGCCTGTCGGTCTAGTGGTTAGTGACGTAGTTAGTGGTTCTTGTCCCCCCCCCCCCCCAGGACAAATAATTATGCGATGAGCATGATCATTTGTGCTGTGTTCTGTGTCTGGGTGTAATTTATCTATAATATGTATGTATTTAGAAATATATATGTATGTTTATCAGCAGTCTGGCTACCATAGTACAGGTTCTGCCTAGTTTGGGATCAGACGGCCGTGTGTGAGATGTGTGAAGTTAATGCTGACTTCGTTATGCAAAAGAAGGCATTGAGAACTATGCTTAGACCAAACTGAATCGTGTAGGGAACATGTCATCAAGCTAGGTATTTTAACAGTACCTTGCATTTATATTTTAATTCTCCTTACTCATTTAAATAAAAATCTGGATAAACTTGGGACCAACACTGAAAGAGAAAAATTGAACATTCGATTGAAAAAGTTCTTTTGAGAGCTATATTTATGTTTAAGAGTTCTTATCAGAACTACAACTTGCATATACGAATTTATGCAATTTAAAAAGTCCTTTTGAGAGCTACAAGTTCTTCTCAGAATTACTACTTTTACTTATTACCTCACTAGCAGCGCCCCGCGGTTTTACCCGCGTAAGTCCCGATCCCTTGGGAATATTGGAATAAAAAGTAGCCTATATATAAATCCAGGTCTCCAGCTATCTACATACCAAATTTTATCGCAATCGGTTTTGTAATTTTGGCGTGAAAGAGTAATAAACATCCATCCATCCAAACTTCCACATTTATAATATTAGTGGGATTACAATAAAGTTACATTAGAACCTATTCAATTCTTATCTTTTAGTATATCTATAACCTGTTTGTAAATGTAGGCAGGTGTGCCTACATTTACGAAACGCTTTACTACTTGATTTTACCTAATTTAATCATTTACAAGAGATACCTACTAATATACCTAGAAGAAGGTTACAACTTTCTAAACAGAGTTCCTAGAGTGGGGCACCCAAAATGCGTCGTATTGGAGAGTCTTCCTCTGAGAGAGAGGATCGTCTTATAAGTCAGAGAGAGTATGCATCGTAGTAGCGTGATAGAGAGTATAGCATCGAACGATGGCAGCGAATAAGTAAACAAAATGTTAGAACGTCACAGGTTCGCGTGAGGGAATCGCGCATTGAGCGCTTGCAAGGGAATCGCGCATTGAGCGCTTGCAAGGGAATCGCGCATTGAGCGCTTGCAACGTCTCCCTGCACAAAATATTAGGACTTCGCAAACACACGCGATACAATCACGAAACAATCGAGCATTGAGCGATCACAACGTTCCACTGCACAACATTTTAGGACGTTGTGAATCGTGCACTAGCCGCCCGTTCACAGCGGCTCACTGTACAAAAAGAAAAACAACAAGTGACAATATCTAGAGCACGCAGTAGAATTTTTGTTACACACACAGTAATATGTCGGCTTTCAGCTACGATCTAAACTACAATTTGGAGGAATGAGTAAGATTTTGCCTAAGTGCCATACAAAAATGGATAGATAAAGCGCGCGGTGTGTGCTGTGCATCCGGCAAAGTGATTTTTCCCAATATTTAGGAACTACCACAACCGATACAAAATCTTTTGACGGACATTCGTCCATTGTCTGCACATTTTTTAAATAGTCTCTTTCAGATGACTGCGTTTCTGAATAAAATATGTTAAGAAATTAAGGAAGGAAACTTCATGCCCACTTTTAAGGCTGAAGGGCAGGTTTATCGCCTCATAGGCATTCTTTCCCGTAATTAAACTTATAGTCAGAAACTGATTTCCACGCGAGCAAGGCCGCGGCCACAGCTAGTTATAAATAAAATACAAACATTTATACCGAATATTGTAATGATTTTCATTTACAAAACGAAAAAAAAATTATTGACTTACATTTAACTTCAAGAAAAGTTTTTGTAACCTAAAACCATTTTCCTGTCTCTCTATCTGCCTCCTAACAACTACAGCAAGTTCCAAAATATTTTTTAAGTTATAATGTATTATTATTCTAAAATAAAACTAGTTTCTAACTAGTGCCAGTCTAATGAATACTACAAGACTTTGTAGGATTTATTTATTTGCATAATGCAGTGATAAGGTATATATTATAAATTTTAGTTACACTGCTTAGTCCATATCGGCATGCAAATATTAGATAAATGTTGATAAGCCAGCAATTTAAAAAAAAATCCAAAATTACTTATGTAAGATCTTCTGAAATCTTATTCACATTTAAAACCTAATGCGGCGCTCCTATAATCAAGAAACGATTCGTTTTGCTTACGGACGGTAAAATTTTCGTTGAAAATCGGCATTAATGTACTTGTTAAAGATTGCTGATAAAGATTATTTTTCTCCTAAACAGAGCAACGTTTATATGACGCTCCTAAACAGAGCAACGCTAATAATCTTTATCAGCAATTTTAACAAATACATTAAGTAGTTTGTCACGGTAAATCAGTTTTCCTTTATTGAACGTTCAACAGTACGTTCTATAAAAAAATTAAGTAAAGAAAGGCAACCAACCCTATCGTCATCAGAAGAGATGAGTGTTACAATAGATACAAGCAGACGGGTCGCCTGATGGTAAGTGACTACCGCCGCTCATAGCCACTTGTGACTCTTTGAGTTGTAGGCCTCGTTGCCAGTCTTATAGGTAGGAGTAGGGGAAGAGAGGGAGAGGGGGAGGGGAGAAGAGGTGTGAGAAAAGGATTAGGGCCTTTGGTAACCTCACTCACTCCATGAAACACAATGCATTGCTCCACTGCTAGTTTTCTGAGGGGCCGTTATATCACTACGGTCGAGCCGGACCAGACGTACCGAAGCATGGCTCTCCCACAGTATAAATGGGTACAGTAAAGTTTGAGAATAACAAACACTTACAAATTAATTCCAAAACATTCGAGTTTACATTGATAATTTATAATAATTACATTTAATTTAATATCATTAGAACATCGTTTATTTAGTTTAATAATTAAAGTAGAATAAATCATCACTACGTATTATATAACAAAGTCTCCCGCCGGCGGGTTGCTAGTTTATTAATAATAATTAATCAATAATAATTAATTAATCAAGTACATATCTCCACTCATAATAGTATAATGAATAGATAATAATAATAGTAAAATAATATTTAATCATAAATTAAATAATTTATTGCATATTATATTTCATTTTTCAATTAAATAATTATTTTAAGTGTAGGTTACGTAATAGCGTTATTGTTTATTGAAACATTTGATTAACCACATCTGTTTTTATTTTTCAATTAGGGATTTATTTGTGCTATAAAACACTGAAATATCTTTATTAGGATTAATAATCGGGATTAAGAATCAAGAATAATATTTCTCCATTATGTATTCTTTCAGTGTGTTCTTAAATTAATTTTCATTTTCTATATACTTGATGTAGTAAAACTTTATTATATATTTTAACGCACGAGGCATTAGATTGTATTTGGCTAACGTAGAGTTGGTACGAGTAGTTCATTTTTCAATCGAAGATTACGTTGCTGGAGACGTTGGTCATTCGCTAATGGAAATAATAATTAATGTTTTCTAACGAATTCATTATTTCCAATATATACATGCCATTTAATGTGAGATCTTTGAACGTTTTAAAGTATGGTTTAGTACTTTCAGATTTATCTGTATTTGCTATGACCCTAATGCATTTCTTTTTTAGAAGAAAGAGTTTTCAGCCAATATACCCAACAGTATAATGTCTTAGTTTAACATGGAGTAGGCGTCATGTATGCTGTCATGGCTGTTTTTAAATCTGTAGTGTTCATATAACGCATAAACGAATCTTAATAGTTTGCTTGAAATATTTTGTATATAGGCCTACCAGTTTATAAAGTATTTTAACGTTGTTAAATGTGTAATTAATAATGATTTTTTTCTGACATAGTCTGTATTATTAAATTTATAATTATAGAGAAGCAGTGGTCTAAAGTTGTATTTAAATTTGCATTGTCGTCAGCAAACAGAATAGTTTTAGCATTTTTAAGGCAAGTCATCCAATATAAAATTAAATAGTCAGTCAAATAAAAATATAGTCATTCAATGAAAAAATTAAAATGAAATGCAGTCCAAAACGCTGCCTGCCTGAAAAGATGTCTGCTTTTGCGATCCAGACATGGTCAGTTTGGCAATTCTGTGAGTAGTACCTACTCTACTTCTACATACTGAATTCGGTTTTTAAGGTAAAGAGTGAACCAACGGCGTGCTATTCCTCTCACGCCTGTGGCATATACATTTACGAGTCATATTTTATACGATAGTCGATCGTAAGCTTTACTCCTGTCTAACAAGATACCAATTGCGTATTATTTTTTATTTGATATATTTAATGCTTCCTGTATGTATTTGTGCACAGCGCATGTGGTTGATCTATTTTTCCTGAAGCCATTTTGACTGTTGTTAAATATTTTATATTTTTCGCAGTCATTATACTAAATATTCAAATTCGGATCGGAGAGGCAACGAGATGGTTTGTGTGGTAATCTTGGTCCTTGGTCTTAGTTTGGGGAAGAGGTCTTTGAGAAACAACCCTTCACAGGCGCCTAAAAACCCTACAATTTTTTTAACAAAAATCGAAAAATATTAGATACAATTGTTTAAATCGCAGTTTAGTTCGAGTTCTGTAATCATTGAAAATGGGCAAATAAACAGAAAATGAGAATATCCTTTAAATTTCTCTACTAAATCGGGTTCATTTCTTGTATTTTTATTATCTATACTATGTAGCGTTGTATTGCAGTTCGTGCGGAAGAACGGCAAAAAATATTGATATACCTTAAGTATCATAATAATAAATAGATCAGAAATTTCAGTCTATCTCTGTTTGGGGCGATGTGTTAGAAGTTCGTTCATTCTATAAAACGCGCCGCGCGCTGCGAGTAGCTCTCTTTCTCACCTGATTATTCGTGACTAGTGGTTGTCTAACAGCACACCGTTATAGTATTTATCTATTCTACGAACGTCACAGTCTACAATTCGTAACATTTGGAACCCACTGGGGTGAGTTCTCATAGTATCGTAATAACTCCTAAACCACAGAACACATATACTCTCTACCGAGAGTCCTAAACTCTTAAACTGTTAAATTCCTTAAGCTATTAAATTCCTATACTATTAAAATACTAAACGGTATTTTATTTGTATGCTGTCCTAATTCCTTCCATTGGGACACTGACCTTTGTGTAACCTCTGTGCTGTCTAAAGCAGTTCTCTCATGCCTCCCTTTTTGAGGGTTCCAGGTTCCATCCAGTACTTGTAATTGCAAGACCAGTGTTCAAGTTACAACTGCAAGCAGCCAGTACCAAGCTCAAGTTCCGCGTACGGAAGAGCTACCGGCGTCTCACCACCGTTTAGAAGCCGAAGCTGCTACCAGCTACCAGGACCGCGGTTCTACCAACCGCGGGTCCAACCTTGCTACGCCCTGGTGCAAGAGGACTGCCTACTGCGGACACTATTTTAGCTAAGGCCAGTGTTCTCTATTTGTATTGAGACGTGAGGCGGTCGCGAGAAGATTGGCTACATCAAATAAAAGAAGCTAACTGGGTTAACTAGTGTTTTTGTTTGAACCCCCTACCTGTGGTGTGTGAAGGGAGACTTCCCTCGCCGCAACTAATATTAGAAAGCTGAATAGTTTGCTTGTTTGTTGAATGTGCTAATCTCAGGAGCTACTGGTTTGAATTAAAAAAATTATTTTAGTGTTGGATAGCCCATTTATCAAGGAAAGATATAGGCTATATATAATATCAGGCTACGACCAATAGGAGCGGAGCAATCAATGAAAAATATTGCAAAAACGGAGAAAATTTACAAACGCAGACGAAGTTGCGCGGGACAGCTAGTTTTATATAAAAATAAACTGCATGAAATGTATAAAATGAAGTGTCTCGTAGCTGGTACTATACTTTCGCAGAACACAACTTAGCGAATTTTGCGTCGTGACTTGGGCCTGCACCCGTACAAAATTCAACTGATCCAGGAGCTGAAGGTAAACGACCATAGACAAATGAGCAGTTGAAAACTGACCCTAATTTTCATTAAAAAATCATCTTTAGCGATAAGGTCTATTTCTGGATGAATGGGTACGTCAACAAACAAAATTGGCGAATTTAGGGTAAATCAATCCACATGAGATTCAAGAGCGTCCAATTTATCCGGGAAATCTCACAGCAGCGTCATCAGTCCATATTTCTTTGTAAACGACGTTGGCCAGGCTATCACCGTCAACGGCGAGCGCTATAGGTCTATGTGGTAATCATAGACCTATAGCGCTCGCCTAGCCCGATTTATGCGCCAGTCATGGAAAATTGGTCATTTCGGATACGCGCCGTCCGACGAAGCCGCAGTGGATATTTGCGCGATATTATATCCCATACATAATGGCATCTATGGGCCTTTAAAATGAACAAAATAATTAAATAATATCTCACACGCACTTTGTTTTATTTAAATTTAAAGATAGGAAGCGCTTAATGAAATATCCTTTAATAATAAAAATAAAAAAAATTAATTGAACTCTTCATTGTTATTGTGGTTAGCTTGTATAGCTGCTTGACGTAATTCCATTACAAATGTTTACAATTAGTACTTACTAAAGCATGTCGTTATAGTTATACCCATTTATTATTACACATTAAATAATCTATAATCTTTTATGATATTGAATCTCTGTTATTAACGACATGCTAAGAGCTGGTTTGAAGAGCTTGCCGGTAGACGAGTTGTTGTCATCAAAGCGCGTGAATCTGGAATGTATTCTGCTTTAGGTCCACTAATGACCACTCTCCACTTTAAAAGCACATACACAAAATGCACGACAATTTGTAGTAAAACAAAAACTAAAATTTCGTAGATTGATGTTGTTAGGTTCTCATGTAAAAGCGTACTGTAAAGATTCAAAACTATTTAAAATCTATTTTAGATGTAACTCAGGACTTAATAGCGGTAATATTAATAAGGTAAAATACCTTTTTTGGTTACCCGACGTTTCGATCGAATTGCACCGAACGTAGTCACGAATGGACTA
This sequence comes from Euplagia quadripunctaria, assembly GCA_963859945.1. Taxonomy (NCBI): domain Eukaryota; kingdom Metazoa; phylum Arthropoda; class Insecta; order Lepidoptera; family Erebidae; genus Euplagia; species Euplagia quadripunctaria. The sequence goes on along the minus strand of OY982567.1, from coordinate 7,098,886 downwards.
ACCGCGATCTGTGCAATTCGATGGAAACTTCGCTGCGTTGGGTTACCGTACAAATATTATTATACCTTATTAATATGATCGTGATTAAGTCGAGTTACACATCTAATTTGTATAAAAGTCGCAAAAGTTTAAAAATAATTATTTAAAGTCTAATTATGGTATTGTTTTAGGTATTTCACGCTCACTTTGTTAGCTCAACTTAAAGCGAGGTGTTTGATTTTAACCTAATTTTGAATGATTTTTAATGTTACTATTTTGCTTATTGACATAATATTTGAAACCAATTAATAAACTACAGGGAGATGGGCTCGTGGTTAAGTGGTAATCGAGTAGGTTAGCACATTATAAGGTTCAGTAATACTAGTAGAATGGGTGATCATTCTTAACACATTGAGACCCCTACGTACCTCGGAGAGCACGTTAAGCCGTCGATCCCGATTGCCATGCGAACATCTGTGGCATTCGTTACGGGTAGTTGGAGCCCTAAAAAGTCCGACATGCTGGTCAGTTAGACCTTGTTCTCTAGTTAAGAGAACTTTGATATCGCCTAGTACTTGGGTTGTGGAGATCTGATGGCAGTCACTTGACGTAAAATATCTAAGTTCGGCCTCAGTTAGACCGAAAGCCGACTCACCGACTTAGTTGGGAAAAGGGCGCGGAGGATGATGATGATTATAAACTAAATTACTCTTTGATATAGTAAGTCCATAAGTGTGTCGTATGTAGTTAAATTATAAGTTTATCCTTGGACGTACGCTATCAAACCATGAAGTAGTTACTATCCAAAATTTGTATGGATAGCGTATCAGCCATAATTTGTGACCTGATATTTCATCGTCGTCGTAGAAAAATTACGGATTTGATTTTTAGTAACTTTATAGGAGAGCACTTTAAAGTTTTTAAATTATGTTTTAACTAATATTTTGAAAACGGCTGTTTCTGTTAATGAAACCTGAAAATGTTACTGTGTGTATGAGCTTTGGAAAATGTTTTGTTTTATGGTAAAGTATAATGTTTTCAGTAGGTTTCTGTCAAAAATAAAAATCATCAAAAAATCAAATCCGCCGTTTTTCTACGACTGCGATGATTTGCTTGCAGCATTGAGATTCAGAGTTGGATATGTGTTTCGATCAGAGTGTATTAGGAGGTCCCTTTCTGTTAGCGAACTCACAGTCTATTACGTGGAATAACATAAATATAAAAGTTCATAATAAATGATAACTTAAATAATAAACTTAACTTAATGATAAATAAAATACAGCTTCCGAAATCCTACCCCTCCGGAAATATAGCTACTGGTGTGAACTAAGAGGGTGTGACTGCCTTCCGTAATTCCTTTTTAAGGAAAAAACGAAAGAGACGAAAGGATGAGGTCTCGTATTACTTTTTTGCAGAGTACTGTTTTTAATGGTTTTTTTTTGCATAGAGTGTAAACTTTTATTATTGTACTAGCAACCCGCCTCGACTTCGCACGGGTAGCGGAGCATAATTGCCTACATTTTTTTTTCTTGTCGTAGTGTCGTACCATCTTGTTGCGTTGAGCATGTCCGTTAGATTATAAAAACTTTTTACCAAAAATTAAACCGACGAAAAACAACTAAAAAGCAAGAAACTAAACCTTTAAGTATTTGCAGTATTGGGCTTATTTATATAAATGTGGGAGAAATCCCCTTACGTGGGAGAGCCATGCTTCAGCACGTATGGGCCGGCTTGACTCCGATCGTTACCACGGCCTCACAGAAAACCGGCCGTGAAGCAATGCTTGCATTGCATTTCGCCGCGTGAGTGAGGTTACCGGAGGCCCTAACCCTTCCCTCTCCCTTATTCCCGTCCTTCCCCTCTCCCCGCTCTTCCCCCCCTCCCCCTCTTCTCCTACTCCCACCTTAAAGGGCGGCAACGCACTTGTGATTCTCGAGTTGCAGGTGCCCATGGGCGGCGGTAGTCATTGCCCATCAGGTGACCCGTCTGCTCGTTTGCCCCCTATACCATAAAAAAAAAAATAATAAACTATCAAATTTTATATAAACTAATTTTGAGTCAGCGCCAAACAACAAAGTAATTAATTATCTAAATTATATATATATAGAAATGAAGAAGATTAATCATTTTATTATTTGGCACCAACTCAAAATTAGTTTCAAAGGTTTAGTTATTTTTTGTTTTTTTAGTTATTTTTCGTCGGTTTAATTTTTGTTAAAAAAAAATTTGTGGCTTGCACCATCTTTTAATACTCTGACAACTACTAATTTTAATACATTTAATACTAATCAATCAACAATCTTTCCACCGGGATACAGCCAGCTAACATTTTTTATTTATTCGCAATAGCATATAAACTGTAATCTTATAAATTTTCAATTGAGAATAAATCACTGAACGTATAAGTATATATTTCTTTCACATTCATGTGACCAGCTTACGTACCATCCACCACTCTATAGTCAGCTGACTTTTCTTTTCCTTTAAGATATTGGTTTAGCTATAATTTGATACAATTTTCAATCGGGAGGAAAAGACTAAAAAAAAATTTTTTTTCCACGTACGCGGGAGGCTGCTGCTACTCAACCCCCTGACGGAACCGCAGCTGACGTTCACGATCCTTCATGATGCAACTTTTTAAAGCATTTTACGAAGTATCGCCCGAAAGGAAATGACTGACGAAATTTGTACCTGCCTCGTGGACTAAAAGCATTGTATTTCTTTTTACCGAGTGAGTGTAGATTTTTTTTTTTTCTAAAAACGTCAACTCCCGCATTAGGAACTACTCCTGTGTCGCGGGGTACTTTACAAACATACAAACAACGGACACAAACAACACCCAGACTCGGGTGGGAATCGAACCTACGACCTATGGCATAACAGTCAGGGTCACTAACCACTAGGCCAAGAGGCCAGTCAGTATATATATATATATATATATATATATACAGTCGAATTGAGAACCTCCTCCTTTTTCATCGGTTAATAAAAACGTGAAACTACACTTTTGTCAATTTTACAACTGATCCGAATTGTTTGGGATAAGGTCTGTTTTAATGTAAATAAAATACAAAAAACAATGGTCTCATTTAATTAAAATTTTAATGCAGTTCAAAAGTGTCAAAAAAAAAATCACCTCGAACGGCATAGAAATACATTACGATTGGTTTACTATTAAAACATGTATAAGGCAACACCAACCCGAAGATAAGATATAATTCAGTATTCAATTTTGCTTTTCCCTTTTTATCGGTTTAATTATTATACTATAAAAATAATATTAAGTAATTTTGCCTTTTCATTGTTGTCTTTAAAATGTATAATATATAATCCTAGTGAAAGAGTTATAAGTGACAGATAGGACAGGCCGTAATTATAAGACTTACTTTTGCCTTTCTGTTACGCTGAAACATCATATCAGAAACAACTTTAATAATATTTGTTTGAGATGAAATTGAAGTTAACTAAAATACATATAATAATAATCTATATTCAAATATCCAATAATTTTAATGTTTTTATTAAATATACTGGCATTACATGTTTATTTTTCGGTAAACAAGTCCATACAAGGAAGCCAATGAACGTATTGCTTTTAAAAAAAGCTACTATTTAAATGGCATTTGTTACTTCTAGGGAAACCCCTGAAGGTTACGAGTTAAGGTTATGATTAAGATTGTCGCATTGAATAGTTAAACGCGCCTGTACCATATCTTAGTCTATACAATGTGGAGCTTGAGTAGAGTCGTCATTGGAGCACTACTAGTGACTCTTAGGTGAGAAGTGTTTGATAGCAAAATGTGTTCGTTTGTTTCATGTGGACGTTCGAGTTACAAATATTTAGAGGACATTCTCATAGCAGTGGGATTTTATGCATTTTACATAGTCATTTTATACTTTTTTTATGAATGTGAACGTGACGATTCGTGAAAAACTATTTAGTCGTCTACTACTTTTGCTATTTGTGACTGTTACCTTGAATTTGTAACCGCGTTTCTCATTCGGTTGAAAATGATGACACTAATTCCGAATAATACAAGTTAAAATAACAAAAATATTCTATTATAAATTAATTCACTTTCTCGTAATTGTGCTCGTTTCCTTGAATTATAATGAGTATTACTGATTGTGCAAGCTTTAGTTTGTGTTAATAATTTACTTTCAAGTTTATGATAAAACGTTGTTTTTTTGTTCTTCGGTTGTCGAAAACACAATTGTAACGTGAAACAGTAACAGTTAATACAATTGTTGAATTTTTTTGTAAAATAAAATACAAACGGGTGAAATGTATGTTTTTACTGTGTCAAACACATATGTTGGGTTTGTTAACATTTCACTTTAACAAAGTTGATCAGACAATATAATAAATTTGTATAGTCAAATGTATGTTGGTTCTTGCTTAACTTTTTAATTCCATGTGGATATACGACTACGTAGATAATAATCGCATTTGTTTCACTATAATTAAGTAATTTCTTAGTCAGATTATAACATTTAAAATAAAATAATCAATATAATATTAATAGCTTTAAATTGGAAACTAAACTCTTCATATTTTTTTTTTTTTTTTTATTCTGCAATTAATGTAAACTTAATATTCGTGTTGTAGCTTGCTACCAACAAGTTTAGAATATGATCTCAGAGCGAGCAATTATTCTTTTCCCGAAGATTTTATTTTCGGAGTCTCAACGGCTGCATTTCAAATAGAAGGAGCATGGAACGAAGACGGTGAGCATTTTTTTGTTATTTTTTAAAGTAATTAGAGGTGTTGCCATATCTTTGCATTCGTGTTTAGTATTGAATATAGGTCCTTATTTTTTTAAATACTGTTACTTTGTAGTATTTCTTGTCCATCTTGGGAGTGTTTTTTTTTTGTTTTATGATTGAAAAAGTTGCGTGGCATTTTGTTTATTTGAATGTAAATTTGTGCACTAAAAATATGACCTATACTCGATGCATTAAGAATGAATTAAGAAATACATTGATTTTTTTATGTAAAGTCAGTGATTATTTTGAAATAAGTACCCAAAGAGGAAATCAAAAAGCTATAAACGCTAACTACAAAACAAGGTTCCAGCATCTGCGTTCAAACTCGGTTGAGAGAGTAACTCGAACAGTCTTGAAAGTCACAAGTTTAAGTTCTGTTTTGAGGAAAAATCCTACTAATATTATAAACGTGAAAGTTTGTGAAGATGTATGGATGTATGTATGTATGTATGGATGTTTGTTACTCTTTCACGCCAAAACTACTAAACCGATTACGATGAAACTTGGTATGTAGATAGCTGGAGACCTGGATTAACATATAGTGTAACTTTTTATGCCGATACTCCCACGGGATCGGAAATTACGCGGGTGAAACCGCGGGGCACTGCTAGTAGATAATATATTTCTCGTAAGACAGTTATTTCATACAATAATAAAAATCCTAATTTATTAAATACTAACATTCGTCACCTAGGAATACAAATACCTAGGGTTTTAAATAATTATCCGTTTGGCCCCGATGAGGTGATGACCCGTGGGTGTTTCCACACATTAAAAAAAAAGTGACAAATATTCGAAATTCAAAGTTGCTAAAAGTGTTCGTTGGACGTTCAATTTTTTAATTACTCGCAAAACTTTTATAGCTCATAAACAAAATAGAGTGCAAAACACAGTACTAATAAGATGATCATTGACTTTTCTATTTTTCCACTAACGGTATCTTAGACGGATAATGCGAATATTCTTTTACACGGTTGGTTTCGGTACTTACGAGTATATGTACGTTATCGGAAAATCAATTTTCTACGCATTTTATTCGTAAACAGTAACTAGCTCCTTAGGATTTTCATTTACTGGAAGTATTCGGCACATCACAACATGTGCCGTTCATTTACAGTATACAGTAGTACAATCATCCTATCTGAACACTTGTGTATTATAGACAGATTTTAAAAGAATTTTATAAAAAAATAAGTGCCCTTTGAGTCTAAAGTATTAATTGCAAATCAATTTTTAGAATTGTTTATCGTAATTACGAATCTCAATAAGGAAAACCATAGTACCTATGCTTATCAGTATGACTACCTAAATAGTACTTGATGACAACATGTGACGTAATTTTATATAATCCAACTATGCGAGGAATTTATACGTTTCTTAATGAATGGATTTCACGCTCCTTAAATAATTATATGCATCACGCAAGATCGGTTCATGCTCACACACTTAAGACTTCCTGTAAGCAAGTTCATCATGGTACTTGTGCATGGCTCACTTTCTGTATACTTGAACCTCTGCTGTGTTCATTAGTGACGCGCTGCAGCGCGGGACAGATCCAGCAGTATCTTCTTCTTTTTTTGTACATTGACTTCTAATTTATTTTTTACTCATTTATGTTATATTCTCGCATTATCACAAAAGAACAAGGCAGTGATGGTTTTTTTGATGGATAAAGAAATGACAGACTGCACGGAGGGCGTAATGGTTTGAGTGGTCGCCTCGCCAATACGCCGCGGTTTGTGGGTTTAAATCCCACACGGACAAAAAAATTGTGTGATCCACAAATAGTTGTCCCGAGTCTGGGTATTCATTGTGTCGGTTATTTTAATATTTGTGTTTTGTTTGTGTATGTCTTTAAAAAAAATAAAGGCTCTCGTTTCTTTTTTTTATATCTGTATCATTCAGTACATAGATTTATATCCTGTAGCAAAGTGCTTGTTAAGAACCTTGCTTAGAACAATAATATTAATTTGTATGACTCAAAGATATTTGTTCCGGGTTTAACTTTACAGTAACTGTATTTAATATTTACCTTGTTACAAAGTATGTCACTGTAAGCTGTTCTGCATAATGGCACCGGATCTGTTTACTGAGTTCTACCAGCGTCACTATATATAGTAAATAAATTAATTAACCCTTTTAACTACTATGACTGTACTGTGGAAGAGCCTTAAATTTTAGCAGACCCGTTGTCCCTAGGGTTTTACATTCCATCACGTAAATTTTTGCCTTTCTTTCACCCACCACACATATCTGATTTTCACGCTATCACATTTATACACACACTTCACATAACTAATTAATGAAATGTAAATGTACCTTCTGATTTTGATAGATATTATTAATTTATATCCTAATTAAGTAATTAATTTTCATTCATTCATTCATTTAGCGTTGCATAAACTGGTTTGCTGACATTAACCTGCTTTTAATATATTTACATATACATACAAAATTCCGATGTGCATGTATTTTATACATGTAATTCATCGCCTCCAAAACGGCTGTACCATTTTTTTGAAGTGAAAACTTCTTTAGCGGCGTTGTGCACTTTTTGGGATGGGTAAAAAATGTTAAGCTCGCGTCAGGACACGTGACCTGATCGAAAATTCGTAAGACGGAGCCGAGTTTCTTATATTTAAAAAAATATAGATAACATTCGAAATTCAAACATTTATGAGCGGCCAGGAGCGCAGAACTTCCAGTGTACCCTATGTATACATTTAGATATGCTATTGCCTACTTTCTTTTAACCTAATTGTAAATATATACAGATGTGTGTATGTGTATGTTTATGCAAATACATTGTGAAATTATGTTTTCACATCTGACGTGCAGTCCTACGGCTGACTGTTTTTTGCACTTATGAGGTAACCTGTATGCTTCTGAGGGATAACCATTCTTCTTAGTTGGACACAACAGGTGGCATTGTTTTTAAAATCTAGCTAGCATTAATATTTGCATATTATAACTTTAAATATTAATTATTTAGTTAATATATTTTTTGAATAAGTAAACATCGTTACGCTAAGTGATACTCTCCTCTATTCCTAATATCTTCTCTCTATTCTAAGAGTTTAAGGGATATTTTAAGCTAGGATTGTTACGATGAGTATCAATCTATACAAATAAATAAAATTTAAGAGTCTGTTTGTAATCATGTTGTAATGTCAAAATAACAGCATTTTATGAAATGAATAATAAGATTTTTTTACACGGTACTGAAACGAAATTAACAGTTTTTGGCTAAACCGCTATAATAGATTTGTATCTTTTGGTTTTCAAAATTGATCCAAGCCATGAATTAAACCATACTTAAGTTGTATATTAAAAGCAATTTCATTAGTTGGCCGTGAGTTTAAACTTTTAGCCAAACGTTAAATATTTGACATATTGCCTATTTATCTTTTCCTAGAGATCGCGTGATGGTCAAATTTCGACCATGGTTTATTTCATTGGCCAATATTACTTAACCTGTCATTGTATAGACTTTTGTACCATGACAGGTCAAAATATGTACTGGACACTTAAAGTTGTATGTACCCGTTTTTGCATTTTTTTTAAACTTTGTAGCAAATATTGTTCAAAAATTTTAGCATTCATCACTTCTTCTTTCTATAAACTATAAGTGTACGAAATTTCATACTCCTCCGTCCGCCCAATTTTCGTAAAAAGGGATCCAAAGTTTTCGCTTCACGTATTAATATATAGATATATTACGACAAACGCGCGAGCGAAGCCACGGGCACAGCTAGTAAAAATAAAGTTTATAGAAAACTCTATAAAATATCCATAAAGCGGAAGCATTGAGTATTGTATCATTAGTTGCAAAGTGGCGGCTTATTCCCATCCGCTCTTTTCAAGAGCTCCAAAGTAAAATTGTTATTTATGAATTCTTTATTATGAAGTCCAAGAATTTAACCCTATACACTTCCAATGTAGCCAGGGGAAAGAAAACTTACAGAGTCTACGTCAATGGAGTTTTAAGCAAAGAAATCAGTAGACTTCACATTATTACTAGCAACCCGCCCTGCGCACGGGTAGCAGAGACATCTCCAACAATTATCATCATATGTCAACCAATTTACAAAAAACCTTAACGAATTAAACACCTAAATCTTCTTTTGTAATTAGAATACATTTATTTGCGTTTAAACACGGTTACAAATGAAGATCTTATAAACTATGTAACAGTTCGGCATGTAACCATAGCAATGGTACGTAAATATTAATTAAGTTTATTTTATGCATGTATCTAATAAACAGCGACTATTTATCTTTGCTGTTTTTTTTAAATTAAAATATTCCTCAATTGCGTAAAAGCAATTTTCAAGCAAAAATGATTTTAATTTAAAATTTCGTAATGGTAGATCCCTTATTGACTTCGGAATGTGATTATACATTCTTATCGACATAAAGTATCTGTTTCTATTGTGAAGAATCGCTCTGAATAGCTCTATCTATTAGTGAAAACCGCATGAAAATCCGTTCAGTAGTTTTTGAGTTTATTGCGAACAGACAAAGAGACAGACGTGATTTTTTGACATAATATCCTTCGAAATATTGGTAATTAAATAAGCCAGTGCTAGATGTACCTATATCTATTTTATCTTGTAACATAAAAGAGCGTATACGGTACTTTGACGTATGGTGTTATTTAGTCTCTCATACAACTTAGTCAGTCACGAACCTCGGGTTGTTTCCAATGTGATGAACTACTATTAGTATTTCATGATACTGTTAATTGTACGTAATTACATTACTCACCAACGTCAAAAATCTCGTGTTATATTTGAACTTGGAAGTACTTCCTGCGTTTTTGTAAGTTCAGTTCTTGTGAGGTCGATGTCATTATCATTTATCAACATATGTATATGTATTTATAAAATGTATAATAGTCAAAACGTAACTTTTTTTGTTTCGTAAACTTTTAACTTGGCATACGAACTTTAAAAGGTTATTTTACATAAATCACATCGAAAACAACCCGAGATTAACTAACTGAAACCGAAGTAGGTAAACCATGTTTGCAAGTGTTAAAGGTGCAAATTTCATAGAACTAGTGCTTTTGTTATGTAAATTCTGCCGTAGTAATGAAGATAGCAGTATGTCAGGAAGACGCTCCTTCCATCTTACTGCTGTGTCGATTACCACAGCAGAATTAGCTCCAAATCAATCACCTACATATATATTTACTACTAGCAGGGCCCCGCGGTTTCACCCGCGTAAGTACCGATCCTGTGGGAATATCGAGATAAAAAGTAGCCTATTTGTAATCCAGATTTCCAGCTATCTACATACCAAAATTCATCGCAATCGGTTCAGTAGTTTTGGCGTGAAAGAGTAACAAACATCCACACATACTCACAAACTTTCACGTTTATAATATTAGTATGATATGTATTTTTTTTAGAATTTTCTTTTACAAACATTGTAGGTATTTTTTGTGTTTTAGTACTTTGTAATTTATAACGAATTTTAGTTATGTTTCAATAATTTGCCATTTTTAAATATATAATTTTTGTAATTAAACACAAGGCAAAGGAGAAAGTATGTGGGACACATACCTCCACCAGCATCCGAACTTTACCGTAGACCACTCAAATGGTGACGTAGCTGCCGACTCTTACCACAGATACATGGAAGACATTGAGATGATTAGAAACCTTGGAGTTAATTACTACCGCATGTCGATTTCCTGGCCAAGGTAAGCAGTTTTCGAAAATATAATACATATTACCACATAACATTTAATCATGTGTATATCTTGCTAATATGTTAAAAGAATCTGATAAAAATCAAAGTAATTACGTAAGTAAAATACATTTAGGCTGGAAACAGGGTCAAATTAGGCTTCAATTTTATACTACAAAATGCATGTACCAAATGAGGAATAGCTAGCTCTACGTCGTGTTAGATACCTGGCATTATCCTAACAAGAGGTTCCAACTTATAGTTTTCAGTCCGTCAGATAATACAAGAATCTGCTGAAAACTTTACTGTTATAAAAAATGTCACACTTTAATCATCGACATGATATTGCCTTTCTTGCAGTAACTGGTAATCAGTATAATATCCTTTTTCAATTTGCAACTTAAATATATCTTTACGAAGTATTGTGATTGTAATGTACTCTCACATAATTAATGCAGTAAAAGAAAAAACAGCAAAAAATACAAGTAGGTATAATACAATTCAATTCAAAACGATTCTAAACCCACAGAATTCTTCCCTTCGGAACAGACAATAACATAAACCACTTGGGTGTAATGTATTATCGTACATTGTTCGAAGAACTTCTAAAGGTCAACATCACTCCCATAGTCACGCTCTTTCACTGGGATATGCCTAAACCATTAATGGACCTCGGTGGTTGGAGCAACCCGAAAATCGTTGATTATTTTGAGGACTACGCGCGGGTCGCATTCAACCTCTACGGGGATATAATTAAAACATGGACAACGATAAATGAACCTCACCAGCATTGCTATATGGTAAGTATGTACATAGTAATCATTAAAGCATTGCAAGTTTCCGTATACAACTGATAATAAGTAACTAACAATTCATGTATTTGTCTCAAGCGATTTGTATATTATCATTTGATTACACATAATAAACCATTAGATTTACCGCTACGTTATGTAGGCATAAACGTTTATCAGACAGAACAAAATGATTGATTGTTCAGTGCACGACCATATTTTGTTCTTACTATACTAATATGTATACATATATTTTTGGTCGAATATGGATTGTATTAAGGTTCAATTCGTCGCTGTGAACCGGGATGATGACTTAGTCAGAAATTTGCTAGTAAATTTACTTATAAATTTAAAAGCTGAAGTGAACCTGTTATACAGATTTTTAATGTATGTTATTGTTTAGTTTCTATCCATTCTGGTCTTTGGATGTTAAGTCTTTCGGTTTTCCGTATATGGTTATGACAGTATCGAAGAAAAGTAGTAGTATCAATGCTATTATGCGTGCTGACGATAGGTCATCAAATTAAACTGTCCTCATGGATGATCTCTTAAATAATATTTATATTTCTATGACAGAGAGAAATAATGGATGAATTTACAACAAATACTAAGTAGGTATATTATCGATAAGCACCTACATCTTGGTAAAACATAAAAAGGTAAAGGTTACTTGCGTAATCATCGCTTAAAACGAACCAACTTAAGTATAATTTTACTAGTATATAAAAATTGCAATGTCTAGTAATATAGTAATCATTAAAAATAATCGATATAGTGTAGAACTCTTTGACATAAAAATAAGAATTTTATGTGATAATTCATCGGAAAACTTAGTTACTATTGAATAAATAAACTTGCATAATACACAATGTAATAGAGGAATCACAAATTGATAACCTGAGTATTAAAAATACGAATATTTGAAACGAGTTAACAAAAAAATAAACATTTCGAGAATTAATATCACTCCTCTACCAAGTAAAGGGAGAGAGACTCACAAAAACCAGTGAATAAATTTGACGAAAACTCAACACAATTCATAGGCCACCACAATACTAGCCACGCTATATTTAGAAACATTAGACGGGGGATGTAAATAATGAATCGGAATCAATTCAGTTACATGCATAAAATACCAATCAACCGACAAATAACAGACATTATGCTGAAAGATTAATGGACATGTTTGGCTGGGATTCTAAATAGTAGTTTGTTCTAGCCAAGATCGAGGCAAAAGATTACGGAGGCTACTTCAAACCTTTTCTTTTTTTTAATTCAGGTTAGCTGCAAGGCTCATAATTTTTGAGACAGAAGAAAAGAAATTACTTGAGACATTAAAGAAGCCACTAATTCATTAACGACGAAGACTCTCTGATATTCTACTGAATTATAATATAATGGATTATAATTATAAAGATATGAATGCATAAACGTACATTACACTTTTATAAGCTTTCTTTACCTCAATTGTACAATAACTTGGCTTAAATTTGGCTATGGTATGCATACACATACATAATTATAGTAGCATTATGTACTTCATTGCATTTTCAATAATATATGTAATCGAAAACTTTATTGACTAAATATTATAGCTAATATGAGGTAAAAAAAGTTTCATAAGTTCATAAGGGGAATAGTTTAGCAACTATTCCCCTTATGAACTTATGAAACTTTTATGCATATCGAAAAAAGGAAAGAGACTTTGATTCTTAATTTTTTATGAAAGGGATATAATAATATTTAAAGTAGGTATGTAGTTAAATCCCTTTAACTACATACCTACTTCAAATATTATCACAGATCCCTCTGTTAAAAATCATCTCTTTTTTTTGGTTGCTATCAAAGACCTCATGATAATAATATCATACACAACTACTTTTTTATTAAAATGCGTTCTGTAGAGGGTGTGAGAGACAGCCTGAGTGCGTGACTTAAAACTTATACAAATGTCTTTACCGCAAAATTTCGGCTCCAGCCTCGGCCAATGGATAATTTGGTAATGGGCCGAAGCTTTGGTCAAAGGTTAGGTAGGCCAAATTATCTACTTTGGTGTTTGTTTTTATCATACTATTATGAAAAATATTATTTGATTGTGAACATTGAGGCTGCTAAATGCAAATGTATGTGACCTTAAAAACCGTAAGTATAGCACTCAGGTTACTTATTTCTCAAAAGTACTTAAAGTGTTAATATTATTACTGTATTCTGTTGTTAATTGCATAATTTCAATTCAGGTGTACTATTGTGATTGTTAAATCACTTTTAAGTAAAAAATAATACAAATAATATTATTTCAATATCATTGTTTTTAACCAGTTCCAGGTAATTTGATTGATTTCATTAACTTAATAATGTTAACATTACTTTTTTTTATGTAACCAATCATGTACCAAATTTCTTAGGGTTGTTAGTTTAGTAGTTTCCGTCTTCAGCTTCGGCCGAAGGTTTTGGAGATGGCCTATTAATCGGCTTTGGCTAAAAATCAGCAAAGGCACCCACGCTAGCAAGACAGCCGATTGCATGAAATGTTTGAATGTCGTTTGATTGATTACATTCCAGGTTTTCGGCAGCATGTGGTTTAATGATATTTTACTCATTTCTATTATATTAGCATTGTCAACCAAAAAAAAGGGAAAAATTATCAAAAAAATATCGAATTTTCCGGCCACGATTTTGATCTCAGAATTATGATCTCAATCGCTATCCCCTACACCTTGCTCACACAATTTTTTAATTGAACGTGTATGTTTTATAATTATATGGTTCCCTAAAAGGTCTTTGAACGACTTTATTTGCGTCAGTTGTATTTAATCAATATAAACCACTTTCAACCAGTATCTTTTTTGTAAAGACATTCATTTCAGGGTTAATTTCGAATGGAATCAATCGAGTTCCGTTTATATACTTCCTCTTATCTTATTTAAGTAAAATGTCTATCTTATCTTATTTAAATAAATTTACATTGCATATCTGATAAAAATGTAATCATTTGCTAATAAACACTTTAAGCTTTTGTTTAAAATTATAGGATATAATCAATATACGCATGTGAATCCTCTGGAATTCCAAGCATCCATAGGCTATGGGAATCGCTTATCATCAGACGGGCTGTATGAAATTTGCCACCAAAGTGGTATAAAAAAACAATAGACACTTCATTCAGCCTGTATCAATGGCACTGTTTACATTAGAATGATCATTTTATCTTTGTCCTAGGGATACGGTCTTAATACCTATGTTCCGGCTATAGCGTCACATGGCATCGGCGAGTATTTATGTACTCACTACACCCTGCTTTCACATGCACGCGTCTACAGAATGTATGAAAAGGAATTCCGACCTTATCAGAAAGGTAACATTTACTTCCTTTAAGATAAACCTTGTTTGAATTTTTTTGCCAAGAAGGTTTTCTTGTAACTTAATGTTTTATTGTTCTAATTTGTTTTTAAAAATAAATATTAAAATGTTACTTATACAAATAAAAACTGTCAGACGTAGGGCTACACGTCAGGAGTGAAAACATTACTTCACACTGTATATACATACACATATATATCAGAGCGTAACGGTCAGGCGAGTTTAGTTTTTTTTCCCCATACCAAAAGTGCTCAGTGCCAAGTTTTCACTTTAAAAACAGTCAAGATAAACATTTTACCCGCGGCTTCAACCGACCTTGTGAAAGTCAACCAAAATAAAAATATAAGCCTAATTAGTTCAAGAAGACAGCGCTGACATTTTCTTTAAATATCCATTAGGTAAAGTAGCTTATATCCTTTTCCAGGGCCAGGGTTACTCTTTGTTAATTTTGTTACAATCTTTGAAGATTTAGTTGAGAAAAGGTAAAAACAATCTTACTTAGGTTGTTATGTTTATAATTCGGAATTGGATTAAGGTGGCTTGAATAGATCACAACCAACGCGGACACGCGTTACTAGCATAATGTGTCTGAAACGCCTCAATCCTAAACTTTTAATCCATCAAGTTCCAACGTACCTGTATTTGAAAATTTATTTACAGGTATTGTAGGAATAACTCTAGATGCATTTTGGAGTGATCCAAAGGATCCTAACAAAGCTGAAGATATTGAAGCTGCCAGTTGGTATTTAAAAATGCATGTAAGTATCAACACAAGTATACCTGCTGTCACGGATCTTGAACAATTTGTGTTCAAGGTTGGTGACGGTAGATATCGTATCATTTTATTTTACTTTTTTCTGTATAATTATTGCACATTTCTGATTTAATTTTGTATAAGTCTATTAAAATATATGAATATAAATGAGGATAATACTAGGAACAAAGTGATGCAAAAAAAATTAAAATAAAATGTCAATTGTGGTCTAATGTTGTGATGGCAAATAAAACAAACATGTATCTACGCGTTATCAGGTGACGTATAAACAAATAATTAATGCCTCAATTTTGTTGGTTTTCTGTCTCCTTCGAACACCCATACAGAAGACTGTTGCTTTCTTTCCGACATGTAACAATATATAGATTTTTTATCTATTGTCACAATGTCATACACAGCATTTGAACTATGCATACATATATATATATATATATGCGTATTTATTTATATATATATATATATATATATATCTTTTTTTTTTTTTTTTTCTTTATCTACATTTTTTTACACCAATCAACACGAGTCCGTTTTTGTTCTGGGGTGAGTTTATGAGGAATTCAGCGGCAACAAAGTTTTGTAACTTTTTGTTGATGTAAGATTTTTGGAATTTGGCTCTAACTAATTCCCAAATGGCCTCGAATCTCCTCATGGGTGATACGCCGGTTTTCTTCAATTAGTTGCCTGACAGTAGCCACATTTTCCTCAGTGATCGCAGTTGAGGTGGTCACACATTACTAGTATTCTTGTTAACCCCTCCAGCTAAACTTAGTGCTTGTGTTAGGAGTGGGTTCACGTCAGTAGTGCACTGGATGCTAGAACGTAAAGGTGCTTGTATACCCCCGACGTCACCAGGAGATCACCAAAAACGAAAGATGGTACCCAAGCAGCGATACACATATTAACTATTACCGCCTGTCCGTTGCACTCCCGTTACCCGAGCGCCATCATACCGGCCGAACGCATGATGTAAACCGAGATCACGCCAATTATAGGTATTTTTGAATTGTCAGGAGTAGTAGTCAGTCAGACTAAGCCAGCTGTAAAGCTAGTTGCCTACCATACATAGATGCTAAGGAGAAGAACAGGCAAGAAACTCCAAGGACACTCTTTTTCAACTGGCTACATTCATTAAAAACGTAAATGAAATATGAGGACAATGTAACATATTGTTCAAAAATATAAATGATGACGGACGGACGGAGATGACCAGTCTCAACCAACATCACTCGTTCACGAGCATGACGCAAGCGCCACCCATCGTCCACCTCAACCATATTAAAGGGAGCCAAACGACCCGACACATACGCCACTATTGGCAGGAAGTACCGATGTTCCGATCCCGTTTAAGTCCCGGTGACGGCGGGCGGCGGTGAACAAGCGCCTTTAAGTTATCAAACAGCTGTAAAAAATAAATTAATTTTGGACTGGCCTAATGTTACTTCAAATTTCATGAACTAAAATTATTATCTGTGCGCAATATTTCATTTGAAAATCCCATTTGGCCATGGTCTACTTGTGAATCTATAGGTTTTGCTGTATTTTATACACGGAACGTTTTAAAATGTCGTAATTTTTTTTCAGCTTGATATTTATGCACACCCAATATTTTCCGAAAATGGTGACTATCCCGATTTTGTTCGAGAACGAATTAACAACAGGAGTTTTCAACAACATTTTTCACGATCACGGCTACCATATTTTAGTGATGAAGAGGTCAGTACGTTAACATAATGTAATGCTCTAAACAAACGGCCGGCATTTAAACTGCACGCTGGCTTCATAACTGCAGTTTTCGTGCATTTGATATAAGCCCATCGAAACTTTGCATTTTGCAGCTTGCATGCAGTTCAAATGCAGAACGTCTGTTTCGAGCCTTAAGAAAACAATTTACACAGTAGTTTGACAATACTAGTATTTATAGTACGAGTTATAAGTTCCATGTTCCACTGCATGACGCCTATAGATTATTTTGACGGTACGAAGTTAACGTACATCAGATTTCTGCTCAGTACGTTGATATTACTTGCGTAGTAGTGTTTGTTTTTTATTTTCTGATTTTTAGTAGCATCATCAGAGCGGTATGGGAAGGGGCATGGGAAAAGTAGTTTAAAGATATAATAATTTGTAAAGTTTCGCAACATATTAAATGAATGTAAATCAGATATCTCAATTTATGTATGGAACTGTAGACTTTATTCTTGTCAATAAGAGTGACAATGACACAATTGACTTTTTTTTCTAATTGTCTTTAGAATATAAAATGTTGTTGTCGTCGATGTTACAGACATTACATTGTTATATTATTTTCTTTTAAGTAAAGATTCCAGTTTCAAAAGTGAAATAACAGCACGAATGGAACAGTATTTCCAAGAAATTGAACCAAGTCCCTTTTTGTAAACGATATTTGTCTTCTTCGAAAACTTAGACAAGTGGTAGGTTTTACAATATTATTTTCACTTTCTTTATTCACACTATTAGCTAATTTACTAATTTAAAGATACTAGATAAATTACAGGTGTTCTAAAATTAATATTGGATGGAACAACTATGGAAGGCGTGTTTCTTTTTTAGTTTTCGAAATTCTAATTTTCATTACAATTATTATAGAACACATTTATTTTAATTTGTTCTAGATCGATGCACTACGCGGAAGTTCGGATTTCTTCGGCCTAAACCATTACACAACTTTCTTAATGTCTCCTTCAGATATGGAAAAGGAATGGAAGGTGCCATCTCTGGATCATGACACGGGTGTCAAAGTAGAACAGAACCCATCCTGGGCCATACCTGGTCCTGAATGGTTATCGGTATGCTAAGAATAAATAAATACTAAATACTTTTAATATTATGGAGAAATTTGGATGAGTATTCAAAAACAGACAAAGTTAATCGAGGCAAGATGGTTTTTAATAATGAATCGAAAGAAAAACTGTAAATCAATCTGTATCAGTATCAATATTAGTTTACTAGGTTTAGAAGTTTACAAGGTCACAATTCTTGCGACCATGGCCAGTGCAATTAAACTGGGCTGTCGTAAATCAACTGTTTATGATATATAGATTCTTATAACAGAACAATGCGGTAACTTGAACTTGAAATAAAATAATAATAATCAAGGAAGTAAAAACGGCTCGCGCAGAGTCGCCTGCCTGGTGACACCCTAGCCTTTGAACGTACATTTATTTCCTGATAAGCAAACACTAATCAAAACTAAAAGAGTCCGATCGACATTAACTTTTTAATTTTCGTTTGACTTACTCACAAATTGAATGTGAACATTGCTGATAATATTGTAACGTGCGATACAACAGCAACGTGATCTCTTTATCGTTTATAAGATATGATTAAATTAAATGAAGATTAATTTGCATGTCTCTTTGTAATTATACAATGCAAATATAATCGTTCTAATTACAAGAACATGATTCATTGAATGATGAATTGAGTGTTAACTATAAGCGCCAGATGGCAACGTATGGAGCAACCGGAATTACGGTACATTTATTTTGTATATATGAAACCTATTCCTCGTGTTTCCTACTTTGTTATTATTAATAAGCAGCGATAGTTTTACTAGACAAAACACAATTTCTATATATAAATTATTTTGAAATTATGACTTCACTGTATTTTAAGAACCACTAAAGGTCAATATTTGTTTTTTTAGAAGTTATATAGGGAAAGGATTTTTTTTCGGTAACCGATGCGATGTGTACGATAGGTGATCATACACATCGCGTCGGTTATCGATAGATACCAGCCTATCATTACAATTTTGGTATCGGTAGTAATGCGTATAATAGTTATAACACTCCTTTCTTCATGAGGATTTTTCATGAGATGACTTTGTCCCGTGTTTGGTATGGTGATGACGCAGTTCTTTAAATAGGAGAAACATGCGTGAGGTTTTATTGGAAAGTTAATTCACAATCCTAATTCGCTCGGTATTTATAATGTAGTTTCCCAAAAAATCGTGTTCGGAAAAATTATATTTTTGTTTAGTGGATTTGGTGGATTTTAAGTAAAATCTAAAACCCGTTATTTTTATTCTTCTATAACAATTTGCGTATCACATCTTTTGTACTTCAACTGTTATAGGCACCGGCAATGTGCTCTAGTACAATTTATAGTCCAAAATCCGATCTGGATTGGCCAATACTAATCAGTTTTTATCTCTGACAGAATTTCAAGCCTAGTTTGAGCAGTTCCTACTTGCAAGCAAGTTCAACAAGGTTCAACAACAGCAAGGTCTTGCTGCAAAATCATTTTTGAAAATTGAATCTTCCTATAAAATTCAAAGAAGTGTATTTATAAGCCTTTGCTGAAGTGTTTTTTCTAATTCATTTTTTAAATAATTTTAAATGCTTTATCAGAACAAAAATTGTTTTAAATTTTCTTATTAGGTGCTTATGGTCGGGTAATAAAACTGTAGCAAATGAAATACCATAATAACTGCCTCAATAGAAATATAAAGCCTCGCATAAGTGAACTCAAGGTATATAAACTGAATCAGTGCGACTGTGGAAATACCTACACATTACAGAAGAACGCGGACGTCACTAATACCACAGTTTCTGATCGTTATGATTGGTTCTCGTAAAACCTACTCGGATTACTTGAGCTCAAGAGAGAGGAGGTGCATTCAGTGGGTAACAGAATTGAATTGAAGGCAATTCTTTATTTGCTTAGAGAGTTTCTTTCTTGGTTCATTCTTTATTTGCCTTTGAGTGCATAATATTTTATCAAATTAGAAAAACTTAAATTTTGGCCTAAAAACTGAACTATATTTACAAATATTACAATTAAATTTACTACCATTACTACTGTAGTAGTCCAGGGTAAATTTTTATTGTTTCGTTAGTCAGGTAATGTGTTGCACATTTTTGGGCACGTTTTCGACTTTTTATAAAAATAGAGTTTTATATAGGATGATACTTAATGTTACAAAGCACTACGCTTTTCGTTCTCTGTTTTGAAGTAAAATATACTAAATATATAAATATGTTGTAAGTTAAATTACGTTATTAGTTAGAATAGACAAAGGAAAACAAAATGTATTGATATAATACAAAGATACAAAAGTTTTTGTTTTTTTTAAATATATATTGTCACAAAAAAGTGCGTGTGTGCAATTCACACACGGTAGAGGTGAAACTTCAGAAAAGTAGAGAGAATGAGAAAAAAGTAAAATCAACACAAATAATAATTTACTAATGTTAATAAATTTAATTTATATGAAAGTTATTGGTCAAATTAACACAGATGTGTTAAATAATTAACATAAATTAATTAACCAACGAATTTTAATACGCAAATGCACAAAAATTATACACGTTAATGATACATGTTGACTATGACGCATTTTCTGAAGGCTTCGTAGTCGGTAGTGTTTCCTTTTGTCTTTGTCTTTACAAAGACTATAGGAAACACTGTGTACTTGTATTCTATCTCATTCTCTCGCAAGCTAAATCTTATTTATGAAAATGTATGTCTCTTTTCAAAGATTATAGGAAACACTGTATACTTGTATTCTATCTCATTCTCTCGCAGGCTAAATCTTATTTATGAATATGTTTGTCTCTTTTTAGTGTCGCTTTTTCTTTCCATCTAATTTTCAAATCACAACGATTCTAAAGAAGTTTCACTGCAATAAATAAAATTTATTTTTCACAGGTGAACCCTCCCGGCTTTCGAAAACTACTCAATTACGTACAAGCAAACTACAAGGTATTAGAAAAGATACCAATCTTAGTAACAGAAAACGGAATGGGAGACAAAGGCCAGATAGAGGACTACGAACGAGTATCTTACTTCAATGACTATCTTTACCAACTACTACTGTCTATACATCAGGATCATTGTAATGTCAAAGGATACTTCGCATGGACACTTATGGACGACTTCGAGTGGTCAGATGGCTATGTGTAAGTGCTAGAAATTTCTAATTACAGTAAAATAATTGAAAGACGAAGTGACATCAAGAAGACCGAGTCTCAGCAAAATCTGCCTGGGTTTAGGTAGTATCCTAAGCCCAGCTACATTTTGCCGCGACTCAGTATTCGTGTTTTGTTGTTTTATTGTGATATTTTTAACTACAAATATACGCGCGTATTGAGGTGAATAATGAAAATACAGAGGCTGAATTTTGATACATTAAGGAATTTAAATAGTGACTTACATTCTACATTTTTTTTAAGATCTACTTTATTGATAATTTATTAATTTAGTATTATATATATTTCTAGTAGCAAAATAGAGTAGCTCATAGGTATTGAGGATCTGTTTGCCATATTTTTTATCAATTATTTTTTAATTTATAGTTTACCAATTGAAAATCAAACGTTTCCAATTTTTTTTTATTATTTGCTTATCACAAGACGGGTCATGTTGTTGACTAACTTACTTCCTTTTAGAAAAGTTAAGAATCCACAGTTGCCACTTTGCGCACGACCTACCCATTCGGTGACCTCAAATGTCATAAATAAATCAAACTCAATGTCTATTTCAAAATCTTATTGGTGATTTATGATGATGAAGATACCTGATGATGATTCATTAACATAAATACGAAGATAACGCTCTTAAAGTTCCGTCTATGGTGTTTGATTATTCAGATGAATCGCTACTTCGCAAAGAACTTTTCAGAAAAGAACACAATACATGTTCGGACAAAACTCTTCGTAAAGTGTGTGGCCGACTTAACGTAGAACATGAATTGAATAATAATCTGAAGAACTTGAATAATAATCAATATTGTTTTCTTAATTACCTATTAAGTAGACACCGAGGACAATCGTGTGCATAAATATTACTAAGCTTAATTCCAGATTGGTTTAAATTGTAGTTTACACTGTAATTTATTTAAAACTAGAGTAATTCATATAATCGCAAAATCACAATAGTGCCCTTGACACAGTAGACTTGAATACTATTTACATAGTTTGATAAAAGTATATAATATCCTTCATTTAGTAATTAACCTGGGTGGGTCTTAGGTTGTCAAGATAGCATAATGACTTAGGTCCTATGTTGTCTACATAGCAGAATGCCTAATTAGCTGAAAGACTGCATCGCAAAATGACTAGATATCATTTTGCCTAGGTCTTTGATTGTCCTAATATCAAAATAACTTGATCGCAAAATTACTACTAAGGTATTTTAACCACTTCATTCATCACCTGTACATTCGCGTGCAGTAGGCATATTTTAACTTGCTTTTTGCAACTGCAGTTTCTAGTTTGCAAAGTAGATATACATTTTAGTAAAACTCTAAGGAGTTTTTATATCTTAGAAAAAGTGCATAGATACTTATTGGAATGAGGAATGATAATGACTACTTGAAACAAATTAATATGATTGGCAGCAGAAACATAGACGTTTTATTCATTATTTTCCTGTTTGGTTGCAAATTTTCTAAAACTCGCATAATAATAATGTCGAATATCAACCTATTTTTTCTAAAAAATAATGCAATTGTTTGGTGTGATGGGTATGGCTATAACTTTGTTAGAAAGTATGCGAATCTTAATTCTTTTTGGCGTTGTTCGAACAGAAGTGAGTGTAGTGCGTTGATTACTCTCAACGTTGATAAGACTGCAATAATTGTAAGAAATAGACAATCTTTGCATTCTTGTAAGAGAAATACAGACAAAATGTACAGGGAAATGATAATGGAAACTGCAAAACAAAAAGTATGCGAAAACATGTCCGCGGTCAAGAAAAATTACGAGAAGACTGTAATGAATTTTGTAAGAGAAAACCCCTCTACATGTACACAAATGCAGCCGTTCGAAGCCGTTAGAGATACTTTACATAGGACCAAGAAGAAATATTTAGATGTGACCAAAACCGAATACAGTAAATCGATCTATGTCGTCATTCCTGCAATGATAAAAAAAGAGTTCCTGGTGAGCGAGTATGAATTAGATGCTGAAAATAAAATTATTATGTTTAGTAGCCCTATCTGTACAACAGTATTAAGGTCTTGTGTTTACAACGGCAAAGTGGTTTTAGGGGATGGCACATTTAAAACAGTGCCCTGGCCATTTAATCAACTGTTTACTATATTTGTTGATATAAACAGTTGTAATGACACTACTAACGTCAGGCCCATGATTTACGCGTTGATGCCAAACAAGACTGAAAGGACTTATACCGCATTGTTCACAGTTATACGTGATGTACTACAAATCGACGTTAAATGCTACAAATGTGACTATGAATTAGCACAGATTTCCGCTTGTAAAAATGTTTTCCCAGGAGTAAAAATATCGGGTTGTTTTTTTCATTACACCAAGACAATAGAAAAGAATGCAGTAAAGACAGGATTGACTGCGGTACCGAAAGGTAGACAAATGGTCACATATATAAAAACTTGCCACTTTTACCCTCCTCTCAAATCCGTGAAGCGTGGGAAGAAATTCTTATTAACAGTCCAAAATGCGAAGAAATTAATAAGTTCAAAGAGTACTTTTTGCGACAGTGGTTTAAAAACCCATCGTTGATTTCCTGCTGCAACGAAAGGCATAGGACCACCAATGCTCCTCGATGAAACCTCTGGAGGCCTGGCACCGACGCATTGGTAAATTCAAATTCAAATTCAAAATCATTTATTCAATTAAGACACTAAGTGACATTTATGAACGTTAAATTGAAGCTACTGCATGTACTGGATTGTCGAGGTAAATTAGGTGAAAACACCAAAATCTACTGCCTGCTTGTGTCGATCCATAACTTCCAGTTTCCAAAATGCGTAGAGCCTTATGAGAAGAATACTGGCAAAGAAACTCATGGCCACTCTTTTTAAAAGTCAGATCTTCAGGTACAATGGTATTAGTGTTACATAAAAGATAAGCATGATGCAAGCTGTTGCCACCTGAATTTCATTTTATTGAAATGCTCCAAAAGCTAACGTACAAACAAAAAATATCACTCAGTGATACCGTTGAAGATTCGAACCTATTACGTACCCGGTACAGGTACCCGACTCCAACAAAGGCCGACTTTAATAAAGTTTATTTCTAAACTTAAAATAAAAGCACTTACCAAGACGTGCTGGTTCGTGGTACATTCTTTAGAAGACAGAACAGAAAAAAAAGATCTAATTTTTGACCGGAAATTGAGCCAAGAAGTAAATAAATTTGTGCATAATGACATAAATGCATTGAAATTTATACAAAATATTTGTAAGATTAAACGCATGCTGGAGTAAGTTATCATCATAAGAGTTAATAGTGAGTGTATTCGATATAGTTTTTTATAGTTTTTGGACATTATATGTATAAAACAATTTTTTAAAAGAAGTGAGAGTTTGAGTTAAAATCTTTTTAATAAACAACTTAATGTAGTTTCATTTGAGTGTACATAACATAAACTAGTCAATATGCGATCAAGTAATTTTGCGATCAAGTTATTTTGATATTAGGACAATCAAAGACCTAGGCAAAATGATATCTGACTAGATATCATTTTGCCATGCAGTCTTTTAGCTAATTCGGCATTCTGCTATGTAGACAACATAGGACCTAAGTCATTATGCTATCTTGACAACCTAAGACCCACCCACTGTCTATCAAAAAGAATTGCATAACTTTGCATAAATAGATAGTGGGTACGGTACGCATTTTGTCATATTTTACAGCAGTCTATTTTAATTTTTTAATGTTATGTTTATAATGAGACCTGTTGGCCTAGTGGTTAGTGACCCTGACTGCTATGCCGTAGGTCGTGGGCTCGTTTCCCACCCGAGTCTGGGTGTTCTTTGTGTCCGTTATTTGTATGTTTGTAAAGTTCCCCGCGACACAGGAGTAATTTCTAATGCGGCAGTTGTCTTTTTAAAAAAAAAGAAAAAAAAAGGAATGTTAGTTCTACTTGGAGTGCTTAGAAAACAGTCACAACAATAACAATCAATAATATATACTAAATTCAAATCCAAATTATTTATTTGCTTTAAATGGGGTAGTACATGATGTGGTATTACACGTTTGATATAAATCTAACAAGCCCATTTATTTATTAGCCATTAGCCATGAAAACAGCATGCAAATTTGACAAATTATTAAAATAACTTATGTTATTATTATTGTTCTTCATCAGGTTAACTGTGAATCGATTAAATTGGCTGATTGGATGGGCTCTTGTTCCATTTATTATTCTTTTATTACTCGATTTCTTATTTGAATACCATACATTTACATATATGAAACTAGATTTTATTTAGAATAGAATAACATATCTATATAAAGAAAAGAAACTTTACGTACAAGCAAAATCCATAATCCATTTTCTGAAGAACAATGGCAAACCTGCTGTCCTGTATTTATTTTAATACCGATCATACATTGTGTGTTGAGTACATTTTTATTAGGTTTGCTATGATGACACTTCAGTTTGAAGTTTTGGTGGGTTGTCTTATCAACATTGTAGCCCATGTAGGTAATCTTACTAATATTATAAAGGTGAAAGAATGTGAGGATAGATGGATATTTGGTACGCTTTCACACAATAACGGGTTAACAGATCTGGATGAAATTTGACACAGAGATAAATTATAGTCTGGAGTAGCACGTACTTTTTGTCCGTTTCCGTGGGATAGACTCCACCATAGTTTTCACGCAAACGAAGTCGCGGGCAACAGCTAGTCCGAAATAATTTTTATTGTGAGTTAAATCGTCACTATTAATATTTTTGGTATTTAAATCTGACTTTAGAGATAACAACCAGTTTCGTAAGACTGGTTTATTAAGTTTTTTTGTACACTCTCGAGAATGCTGCCTACAATTATTAAGCCATTGGTATTTTATAAATAAGGACATAAAAAATTATAGTCTATTTATGCATAAAAAGAACATCCCGAATTTAAATTTATGCAATTGATTTAAAATGATAAGATTTTTTTCTATAGAATACATAAGACAATGGATTTAAAACTTTTTTCTTAAAGTGCTTCTATTGAACAAAGAATTCCAGAATAAGCTATTACTCGGGCGTTGTATTCAGTTTACCTACTCAACGACATATTGATAACCTTATTAAAGTAGCACTAATTGCATCTTCAGTAAGGTAGTGCGCCATTCAAGCGGTTCTGGTTACATAGGAAATATATTGGACGCCTTTCTCTCTTCTCAGTCTTAAGTCCAACTGCTTCTTTTTTGTTTATGATGTTCGTGATATACATGTCTTCAGGTGCTATTTGACCAAGGCTCAAAGAAGCGAAATAACTTGAAAGCATTTGTTTATATGTCATAATTCACATTGAATGAACCTCACCAGTCGAGCTGGCCGATACGTACCGAAGCGTGACTATCCCACTTCAAATTATTTTATTACAATTATTATATAAATATTTAATTACATCACTGGTTTTTTTTTTATTTTCAGACCAAAATTCGGGCTGTACAAAGTCGACTTTGATAGTCCGAACAAAACCCGAACTCCAAAGCTGTCAGCGAAAAATTACAAACATATAGCGCGCACGCGCAAAATTAACTTCAATTATATACAGCCACCTTTATTGAACCAGTCACCCCGTTTATAGGTAATTTGTTATCACGTTTGAATACTATCACCCAAAACACAGGCCTAGTTTGGATGATAGTATCTGTATAATAATATATATTAAAAGTAATAACTATGTAATATATGAATTAGTCATTTAAGAAATAATAAAGAAGTGTTGACGTATAATTGTATGATATTATTTTGTTTAGTTTGCGCTGGTGGTAGTTTATATGTAAAAATGAGACTTTCTCTCGCACTAAAGGAGGAGAGTTGGCTCTCCTGGATATGGCAGGAGCCTATGATATAGTCGGTGCGTCGACGAAGACACCTTAGGTTTCGGTGAATTTGATTCCGACATAATATCTTTGTCTTGCGGTCGTCGCTCTACTTAGAAGAGTATAAACATACAAAAAAAGTTAATTGAAAATGTTTGTAACCCTTTGTAGTTTCAGCTAAAAGGCCTATTAAGTATAGGTAGTATAGAAAATCAATCATAAGTAGTGGTCTGAAACTCGACCTTCCTTATATCTGCTGTATACGACAACGACATGACAGCCTTTGGAATAGCCAAGTAAAATTAAACAAAAACTATCATCAAACAGTTGAGAGTTCTGTGATCAAACATCTCATCATCCTTATTGGTTATTAATCAATACCTACCATCAAAAGCCGTTTTGACTTCAACTGATTTTTATAAATAAATAATAAACTATAACTAGTTTGACTGGCTGTCAACCTCAAAATAATGGATCTGATCAAACAAATAGTTTTAAAATGAAAATTTGCATAGAAACATTATTTAAATTTCGATATTTAGCCGACTCCTCTATCTATCTATCGCTACGATCTATTACGTGATATTATTACGGGGAAAACCCTTTTTTCTCGTGAAGACTACGTATAACCAATACTTTAAGCATATTGTTGTTTTTCTGCATTTTTCTGGTGTTGTGTTACCATAGGTTCAAGATGGAGGCAGAAAAATCATTGGTACTGCGAGTAGTCTATTTATAGGCACCGGGGACAACTTAAAGTCTGCAAAACACTTTCCAGATTTTAAGTGGTACCTGTTTAGCAACTTAATTTGATGTAGGAAAAGGACTGAAGTTAGTCAAACCTGACCTAGCTGATATACAGCTAAGCAGTCTAATGCAGCTGCAGATCAATTAACGGTTCTCCCTCTGTCTCTTTGATTTGAATATGAACCGTTGACGCCATAGTATCGTTATTCTAACAGGCCAATAACTTCAGACTGACTATCACAGGCCAGTTTCTCAGAGAGTTGAAATTCCCAAAAAAACATCATTGCAGGTATATACGCAGCTTGTTCTAGCTAATAAATACAGTGACGTAATAATAATACAAAATAAAACAATTTTAATATGTAGATACATATATGATAATTACTTATGTATTTTTTTCTTCTAAAAATTAATCAAAAAATTTGTCAGCCATTCAGTCAAATAACCAGCAGCATTTGTGTACGTTGCAGCTAACAGAGTGATATCAGTATATGCAGTTTTTAAGAGAGTTTTCAGGGTTATTGTTCAGAGAGGTACAGCTACCTTGACGACTACTGCAGGGGCTTTAAAAGTCGTGTTGTGTCCTGTTCAGCCAGCGCGTGAAAAGCAGTTAGCTGCTACACTAAATCTCTCGGATGATCAGAGGTGATAAACAAGCACACGGTTCTTTTGATGCAGCCACCTACCTATCTGCTTACCTATTCGTTGATACCTAACGACAAATGCAGTAGTTCAAAACATTCATCTTTCATCTTTTGAACTGTAACTTTACATAAAGCTGCAGAAACATATTTTCTTGATATACCTATGTTCATGAAAATAGATTGTCTTTTTAGAGATTGGAAAATTAAAAACTAAAAGCATTTAGACTTCTTAATACTAATAAAACCCCGACCTAACTTTCAACTTAATAAGAGTTGTTAGCAGCCGACTTAGACCATCTTTTGTATAGACCTCGTTCTCAAGGGATATTAAATATATTCGGAAAACCTTACCTCCAAAAGTTTTGTGATTCACAGTATATATTCGTACTATATATTCACATATAGCCTTATTTGGCATTTAATTTAAAACAAGTGGTTAGGTAGGTGTGTGTTGTTAAAGATACTATGGTTAGTATACTAAGCAGTTATTGAATATAAGAATAATAGTTTAAAATCACTATTCAACTTACTGCAACTAGATCAATCATTCTCTAGTGAATTACCCCATTGGCCGAGGCTGAATGCAGCGTCTGGTGGCATTCATAAATGAGACCGGAGTTCATGATGTTGCCCTCCAAGGCCCTTTAGGATGGCCATACTGTCTGATAGTATAGGGATGTTGTACTCCTTTATACCTTTTGACATGACCGCAGTGGCGGCGTAGATTATTGCAACACACTCGCATTGAAATATGGAACTGTGTTAGCCAAGCACCAGTGATATTTTTTATATTTCAGTCTTGTAAGAAAACTCCGGCTCCAGTCCCTGATCCCATCTTGGAGCCGTCCGTGTAGGTTCGCACTTCATGTGTGCCAGATTGACCTCGATTGTTTTCAGATAGTTGTATTTCATATTTCCTCTCGAAGATGTGTTGTTTCGGGATCCTGTCGCATGGGGAAGTTATAGCAGGTATGATATTGCACTAATTGATTCCATAATTTGATATAATGACTCTCTCAGTTGTACCGCTGTCCCAGAAATTTAAGTCTGATGGCTGCCTCAGCCGGAGGCCTGCTGTATATACAGGTCTAGTGGGGCTAAATCAAGGGCAGCTGTGGGAGTTGTGCGCATACAACCAGTGACAGCAGTACATGCTAGTCTCTGAAATTATTGCAGGTTGTCACTGACAGTGCTCAGTTCTGTTCTGTGCTACCAGGCACAAGCACCACACGTGATCATTGGCCGTAAAACCGTTTTGTACAGCCATAGTGTGATTTTCGGTGATATCCCCCAGCTTCTGCCGAGGATTCGCTTGCATTGACAGAAAATAATAATTATTATTTATTTTCAGACGAAGTCCATACTTTTGCATACATTATTTATTATATTAAGTTTTATATAAAATAGTAGTAAACAATTCTAATTTAACAAGACTCGTATGAACCCCTTCATCATTTTGGAGTCATATTTGTCTGCAATGATCTTAAGAAAGCTCTAGTAGTAGTAGTAATGTAGTTCTTAGCAGAGAAGCAACTCTTTTTCGAAAAATGCAGACCTTGTTCAATTTTGTGTCCAGGTGCCTATTCAATAGGAGTTTGTAACTACTGTACTCACTCTCACTCACTCACTATTCTGTTTTTGCAAGACGCAGAAAGTTGTGATTTCAAATCAAGTTAGCTATAAACAGTATGGTATATAGTATATAATTATAGCCTTAACCTTTTGAACGCCTCTGTGACTTATTGTATGTGAAAAAAAACATATTTTGAACCAGGATTTATGTAATTGACAATCTTTTAAAAACTCATTTGTAATTAATATTGAGTACATTTATAAGAAAATGTATTTAGTAATGTAATGTATTTAGTAGTAGGTAGTACTACATTTTATATCGTTTTAAATGTGTTTGGAACGGTATAAAATGTAATACTACCTACTACTACTAATATAATTTTACTTGCAGCTGGTCATGGTAATTGCCCGATTTAATTTATTGGCTGTCTAGTAGGACAATAACTTAAGCCGGAACTTTATATATAATATATATAACTTTATATCGTGGGCGTAGTATCTAACTTGTAGAACAACTACAACTACAGAGCTGTACTTCTCACCGCAGAACTTTACCAACTTACTTTTCTTATGCAAATCGCATTAAAAAACCTACTAACCTCTCAATCAATCAATTCATTCATTTGAAAACAGTTGCAAAGACGGTTAAAGTTGTAAAATTAAATACATAATGAAATATCTAAAGTACCTATAAGTAATTTTCACTATCGTCTCATTTAATTTTACAATTGGGATCAACGTGCCAGACTTTTCTTCTTCGTCGTCACACACTTGACGTCACATCAGGGGTGGTGGCAAAATTCACAAGAATCTGTCACCATTCCTCCCTTACTGTAGCTCTTCTTGTAGGTACATTCGTGGAGGGGGGGACCATTGAGTGCAGTTTTGACTTGGCGGCAGGTTGCCATGTGCTTAATCTGCCAGATACAGACATAAATATTTCGAAGTTTTTATTTTATTAATGAAAACATTTGGATTTGTTACGAAATTCTGTCTTACTTAGGAAGCTAAATTAACAACGATAAAAACATTGTCATTTACATAATAAAAATAATTACTTCCGCATTAATTTATTAACTGATCAATATATAAAAAAAAACAATACTAACCCCAGCGTAAGTTTTTGCTCACATAACTTTTTTGCTTGTATTAAAGCAAACAAAAATTATTGCGCTGGAATCCTTGAATAACACTTACCCTTAACGTTTGCTAAAAAGGAAGTCAGGAAGCCATAATAAATATATCGATGAAAGTACCATATGAAATGCGATTATCCACCGAATTAAGTACCTTCTAATCGTAATTCATATCAGTGATGAGCTTACTTCTATGATACTTTCATGGAGACCTAACATTAAAATACCTATTTACATACATATACAGGCATCTTTTAGAATAACGACTGACTAATTTATCAACTACTTCGCTGCATAATATCAAATGAGAGAACACTGGAACGAGAGGTATCTTATTTTAACAAACTTACTTTTATACGTTGGATAGCTCGTGTGTGCAAACACACGAGCTATCCCACGTATATACGTAGGAAGGTACGTAGGATATAGGTAGGAACAATAATAAAGTTTTTTGACTATAGAACAGCAATGTTCGGCACAGTACAGCATACTGTATACGAGGGGTGATCAAAAAGTAATGATAAACGGGCATTTCTAATAAAGATAAAAATCCAAAAAAAATTGTTTTCACTTCTTCGGTCCTTCACTACTTCCCACCTAAAAAATTGTATAAATAGGACATCATTTGGAGGAGCTACATTCATTTGAATACCAGCAGTCGGAGCGACAACACGAAAATGGAGAAACACGAAGTGAGATGCGTCATCAAGTACCTCTGTTTGAAAAAAATGTCTACCAAAGAGATACACGCTGATTTGGTGGAGACACTGGGGGACTCTGCTCCTCCATATTCTACGGTGGCACGGTGGTGCAAAGAGTTTAAGCTGGGTAGAACATCCACAGAAGATGAACATCGCGAGGGACGCCCAACCTCGTCCCTCACTGAGGAAATCGTGAAAAAAGTCGAAGATATCGTATTAGCAGACCGAAGAGTAACCATCAGACATTTAGCTGAGGTCACAGGGATCTCATATGGCAGCATCCAAAGCATTTTGACCGGCAAAATGAATATGAAGAAGGTCTCCGCGCGTTGGGTACCGAGAATGTTAACGGACGAACAAAAGAAAAAGCGAGTTGACATTTCAAGAGCCAATCTTGCAAAGTTCCAGGCTGACCAAGAAAATTTTTTGTCTCGATTTGTGACCATGGACGAAACATGGATCCATCATTTTGATCCTGAGACCAAACAACAATCGATGACTTGGAAAAGGCCATCCTCACCGACGCCGAAGAAGTTCAAAGTCTCGAGCTCGGCGGGCAAGGTTATGGCGTCCGTTTTTTGGGATGCTGAGGGAATCATAATGGTTGATTACCTGGAAAAGGGAGCTACTATAACGGGCTCCTACTACGCTGATCAAATAAGACGACTGCGAGAAGCCATAAAGGAAAAAAGACGGGGCAAACTCCGAGCGAAAGTCCTGTTTCATCAGGACAACGCACCTGCACACAAAGCCGAAGTTGCGGCGGCTGCCATTCGAGAAGCAGGCTTCGAACTGGTCGAACACCCACCCTATTCTCCAGATTTAGCCCCCAGCGACTTTTATTTGTTTCCTCGGCTCAAGGAACACCTCAGGGGCAAGAAATTTGAGGATGATAGCGAGGTTATGGCTGCTGTAGAGGCATTTTGGGAGAGCCAAGATAAAGATTTTTTTTTAAAGGGTATTTTAGGCTTAGAGAAACGTTGGACTAAATGTATCGACTTGTTAGGAGACTATGTAGAAAAATAAATTAAATTTAAACTAGAATCGTTGTTTTATTATACTCATTATCATTACTTTTTGATCGCCCCTCGTAAGAATGTTATGATATACAATGTTGTTGTATTTTCTTAATGTTCAGTTGCTCTGTGTACTGTACATTTTTTAACTGTTGTTCCTCCTATCCACTCACTATATCCATATTAATAATTTAATTAATGAAAAAGTAACTCTGTTGGTCTGTTGGTTTTCTTTTCAGGGCTAAAAGCCTGAACGGATCGTAATGAAATTCTGGCTACTTTTTATCCCGGAAAAATGTACGATTGTTGACAAACATATAAAAAATAGATACTGTTTTGTATGTATTTGTATAATCACACAACAAATAAATTTGCTGTCCTTTATTAATTACGACTGTAAGAGCTAGCTTGCAATACTATATAATACCTTGAATAACTGTTACCACAAAAGGTATATTATTTTAATATCAACCAACAATTATACGACTTCCCATTAACAAGGAACGTTATTTTTATTCATGAATGTAAGTTATTAGCAATGCAATTGTAATTCATTATAAAACAGCAACAATGTTGTACAAGATTTTCATCGGAATAGGTCGGTAAAAAGTTCATTTTGATTATTTTTCACATTTGATTAAGGATACCACACTGGTTTAAAAAAATGGATTTAGTAGGTCAGCCGCTTCGGATAAACTGCCTTTTCCGGCTTTTGCCTATTGACGGGGCTTTATCAGCGGTGTGTCAAAATACGAGGTTTGTTGTCGAAGTCTGTTTGTTTTTAGTTTAATATACAGCGATATACATTTAAAACATAACGGATTGCGCTTACTTCAAATAGTATCATTTTTAGTATTACCGAACGTTTTTAGAAAATAGAAAAACGGAATGATATAGAAGCCTGTTAATATTTTTATTGCTTTTCGAAGTAGTCTCCGTTCCTTTCTAAGCACCGTCGCATGAGATGGAATCATTGACTGAACCAGTGAGCCCACTATTCTTTAGGGATCTCCGCCACGCCTTTTTAAACGCAGCCAGGGTTCATAAAACGACCTACGGCTAATAAACGGCTAGTTCTATATTGAGCTATATTACTTCTAATTGTAATAACTGAAAGTCAACGTGCATAAGAAAGTCATTATTTTGCAGGATATATTTCTTTTTATTAATTACTGAACTAATAATGTACTTTTACATTTTACTTAATCGTGTTTTACCATAGTCTGCACTAAATGATAAATTATACACAAAACAATCAGCGGGCCAGTTGATTTATTAGTCGTTCAATCTTCTTTTGCGTCAGCGGCTATTTTCCTATTTGTATATGTATTTTTACCCAAAGAGATAGGCCTTGGTTAGGTACAGGTTCGAATGGACAATAAAGATAAGGACTACTAAAAACAGAACACTAGTCATCCTTTTTAATGATTGAAAAACGAACATACATAACTAAAACAATAATTAAAATATAAAGTGTATAGAAATAGAAAAATCTTGGAAAGGAATGCCGAATATACACAGTACCTATAAAAGTTACATCCTGAGGTAGTTCGGAGATCACGTACGCAATAGCTGCGAAACGAAAATAAACACATTACAGTAGGCCATAAGAAACCCAAACTTGTTCGTAGTTACGCGGCTGGTTCCTGTTTGTAGTCAACATATTCTACATAATAGTATTTCTAGTATAAAAAACAAAATAAAAGTCTTATTCTTGAAAAATCAACTACTACTTTTTGTAGACTATTAATTCATACACTGCAATTTTTCATGTCATCCTTTTTTTTTCTAGATTCTATGGTTGCCTGGAAGAGATCGCAAATCGTAATAAGGCCGTTGTACAAGTTTTTTTAAGGTTAAACTTTAATTTTTTAAATAATTAAATGTGCATTAATTTCCTTTTTGGCATACAATAAAGGGGTTAACCTATCTATCTTTACCTTTTCTCTAAATATATTTTTTTTAATTATATATTTACTTCCGGTATTGAACGGTTATTAAAAATATATTAAAATGACGATAAGAAACGATACCGTAAATGGGTGGTGGAATAAAAATAAATGAAATGTAAAAAATGCGTTATACCGCTGAGGAGATCTCGCGTATGTAGCCAATTCTCGATGCAGAGGCCAGGTTACGGTATATACTAACGGTACGGATATATATCCGTATATACTAACACGGCATATCACAATTAAATGCGTATGTTTCGTGTCTCTGCTATTAATCGTAAAAGAGTTTCCTCGTCTGAATTCCTCGTTTATCGTATATAAAGATTCGTGTCTGTACTATTGACCGTTGAGGAGTTCCATCGTCTGGAGCCAATCCATGGAGCAGAATCAGGTCATATCATAAAAACGCACTAAGTTAACACACACGTTTTGAACTCTGTAGGATAAGAGCAACTGGTTTTAATTTAGCTTGCAAGATTTAACCCTAACTATGAAACATTGCAAGTTATAAAACAATAAAATAAACGCTTATATTATAAAAGGAAATGATCCCAATCAGTTTATATTTTGGCCTCGTGAGTTTTTATTTTTAATGAGCTACAGTTTATATTTTGATTATACACAAATCTTCATTCATTATTCCGATATCTACATAAAATAGTCGAAAACATCGTGACATAAAATATTAATTCTGGTACCGCAACAGAAAATCCAGATTTTATTTACCTTCATTCAGCGTCGATCGTTTGCAAAATATCTTTAACTTTACCGATCTGGGTCACAATGACGAAAATAATTCTGACAAGCCACGCCCCAATACTTTGTTCTATATAGCGATCTATTTCAATCTGCAAAGTGGCAGGCTCTATTTGTGTAGTGGAATAGAATATGCAAACTTTAGAAAAGCTGACCTATCGAAAACTTACTTCAGTTGTGTTTATTTCAGTACAATCGTACTGTCTGTTTCGAGAATCCAAATAGTGTTTAAAGATTTTGGTTGAAGGAAGAAGACCTTCGTCCAGCAGTGGACGACGCGGCGGCGATAGGCTGCCGATGAAGGTAGCAAATTAAGACAGAATGCTCGAAGGAAGCAAATACCACATCCATACGCATTAGTAAGCTGAGGTGCAAGTCTTGCCATTCCATCTCCGCCGTATGCAGATTCCTATCAGCGTGCAGGTAAAGCCTGGTCACTGTGGTCTCTACTGAGCATGTACATCAGACGGAAGATCTCTAACCAGTGTTCTGTAGGGTTAATTTGAGGTTAATAAGGATAGATAGATAGGCTCGCGT
Organism: Euplagia quadripunctaria; assembly: GCA_963859945.1. NCBI lineage: Eukaryota > Metazoa > Arthropoda > Insecta > Lepidoptera > Erebidae > Euplagia > Euplagia quadripunctaria. Next base: position 7,062,685 of record OY982567.1, on the reverse strand, counting down.
AATACAAGTAGTGGCTGACATTCATATAATTTTCTTTACGTAAGAATATAAAATCTTCAAGGAGGTCTTATTATATTAAAACAATCAATAGGGTTGAAATAGTAAACTTTGTTGTCCTTACTTCAAATCCCGATGTAAAAAGATATATTTTAAATCATTTCTATTTTAATTAAATTGTTACAAAAACAGAACTTTGTTGATATTGGTTTAGAGAAGGCAATCATATAAGCGGTCTGTTTGCCGTTTGTAAATAACATGCAACAACAACACAAATTCAGTTGTTCAATCAAAATCTAGCATATGTATATCATTGAATCGTGAACAGATGCTAAATTTGTTTTGACTTTTAAAGATACAAATGTACATACTTTACGTCAGTATTTGCCCTAGACAAACACACATTTGACCTCGGCATATCGATTAGTAATTTATTCACAAGACTGCTAAATGTGTGACTGCTACAAAGTATCTTTTTAGAGACTGGTGACAATATAGGATTAGGTATCGTAAATAGATCAAGACGCTTACGTCTTGATCTATATACGATATAAATATTAATTGATTGTTTTATTAAATGTTGCCAGGACGTGTGATAGATCACGTTGTATCATCTGCCTGGATCGTGGTATAGTTTGTTTGGAGGCCGTACTGCACATACAAGGCCTATTTTAATAAATATATTTTCATAGGTGATAATATAGTTGTGATTTTATTTGTGATATATGACCTTCTAGTATTTGGCAAGCTAACGACTACTCGACCACAAGGTAGCATTTACGTATCGTATTGTTTGCTACTTTCACTGTGCCTCTGAATAAAGCCGTACTTTTTTTTGTGCACCTATATTTGTTTAATTAAGGTTCTATAGAAGCATACACCATTTGATGATCAGGTTTTACTAGAGACTATGGATGCGTTGAATAGCACAAACGTTAAAAGTAATATTTTATGCAATTAATTAGTCAACAAGGACATATCTCCCTTGTAGGTAAGCGGTCAGTGGTACCTATTAACACTCGTGACAATAATGTTTTTTCTTAAAAAAAAATCTTTCTACTGTTGACCATTCATTGCCGACCTGGGTGCTCTCTTTGAGTTAGGGTATACTTATTGACTCATGATATTTAGTATATACGATATTAATAGGTTGTAACGTGCGTTCAAAGCAGTTGACTTGAAATCAGAAGGGTTTTGCAAATTCAAAAACGTACTAGTCCCAATAGACTTGTGAACTGAATTTTTCAAGCATTTTCCTTATTTGGACCCGTGAACACACACTCCTCATCAATCTAGGGCATTGATCAGACTAAAATAAAATGTGATGTCTGGTACTTCGTATCTACCCAATTATTTTTTTAGTTATTAGTACATTTTTTTATTTCTTTGAAATAAAACCGTTTACCGCAAAAGTTTTGAAACTTTTAATTTGAATTTTTTCACTGTATACAAGTACTACTACTAGTCAAGCTTTTTCATTTGTTATCCATATTGAGGGGAGTTGTAAGAAAATACGTGATTCGCCATTTTGTGGCGGTGTCCATCTTGGACTTGGAATAATATATACACATTATGGTATTGCCATCAGAACTAAAAGTGTGTACTAAATTTCAGATCGATCAGCCAACAGGAAGCGGTTTAATTTCAACAAACAAGGCAAGCTAAATAAAACCGTTTAATAATGAAACCGTAAAAAACTGTTATGGAAAAGTATAATATCCTTCAACCCTAAAATATTGTTTAATAATCAGTAGGTAGGATTACTTAGCTACAAGCGACACTGTTATAACTATATAGCAATTGTATGTATCCTTTAAACGGAATTCACACGATACAATTTTACTACCTGATCAGATTTGTGATTGAATTGGCTTACGAACAGACTTCGCGTAAACACACGTAACAACTAAATCGCCAACTTTCATTTGATTTTATATTCTGTGATAGACGGACTTGTAAGAAAGGATAACTTATGTTTTTTAAGAAAGTTTACCTGTATTGATCTTGTAAAATAAATAATCTTATAAATGTAACCACTGAACTGAAAAAACACTTTAACATCGCCTTTACACGAACCAATTAATGTCACACGATCTTTGAAAATCTAGTCAAATTGTGCGTGAAATCGTCCCGTGTGGACGCGTTTTACATTTAAATTAACGCATTGTTCGTTTACTAATCTTTTTTCATAGTATTCCACTATGATTCTAACTTAAGAGCATCCATTATTATATATCGTCACAATAGCACAAACGGCTGTGCTCCTCCTTATATACAAATATCTCACGTATGAATGTAACAAAGGTAGGTTTATCCTCTAGGCTTGCATTAATGTTTAAAAATAACACACATTCTCTATAATGAAAACGTTTATAACAAAACCCCCGCTTTATTATTATATTAATTATTATAAATAAAATTTTCAGTTACTATTATGCTGTGTACTTTAAGACCATTTCTTCTTTGCAAATAATTAGATTCGCAAAAAACACAAACAGTCCGCCTTATGGTAAGAGATTATCAATGCCAATAACCACTTACCTACAACATGAATGGTGGTTTGAGAACCCGATTACATCATTGAACTCAGGTGACAGTAGCGTTTATTTACCAATGAAATGTAGTATAATAACAGGTCAGTTCAACACTATTTGTAGTATTTAAATAAAACTAGTTCATTTAATGGGTAGAGCATTGCTGTCTAAAATGTAAATAAGTCTGTATCTAGGTCAGCCAAAGCTTTAAAATTATCTTTTTAAAGACAGTATGCATGCAGCTTGGATGGCCTATAAATAATATTACTACTATCTTTATTTTTCTTTAAAATACTATGATACGTATTTATTTATTTACTCTTTATGATACTATCTTTATAAACTCGATCTTAGTATTGAGTGAATGTTTTAGTAATAATTAATATTGTGTCTATCTACTGTCTGAAAAGTACACTGTAGTGTCTTGGAATATTTTATTGGTTTTAGCACCAATTAATTATTGGTGGTTATTTAAACTAAAGTCAAATAACTTTATTTTATGTAATTCTAAAAAAAATAATTGAAAAGCCTTTCTTAATCGAAAAATTATATACATTATAGTCGTCGCAATAGTATTTTATCCAAGACCATAGAGATGGTTGGGAGTAAACTCATTGGTCGGTACGTTAACACGTGGTGCGGTAGTTTCCGACTATCATATATAGGATCATAATCACACAATCATAACAAAGCAACCTATTGTTACTTTCTTAAAAGAAAATCAAATAATATATAAAAATAAATAATACCGTGTTGCAAATAGTTAAGATCACTATCTGCCAATGGTGTCAATTCTGTTGTATTTCTCTTTTAACTTTAATTGACTAAATTTTCTTCAAACAAGATGTAAACCTTGTACCCTTCAAAACAAGATCTCATTTCAAATATAAAGTAGGTAACATACGTCGCTATCAAAATAAGCAATGTATTTGTCGACTAAAGTCTCACACGCTTAAATAAACTTTAATACCACGTAGCGAGAGCTGCTATCCGTTGAATGCCATCTTTTTTGCTCTGTGTTTTTAATAAGCGTTTTCGTATAATAACGTCATCTTAGTTTTGAACAAGTTTTTATACAGCAATTATACGGCATTTGTATAAATGGGGACTCTCGCTGCGTGGAAATAAAGTTGAGTATACGTTGACAGGTTTTAGTGAAATTTAGTGGCGCTGAGAAATAGATGCCAGTAACAAATAGACCTTGTTGCGAAGAAGACAAGGTTGATTTCATATGAAGAAATTAAGTTAGGTTTTAGTTTAGTGAGTCTGACGAGTATAAGCGCCCATTTCATTGTAGTTGAGCCTTCATACTATACTATATTTTTGATTCCATTTTTGATCCAGGTTAATAAACGAGCAAATTTACACATTCCCTCCTATTACTGGTATTTTCTAATACTAAAAAAATTGGTTATCGAAGTCATAAACACCAATTTATGCACAAAACGATTATTTCTCTTTTACGGATTTACTGGAACGACATAGTTACTGTTAACATTTACATTCTAAAATCTAATCGCAAACCAAGAACAACGCGAAAGCACCATTCAAATGTGATAATGAGCTTACAATACTAGCGAACTCGTTGCAAGTTTATTAACCGGCAATTTAGTGGAGCAATTACTAGGGACAATTTCTATTTATATAGTACCATTTAGTTGAATAATTAGGTTTCTATCTGTTCTAGCAATTTGAAGTTGTTCGTTATAAACTATGATGCATTACATTTAGATTTGAAATGTTGTATATTATTAAGTATGTAATTGGATAAAAGATACCGTTGCGTACGAACGAAAAAAAATCTCGTTAACCCATAAACGTTATTAAAGATCAATGATATCAGAAACATAGGCAGACGAACCCCTACTACGGATTCCGGTTTCATCGTTTGACAAAATCTCTTTGTAGCCTCTTCAGACGTGACACGAATTTGAAAATGTCGAGGTCAAGTTTTGGAGAGATATAAACAGGTCAAAAGAATAGCATTCTATAACTTGTGTATCTTTGTAAAAAGAATTTTGTTCCCTTAATGCTTATAACTTCTTACGGAAAAGGGTTTCTATGAGTTTTTAACTTGTGTTGTTCTTTGATATCATAACATTCACAAACAAATTAAAGTATCACCATCATTATCATCTCAGCTTTGGGCCGTCTACTGCTAAACAGGCCTCTATTAAATACTTCAACAAGCGTTTTTAAGCTTCATCCAATGGCTAGCTGCCACTCTCACCAGGTCATCATCCAGGTCCCGTCTAATTAAAGGGCTTCAAATGGATGGGCCAAAAAATTAAAATATCTTACAGTTGATTTGCGTACCTTCATTTAATTATATCATTGGAATCATTATGATGACAATGTAACCTTCTTACCTCCTCAACGGATATTTCTGTATTTTGAATGTTAGATGTGTAATTGGTATACATTATTTAGCATGCAATAAATGGACGTTATCTAAATTTCAATATTCAATTGACATTATCATACAAAATGACAGTATGCAGTTCATCATTTCGAGCTTCGTAATTACTTCCCTAACAGAGAGGAACATAAATCATAGAAAGTAAAATTAAAATGAAAGCGTAAAGCTCCAACATTTTTCATTCAATTAACCACTCGACGCTACTTTAATTTAACTTGATAACCACTTTACCCTTTTAATAAAACTTAACCAATGTCCACAAAAATAATTCAGATTGAAAAATTAGTCAGCGTGGTTAATTATTTTAATTATTGATTTCTGAATTTTGATATTCGGTCAAGACTGTTTATATTTACATACAAGTACATATTACGTATCATCACAAGTTTTTACATAGTTTTTACCCATTTACTTTAGTGGTGTTAATCTTTTAGTAGCGCAAAGATGAACTGCAGACCTCATAATTTATTGAGCCCAACATCGCCTTCCGACTTTTCTGTCGCACTAAAAGATAAACTGCAGAGATTTTATCGAACAAATAAATAAATAAATGTAAGCAAACTTTCTACAAAGAAACGTTACTAAACACTTTTGGTCGTAGTCACTAAGAATTAATGGAAAACTACTCACGCAAGTTGTAAAAGTCAAGGGGATAGGGTCAGTTGGGTATCTTTTTGCCATTAACCTAAACGGAATTGAAGTTTCTTAGGATTTAGCCTATTTTATCAGGAATAGACGCGTAACTAGTACAGAAAATTGGCCAGTCAATGCTTTGGAATACTCTGATTTATTTTATCAGATATAATTGAGCATTGGCTCGCAATTCCGCTTTTGTTGACATTTCCTTCATTATTCTTCCTTCCTTCTTTATCTGTACCGTTTAATATTGATCAATAGATAAATATATCGATGTCCTTTTTTATTTGTTGACAAGTATGAAGCGTAGTAAATACAGGTCTCATGGAAATTCCAACCACAATTCAAGTTGTTTGTCTTTGGTAGTGAGAAATGTTTTATATCTTGGTTTCCTTTTAATTAGTTGCTATTAGTGGTTGGGTGTGTTAATTAAACTGAGCATGTGATGGTCACAATTGAAATGGAGCTACTGTGTAAAGTCCTAAGTCGTTTATTGTCGGAAGAGTGAAAGTTTTGCGGTGACCTTTACTTAATATCGTGTATATCTGTAGACGTAATTTATTTTTAATATAGCCGCTATAGTATTTTTTTGTAATGAAGAGGTGAGTGACGTGATTATAAGTCTGGCACGTTTTGCTCATATTTTACTTTCATGACTTTCTTGTCCTTTACAAATAAAATGATGTCAATCCAAACCGGGGATTTATTTTTAGGTTATAATATAATATAAATATAAAATAACCATTATATGTTGTCGCCACATTAAAAACTCTTATTTATTTTAATGAAAATAGGTTAACAGACATTATTTTGACTGGTTATACCGGTAACGCAATACTATTGGTCGATTGATAAATATTAACGAATAGTGGTATTTTAAAAGGGTAGGAATAAGACGAGAACTATTGACTTGAGTGCGAATAGAGGTACCTTGCAGTTATTGTTACTTAGTGATTTCCATAGTTTGTATAAGTGGTTGTTAGACTGTTTCTTACATATATTATATGGAAACTTAAAACAAAATTACGGTAACATTCAGTCTTTAATAAGTTAAGTACAATGTATAATTTTTGAAACAGATTATGTAACAAATAAACAAAATAACAGTATTAAAAAAAACTCAATAGAATGAACTGTTTCTTAAAAATTTTTCACTGGGGAGACGTTGTATTGGCCAAACATTTAAAAATCATTTCACACTTGCTACATGTATTTTTTTAGCTTTTCATTCGCCAATGGCAAGTTAACATCTTTTCTTAAACAACAACCACAAAGTATAACCATTTGTGACTTATGCATAATTTTTATTGACTAAGTACTATAAAAGATAAAACCAGATTACCCCCAAAAACATCCCCAGATAAACAACAATAAACATCTCATGTACGGGTAAGTTAAACACCTTAAATTTTTCTTTTTATGGGAAACGGAGCAAACGAACAGATGTGTCACCTGATGGTAGGTAAATACCGTCACCCATGGTCATCTGCAACTCAGTGTGAGTCACGGGTGCGTTACCGGCCTTTTCTTTCCGGAAGGAGAGAGGGGGGGGTTTAGGGCCTCTGGTAATCTCACTCACTCTGCGAAGCACAACGACAGCATTGTTTTACGCTGGTTTTCTGTGAGGCCGTGGTATCACTCCGGTCAAGCCGGCTCATATGTCTTACGTCCAAAGTATTTTCACATGAGGAACTATAAACAAGAAATAGCATACCTTACATTTTTCTAGTGTTTCTCAGCGAACCGCTTTTTTAAATGTTGACTTTCAATTACATATATTATTATGTATTTAATAATATCTTTGAGTTTAGTGACACATACATGTAGACGTATTACATAGCGGTACTTTTTTATTGATGAAAAGTCTGTCCTTTTCTGTATTCCGACAACGTATATGCAAACTTGCTCAGTAAAAGTTAAGGCGTGAAAGCTTAACAAACAATGAGACTCACATTCACGTTATAATATTAGTTATAGTACACATTCAACTTCAAAGAACTACTCAGTAGAGCTATTTAAGCACATCGTCAGAATTACATACCTTATAATCTATGTCACATATTCGCTATTATGTACCTTCATATTATATTCAAGCAAAAGATCAAAGACGTTGCTCAATAAGTTAGGTGTAATGAAGAAGCGTGGCATCTTATATTCTGGCTGGAAATATTATATCTGAAGTGTTCCAACACCCACAAATTTTCTAAAATTACCTACCTACCCGGCCACGCACTGCTGTGTTTTATTTTTTATTTTACTTTTAAAAGGCAACTACCACACTAGGAATATTTCTGTGTTGCGGGGGCTTCACAGACATTCAAACAACGGACATAAAGAACATCCAGACTGGGGTCAACTAATTGTGGATTACATAAATTTTTGTCCCGTGTGGGATTTGAACTCACAACACTTGGCACGGCGTAGTGGTGAGGTGACCACTTAAACCATTGCGCCATCCGTGCATTGTGACTATAAATTGAGATATAAACTATCCTACCTCTCAGGTGAAGTGCGGCCTATTTCAATTATTTATTTGAACAGTTTACCGCGCTCTGCTTCGGACGTGTATGTTGTGTCATTTAATAATTTATAGTATTAATGTAAAGCGCGGTGTAAGCCGACGCTCGGTGAGTCATGAGTGATACGGTTGTGGCAAATGAGTTGCTGGCGTTTCTGCACCAGAAGCTGGACGTGATGGACGAGGTGTCCGCCATCCAGATCTGTGTGAGTAATTTCAGCGAGGATGACATTGCTGCTGCCAAGCAGCTGGTGTTCCGGTTGCTTAATAAAAGCGACCAGATGGTGTCTCGCCAGCGTGACGGGACAAAGAAGAGTGTACAAGACATCATCACACTGCTGAAGGCTGAAGATCCTGACGACATGCCCACGTTTGTGGCTAAGAACTTATATAAGTTACCTCCCGTCACTTTCGACCACGTCGACGTTACTGTTTTGTTGAAGGACATTGTCTATTTAAAAGCAGGTTTAGCAGATATACAGAAGAAGCTGGAGGCATCCCAGATCACTGTAGCAGACTTGCGCACCAAACTAGAAGAGGTGCGTAAGTCTGTGTCAATAACTGGGTCACCGACTCGTGTAAGTAAAATAAACCCGCGCCGCGGTGCATGCTAGATTCATCGGCTGCAGGCTACGCGTCAGCAGTTTTGTCACCAACAGCTATTGCAGAGTCTGCATTTGGCACCGCGAGCGCGTCACGCAGCTCCGGGCCCGCCCCCACAGCCAACGGACCCAACGGTCTCTACGAGCACCACTGCTGCTCTACCTGCTAAGCCCCTGCCTTTAAAGGCAAAGATTCTGGTTGATGAAGAAGGTTTCATGACTGTGCAAAGGAGGAAACACAGATCGCGAATCACCAAGAACTGCTGTGGAAAGGGCCCTGTGGATCCTAACCTAAAGGTGCGTGCCGCTGCGCCGAATATACATAGACCCGGTATACATCTCTCACCTACACTACACCACTGAGGCTGAAAAAATCGCCAAGTACGTGCGCCAGAAGTTAAATTACGCGCCGAGAGTGCAGCTGCTTGAGTCGCGCCGTAACCTCAACTTCAAGGCGTTCGTGGTGCGAGTACCCAACTGCTATCTCCACCAGGTGTTAGATGAAAGCTTTTGGCCGCAAGGTGTTGTATTCCGTCGCTTCCACGGACAAGTACCAACAGACCGCACAAAGACTTAGTGCAAGTGAAGAGTTACTAACTTAGTTTTAAGTTTTATTTACTAACACAATGTTTTAGTATGTATATTTAGATTAAGGTACCTATGAGCCTATGCAGCCTGAAATAAATGATTATTATTATTATCACTACATATTATAAAACAAAGTTTCCCGCCGCGTTTGTCTGTCTGTCTGTTCCCGATAAACCGAGAAACTACGAAACGGATTTTCATGCAGTTTTCACTAATAGACAGAGTGGTGCATGCGAAGCCCGGGCGGGTTGCTAGTTATTATTTGTTTTTCTATCATGACATGTAAACTGAGGCTAATCTCTAGCTAAGCTAGCTGTCCGATAACTAAGTTGGCGTATGGCTTTGGGGGAGAGCGCAGGTCAGCTAAGATCCCCAAGGTAAATTTGGAGGTCATCCTTCCACAAAGCAGCAAGAATCCAAAAGTACTCGCCAAGACACTAAATAGCTATCTAGGTTTGCTTAAAAACCCAGATAGCACCTACACGACTACGGAAGAGGAAACGCTGAACGCTTTTAAAAATCACCCACTTCTCTGGATCGTACCCAACCAATAACAAAGATTGCAACCCAAAGGACCCTATCCACAGGGTAAAAAACTCCGACTGGAACTTGGCCAGCGCAATCTTCAGGCCCAACCAAGTAAAATGGGCTATAAGTAAATTTAAGGCCTTTAAATCACCGGGGGTGGATGGCATTTTCCCAGCACTTCTGCAACATGGAATTGACATTCTCCTTCCGCATCACACCAGATCAGTGGTCACAGGTCACGGCACGCTTCATACCGAAAGTAGAAAAAAGGGACTAATCAGTTCCGAAATCCTTTAGACCTATAAGTCATACCTCTTTTCTTCTAAAGAGTATAGAAGAGTATAGACCAGCACATCCCTACCAACTTGCTTACCAAAAGAGCAAATCCAGGTAAACAGATTTGTTAGATCTGGTCGACAAATTGCAGAAGGCTCTAAAGGATAAGCAAACTGCTCTATATGCTTTCCTCGATATTGAGGGCGCTTTTGAAAATACACCCACAGCAACATTCTTCAAAGAAATGACTGCAAAGCTTATTCTCACACAGGATTGCAACAGTTTCATTAAATGAAACATCGCCCAAATTCTTTACGATTCAAGGGTGCCCACAAGGAGGCTTATTATCCCCACTATTTTGGACCCTCGATGTTGACCAACTCCTTGTAGAAATGTCTAACCTCGACTATGACATACAGAATTACGTAGATGACCTGGTGGTCATAGTCAGAGGAACATGCCTCCACACCATCTCAACACTACTAAAAGGAGCACTCAACACCGTCAACGCCTAGTGCAGAGATAACGAATTATAAATCAACGCAGACAAAACGATGATTTCACAAAGAAAAAGAAGCTGGGAAGATTGTCAAATCCATAACTAAACGTCAAAATCCTTTGTTTCTCCAGTGAAGTTAAGTACACACTAGAGGTCACACTTGACCAAAAGTGTGTACCTAATTTCTCAGGTTTCAAACTTAGTCTATAAAGCGAAAATGGCATTATGGATGAGCTGTCGCATGGCTGCCGCCAGATGGGGACTTCAGCCCAAGATGCGTGGAGATCAACCTTGAAAGAAAAGTAAGAAATCAACACATATTTATCAACTCCGACAGCTAAGCGGCACTATTGGCACTAAACAATTTTGAGACTAGCTCAAAGCTAATACAAAATGGCAAGGAAAATCTTAACACACTCGGGCAATCAAACAAAATTACATTCAGATGGGCACCAGGCTACTCAGGTATCGATGGCAATGAAAAAGCCGATGAACTCGCCAGAGCTGGTGCAGACAATCGACATCGTGGACCGGAACCATTCTGCGGCATCACCAAACAGCGAGCTTATTCAATCATAAACGCCCAAAACATATATACACCAACGGCAATTAAGATTTGGAAGACCCCGACTGGTCTAAGGTACTCGAAAGGCTTAATATAATAACACATTATCAAAAGAACTTCTGTAGCTCAAAAGATACAAAACCTGTGCAGTAACAAGAGTCCTCACCGGACACTGTAAACTAAACAAAATTCTATCATGTTCAACTTACAGTTGGGCGAGAACACAATATGCAGATTCTTTCAAGAGGTAGAAGAAACTGTAACGCATATTCTATGCTCTTGTGGCCCACTAATGCGGCACCGAAGTATTAACCTAGGGTTGCACATCATGTAACTGCAGGAAATACAAACAATCACTGCTGATAGGATCTAGAGGTTCCTCGAAACCATAAGACTGAACTGTAACGAAAAGTGCGCTACAAAAGACTAGAAATAATCGACGTAACACTAGGCACTTAAAATAATAATAAAAATAAAATCCTATCTCTCTAGTTGGACCAAACTGCACACAGTGTACAAAATTTCATTAAAGTCGGTTCATTAGGTTTCGAGTTCATCGCGAACAAACAACGTGACATGAAATTTTCTTATTCAATTATTTTGTGTATAAGCGCATTACTTAAAAAGTAATTTCGGTTAATAATAAAATTAATAAAACTATCGTTTTTGTCAGAGTATAGTTTTAAATCGTATCGTTTTTATTTTGTCGTAGCTTAGGGTTATTGTTTCGATCTCTTGCCAATCACTGTTTAGTTCAGTGTTTCGACTGAACAGAGTCTTGATTAGATCTACCAGTCTTCAAATGGGAGATCCATGCTTCGGCACGTATGAGCCGGCTCGACCGGAGTTTTACCACGGCCTCACAGAAAACCGCTAGTGAAGCAATGCTTGCATTGTATTGTATAAGAGAGTGAGGTTACCACAGGCCCTAACCCTTCCCTCTCCCCCTTCCTTCCCTCCTTCCCCTACTCCCACCTTAAAGGCCTGCAACGCACTTCTGACTCTTGAGTTGACGTGCAACTGAAGAGTCGCAAGTGCAGCGGCGGTAGTCACTTACCATCAGGTGACCCGTCTGCTCGTTTGCCCCCATCCCATAAAAAAACCACTCGATATGAGTTATGAGATGGCAAGCCAACCCAACCAGCAAAACAGTCGGATAAGAAATGATCTATTCAGCTTATATTTGAGTAAAATTAGTTAAATTATTCTCACATGTCGTTCTTAGTTATTTACAACAATGTGTATGCTTTGCAAAGTTTAGGGACAGTTGGTTAAAAATAATTTAGTTAAGACTTGGTAAAGGATCTAATACTTTAGGTATTTTGACTTGTCAAAGCCCTGACCACGAAAATTTAATAACTGCTACCGGAGCACATATTACTCAAATTAAAGCAAATCATTAATTGTTACTTCTCTAAAAAACTGAATAAAAGAAATTCGGTTACTATTGGAGAACAACATTTCTGAGTTATAGCAATTCGGCTGCTTTTACAGAACAAATTAATAGTATGAATGCATTTTTTACTTTAACAGCACTGATAGTGACTTTTAGACAACATTTATTGCAATATTGTGTTCTTTATTAAGCATTTCCCGCACTTTAACAGCGCTTAAGTCTGAATAATTTGTTCCCTTTCCGCGACTAGTAAATATCGGTAAAAAACTCTTACTTGAGTATTATTATATAAAATAAGAACGTGCTCTTGACGTTTATAAATAGCACATATCTTTGCTGGTTGGGCTGTTCGTCTCTCGCCATTTCCAAACTACACCTTCAGTAAATCAGAATGAAAGATGGATAAAGTTAGCTCGGTATTATCTTTTAAAAAAAAGTATCACTGACTTCAATGTGCGTTTTAGTGGAAAGTAGATGTATTTTGTTTAAATATAATATGGGTAGACCAACTAAACGCACTGCTCCAATGAGACAGCGATGTTTGGGAGCAAACGAAAATATCATCGATGTATACAATTTTTAGACATTTGTTGATTTTTTAAAAACCGCTTGACTGATTTCGATAAAATATAAATGGGGCCACCTGGAAAGTATACCCTTCAAAACAATAAAAGAATTTTCCAAGTTGGTTCCGGCATCTTCGAGTAATCGGTGAACATACATAAAAAAAAAAGATTCCGACGAATTGAGAACCTCCTCCTTTTTTGAAGTCGGTTAAAAACATAAGCCACAAGTAGGAATATCCTACCCCAAATAAAACAATATTTGCCGCAGCATTGCAACAAGAAGGCCGATATTGATATTGACCGATACTAATGTCGAGTACCACTGACCTTGTTTGTTTTACATCTATCTCATCCACATTTTTGTCCTTGAACTCCTCACGACATCATGAGAGATACAAACGGAACACAAATACACATCATATAAACGTCCTTCCTTTTTTTACGTAAACACGACTTGTAGCCGGTTTGCATCAATTAGTCACGAATGAATTAATAACCTTAACCTAATGAATAAATTAATACAATTATCTTCTATTTTTATAACTTAGAGATCCGGTACAAATTAAAAATAAACAGGTTTATACAAATCAAAAAGTGACAGGTCCTTACTTATTGACTTTCGTCGTTTGAGTAAAATCTTTTTTTTAGCTTAGGATTTTTGTACCGCACAAAATGTATTAAAATTACCATAAAATTGTCTGATACAAATAAAGATTGGAATATTTAGTATAGTTAAAATGTGAAGATTCAGACTGGCCGGATAAATCTGGCATGTGATATATCTATGTACATATGATATAAAACATTAAACACTGTGAGAACCTCAAAAGTGATAATTAAGTGCCACTTAACATTTTATTGATTGATTGAAATACACTAAGTCTCAGATTCGGTTTAAATTATGGTAAAAAATGTAACATAAATTGTGCGGTTTATTTAAGTCAATTCCTCAAAACACACATTGAAACATGTTTCAAATTTAAGCGACAAATTTTAGTGGTTTCTAAAGTGGCTAAAGTTTATATGTTAGTTTAAAATGGAGCAAAGCTCTCGTATTTAAGAGTAAATGCAGCTACAGTCCAAAGTTTCGTCTTTCACAGTACGATTTATGTCAAACGTAACTTCGGTGTCCCTAAGTTTTTCAGTGTGTATCCAAATCAGTTAAGGTAACGAAAACTTACCCGTTTCACGATATATTTAGCAAAGTTAGTGAAAAGGAACAATAATACGAAACCATCGATGTGAACCGAAAACTTGGGCCGGATTTGAAGTTACAGTTCTTCTGTCATCTCTTATTCCAGATTCCGTTGTTTGTCCATGTACCGTGGTTTTAGACGCTTTGAGACTAAACCCGTTACAGGTCGTATCGTATACTATTTTCTTTTATAGAGACGAGACTTTTTGGTATTGAGAGAGTAGTTACTGGGACTTTTACATTTACCGCATTAGTTCCTTTGCAATAGTTATATATAGCGAATTATTGCAATAAACAGTATCTAGTAACTAAGCCACCAGTGTTATTCGTATTGGTTTTAGTAGGTTGTATCAATATAAATATTTCAGATTTAGTTTTTTAAAGTAGGGATTACTTAAAATACTTAAATATTTTACGCGTTTATACTCATGATTTCTGATACTACGTCCAAGTAGTGCCAAAAAATTAAGACCAGTGGCAGCCGATGCCTGTTAGTTTGTTTTCGATCTGGTTCTGTTAGTTTGTTTTCGATTTAGTTTCGTACGTTCTCATACACATAATTATGAATAATGTACAGTCGACAAAGAAAATGGTCTATCAACTTTTTTTTTTTTTTGGCACATGCATTCATAACAGCTAATATTACATATAGTGTTAAACTTTAAGTAACAGACAATGAGTTCTGAAACTAAACAAATATTACATATTTGTAAGGCGTCTTGGATAACTGGTTGCCATTGGTTGGGAAATACAGTACTAGCATTGTGATAAATATTTGAAATAATAATTATTAACACTAAAAATGTAGGCATCTTTGGTAAAGCAAGTAAAATTACATGTAAAATGCTTTATCTGTTCTCCTGTACATATAAAAGAAACCTAAATGATACAATACAGGACGTACAGATATATTTTTGGTATGATTTAGTTTTGAAATAACGGTTTTCTTAAATGTATATAATGAATCCGATGAATGAAGACTGACCTGTTGGTCTAGTGGTTAGTGACCCTGACTGCTAAGCCAGAGGTCGTGGGTTCGATTCCCACCCCTGGGTGGGAATCAAACCCACGACCTCTGGCTTATAATAATTGTGTAATAAATAATTGTAATAATAACAAATAATTGTGTGATGAGCACGATAATTTGTTCTGTGTCTGGGTGTAATTTATCTATCATATGTATGTATTTAGAAATATATAAGTATGTTTATCAGTAGTTTGGTTACCATAGTACAGGCTCTGCCTAGTTTGGGATCAGACGGCCGCGTGTGAGATGTGTGGAGTTATTATTATTATTCTCTTCATTTATTTTATATATATATAAATTACATTACTTACAAATACAAAAAAAAACAAAATATATTTAAAAATATAAAAATAGTGTCCCACCGGTATCGAGTACAAAGACCAAGTTACCGGTGGTTAGGGTTCCAGAGACAGAAACCTCCTCACTATACGTGCCATATCGAGGAGGACTGCCTTCTGCATTAGGCTCTTAATCCAGCTGCCTAACGTGAGCCTCTGAAGGTGTTGGTCCAGGCTCTTAGCAATTAACCCATGGGCCGAAATGACTATCGGCACAATGATTGCTGAATCCACATCCCACATGTCGACAATCTCGTGGGATAGGTCCAAATACTCTATTTGTTTATCTTTTTCGGCTTATAAGAGATTGTCGTCATGGGAAATGGTGATGTTAATAATCATTGCTCGGCGCTCTAATCGGTCTATCACCACTATGTCAGGCTTATTAATTTTTGAATAATTCAAGGTCGGCAAAGTTCTTATTGGTAAGGCAGCGAGAGAAAAAGTTATTTCCACAATAGTTTTTGCAAGGACGATGTGGTGCAAATATATTAATGGAACGCGAGAGGTATGCGGGCAGTCGCTCTTTAGCGATAAAATTTATTTTAGAAGTCATTATTTCTGAATCAATACAGTTGTTTAAAATTTTGACTAAAAAAGTAAGGTCAAATAATGTGCGACGACTCCCTCGAGGGAGAGAAGTTTATAATGAAGTAGAGAGTCTTTATACGAGTCTAATGACTTTTTTAACCGATCTTTGTGTTCTTTGTAAAATGGGTTCCAAACTATACAACTAAAGTCTAAAATTGACCTAACTAAACTTAAATAAAGAGTTACTAAGGTTGTACTTTTCTTAAAAGGTTTAGTGACGCTATTGATAAAACCCAAGCTCCTAAAGGCTCTTTGAGTAATAAAATTATAGTAGTGAGGTTTAAATGTTAATTGGCTATCCAACAAGATACCTAGATCTCTTATAGAGTTAACTGTACCTACAGGTTCGTCATTAAAATATCTTGAGTAATGGGCGATTTGTTCCGTGCATAACTGATAATGCGACATTTATAGGGATTAAGGTATAATTGGTTTTCGTAACAGTATTTAACTAAAGAGTCTAAGTCTTTTTGTAGCTTTATACAATCTGTGGTACACTTCATTAGTCTAAACAATTTCATGTCGTCAGCGCAAAGTATTTGGCTAAATGTCATTTATATATAGAGAAAAGAGTACAGGCCCAAGGTAAGGGCCTTGAGGCACGGCGGAAGTTATTGGCAGAAACGTGGAGCAGTGTCCCTTGATACAAACAACTTGACTTCTATTACGAATATATGAATCCACCCATCTGAGGAGATTGCCATGTACACCGACTTCCCAAGCTTTTCTATTAGTTGATTATGATTTGTTTTATCAAACACTTTAGAGAAATCTGTATAGACGACATACACCTGTGTGTTTTTATCCATGGCATTTAATAGGTAGTCAACAAAGGTGACCATGTTTATATCGACACTACGACGTTTGAAAAAAACGTACTGATTAATAGAAATTACATACACACAGTTACATAACAATGGCTTCAATAATAGTGAAATTTCTAGACCGTTAAATGTGTTTTGACAAGCCGTTCGCCTTTTGAATTACAAGTGAAGGAGATTAAGGAAATTTAAATGATCGCTGTCGAAGTGGTCGTCGGTCTAAAACCTCAGAAAATGAAAAAACAATTATGAGACCTGAATATTTAAATTACGGTTTTACACCAACTAAGCATTTTTCCGAAATGTTTCATGTGTCTACTCAGACAATCAGAAATCACGCAGATACGATATATACAAGACCATGTTATATCTAACATGGAAGTGCTACAAAAGACCAGAAATGGTCGAGGTGGCACTAAGCACTTAAACAATTATAAATAAATAATCTAACATGGAATCTGGTCGAATTTCTGTAAACATGTATGGTTAATGACTGCTGATGGTGTGGGGAGCTGTGCTGTTTGCCACCACGAGCATTGGCAGAAAGTGAAATGCCACAATTTAATTATTTACAAGACAATTGTCCTTTACACACAGCAAGGGTGACGTGTGCCTGGTTCGGTACACATCCGGAAATTTGTTTAATATCTTAACCTGCAAAATCGCCAGACCTCAACCCAATAGAACATCTTTGGGGTCTTATGATAAGAACACGGAAAGCTCTAGAACAGCATTGTAAAGAAATATCGAAGGACCTGAAACCCCGTCTGATATTTGTTCAAGGCTTATGGGTTCAATGAGAAACCTTACAAATGGTGGTTATACAAAATATTATTATAATATTTGTATCGTTTGTATTGTTAAAGTTTCATTAAAAGATGTGTGTTTTTCCTTCTTTTTAATTACTGTTATAACTATAATTCATTATTTTATAAATGCGAAAGAATAAATCGAAATATTATCTTTTTATTATTTTTAACAAAAAAACAAATACTTATTGTCTTTTTGTTAAAAATAATTTTTACATAGGTTTTTTTTACATAAATATTAGGATATTTTAATCTGCCCTTATCGAGTAGATTAAAAAAATAAATTGTGTAAATGATATGATAGATATACGATTTCAATAAGTGGCGACAATGTAAACTAGGAACA
The DNA here is from genome assembly GCA_963859945.1 of Euplagia quadripunctaria. Lineage (NCBI taxonomy): Eukaryota > Metazoa > Arthropoda > Insecta > Lepidoptera > Erebidae > Euplagia > Euplagia quadripunctaria. Next base: position 7,044,434 of record OY982567.1, on the reverse strand, counting down.
CAAGGTAGCGATGACATTACATATCACATAAATAACAAATGATAAATACAGCATTAGAAACTCACAGAATATTATTGCACAGGAAAATCATCCTTGTTGTTTTATGGTGTCAAATGATCTTCAACCGTAGGGTAACGGATCATATATTTGGCCGACCGAACATGAACCATCAGACCATTTTTACATGTACTATCAGACCGTTTTGTACGGGTCTGATGGTTCATACGGTTTTCACCCATGTATAGCCTCATTTACGAAGAAGGTTGAGGCTTAATAATAATAATATATTTAATTTTTGTATACAGTCAACCCGACTCAACTAGTTATTGTTATTTATTTACTATCAGAATTCAAGTCTATTACCTTTTAAAATGACTGCTAAAGGATTCCAACTTTGTAATCGTATAAAAATCAAAAATAGTAAAGTAACATTAAAAGCACCCGTAGAACATTATCAAGTTCCATTTGTTCTATAATGTTCTCATGCAGCCGCTGTAATAGAACAACCTCAAAATCAAGTTTGAACTATCCAAATCGGTTAATTGCCCTCCTCTCGGAATTAAATCAATATATTTTAACAAATCCAAGTAAAATATTATTTTTCTATAAAAAAGCACCACGCAGGTTTATTTTTTTAAGGAAGTTACTGCATATTTACATTTTACTGACTTTAAAAATCCGATAATTCGAGAATCTATGGCTTATATCTGTTATGCTTTTAATACAGTTTTATAGAAAAGGTTAACTGTTAGTTGGATAGTTTAAGATGTATTTTATTAAGCTATACCATAAAGTGCTCGCATATATATTTTTATGACTAGAATAACATCGATATTCAGAGAACCTGAATATCGATGCAAACTACCACCACAAATAATAAACGAAGAATACCTGAACGTAATTTAAATGATGGCAGAGCGCATAAAGTATTAATGTATTTGTGTATACTAGAATCTTTCTGCGAATACTCTTCATTCAAACATTGTTATTAAAGTAATAACAATTTCAAATTTGAAAGTTCCTGCGGTGGTGCTTAGAAATAAGAAGAAAAAATATCAAATACTATTAAAAGGAAAAGGATCGCTATAAATCAGAATTTTCCGGTTAATAAATCAGACAGAAATTCGTGGATTTATTCCTTTAAATATAGCTATTTCTGCTGGATTATAAGTGGTGGTAGCACACAGAATAATAATATAATCTATATATATAAATGAATCCCTATTTCCCTTGGTCAAGCCATAGCTTGAGAACGACTTAACTCATTTAATTCATCTTTTTTTTTATGATTTCTAATACTTTGTAGAAGGTTCTTACAGAACGAAAAATTAAGAAAGTTGAGCACAAAATTCAGTAAAAATAATAATTTTGATCATTAATTTAAAATTACTGTTCAAAGAGTAAATAAAAAAACCTTTAACAAGAAATGAAACCGACGAAAGAAGAAATGACCTGAAAAGCGAAAAATAAACTTGTTAGCCTAACTAAACTCTTACACTAATGTAAATACCTAAATAATTTTGAGGCGGCGCCAAACATACAAATAAAACATTTAATTCGAAAACACTTACCTACGCAAATAGACGCGTCGTGTAACGTGTTTTTACACCTGTAACAAGTTTATTTTTCGCTTTTCAGTTCCTTTCTTCTTTCGTCGGTTTAATATTTTGATAATTATTATTTTTTAGTTTATTTTTTTTAGTTTTAATTATAATTATTATCAGATATTCAACAATCTTTTATAAGGTTAAAAGCCCTCATTAGGATTAATTGAAAAGAACAAACACGAGCAGGTTGAGGAGTTCCCTTGACTGGATTCCGCATATATTATCAAATCAACTACAGGTCTCCGTCATGTTGTAGTGTCATTAAAACTAAACATGCGTGCTAAGTTACAACAAAATTGGTTCACAGGTGTAAAGTCAATGGGTGAACAATCATTCGTCGCCTATTTTTCTACCCTTAGGGTTAAATTTTATATTTGAAATTGAAATGGGGCCAACTTTGAAGTACACCCTATCCAATAAAATAAGCATTATCAAAATCGGACTACCCTGTAAAAAGTTATGCGTAGTCAAACATAAATATATATATATATATATATATATATATATATATATATATATATATATCTAGACATGAAAAGCATGAGGTCGGATCTGAAGATCCAACCAAAAAATGACTTTTTTACATCACAATAATAAACTTTTTGTTCTCTTTCTGGTAAACTGACTCTTGTATTTCTATTCGTCTTCATTGCTGAGATAAATACATGCATAAGGTCGGATCTGACGACTTTTCGAAATATTTGAAAGGCATGTAAATTTATTTCAAATAATACCTTTATTCCATAAATTACTCATACCTTTAGCAGACGTATTTTAACATATGCCCTTATGCATTTAATATGTTTTATTTCTTCATGTATTTTCACGTTCGGTGTATTAGCAGATACACCGTTATGCTGCTAAAGTGCAACAGAATTTACACATGGATTATCAGATATATCTTTATGCTACTAAATGGTGTTGTTTACTAATGTATATATATATAAATAAACGGGTTGAAGAGAACCTCCTCCGTTTTTTTCGTCGGTTAATAAAATAAACTAGCTTTTGCCCGCGGCTTTGTTTGCGTTAATGTAGCTTTTGTCGGTCAAACTATCTCTCAGGCACAGTACGTTTTTCTGAGTGAAAGTCCCCCTGACAATGACATGAAGTACCCCAACATCGTGTATGCAAAATTTCAAGTTGGACGGATTTCAAGACAGTTGAGTAGGTAAGGTGAAATCGTTACAAACAAACTCACTTCCACATTTATAATAATAGTTAGGATTAAATGTCTTCTTCATTTTTAAAGACCTTAATCCGCAAAGGGTTAAATTTGTTACCGTTTAACCGTTTTTCACCTGCTCAAATCCCGGTGCCGTTGGAATATCGAGATAAAAAGCAGCCTATGTCTTAATCCAGGTCTCAAGCTATCTGTCAATGGCACTGTACGGTGCACCAGTGTGGGCGGAGGCCCTGAACGCCCAGAATAGGGCGTGCCTCTGGCGCCCTCAGAAGGTTATGGCGGTTAGAGCCATACGCGGATACCGCACCGTGTCAACGGAGGTGGCGTGCGCGTTGGCTGGGACTCCCCCGTGGGATTTGGAGGCGGAAGTGCTCGCCGAAGTATATCGGCGAACGTCTGAGTTCCAGGCGGGAAGCGGCAGTCGGCCCCCGCCCGAAGAGGTACGCGAATGGCGTGAGGCCGCTCGCCGAGTCACCATGCCTCGTTGTCGTCCCGGCTGGAGGGTCCACGTGCTGGCTTTGCCGCCATGGAGGCGCTCCAGCCGGTCATCGTCGAGTAGGCAGGGCGGCAGCACGGGACCCTTTCCTTCCGACTGACGCAGGTTCTTTCCGGGCACGGCTGCTTCGAGAAGTACCTGCAGTCGGTCGCTAGGAGGGAATTGAGTCCCGCCTGTCACCACTGCGACTACAGTGAGGACTCGGCTCAGCACACGCTGGCGGTCTGCTTTGCTTGGGCAACGCAGCGCCGGGCCCTCACTGCAGTCATCGGAGAGGATCTCTCGCTAGCGGCCGTCATACGCTCCATGGCCGGTAGCGACAGAAATTTTGCCGCGGTCGCGATCTTCTGTGAGGAAGTCATCTCACAGAAGGAGGCGGAAAGGGTCCGGGAGGATGACCTCCACTCGGACTTAATTCGCCTTTGATCCTTTCGCTTATGTTCTAACTATAGGGTAAACGGCGTTTACACCAAGTTTCATCGCAATCGGTTCTGTAGTTTTTGCGTGAAAGAGTAACACACATCCGTACATCCTACATGTACGTTTATAATGTTAGTAGGATTAGTTGGATGTTATTTAAGCACACCCTATAACTACTGAGTAGACTTGGATGAAATTTGCCACAGAAATAAATTATATCCTGCATATAACACGGAATCTGAGCTCAACGGCAATGAATTAGTTTGCAAAATGTAGTTGATAATAAATTAAACAATACGTGCAGTAAATCTTTGTGAATAACAACTTTATGATGCATAATAATAAGACGTGGGAAGTTCTAGCTTGAAGGATGTAAAATGGTAAGGAACTATTCTGAAATTAATAAAGCCTTCCGACAGACAAAAAGACAAAAGTAATGAAATCCCTTGATTTCATTACTTTTGTTACAAAAAAAAAATCCGTTTCGCTTTTTGTCAATGAATAATACTCAATCTGTGTACATTCGTATATTAATTAACTAGCTTCTGCCCGCAACTTTGTCCATATTGACTTTACCTATATTAATATGAAGGTTTCTTTTTAATCCGGCATAATATATGTCGGCGATGCGCCAGGGTTTCCATGTTCAGGGTCCATCGAATGAATATTAGAGCTTGATAAATAATTGTTTTATTGTTTACTTATAAATTATTTGAATACAAATCTAATGTATTTTGGATATATCTATAATAATTATATTCACTTAAAAAAAGAATTTTTGAAGATTTGCGCGGCCATACTGACTCCAGCGCGTCCCTTGCGCTGTTTTATGTTATGACATAATTACCAACAAGGCATCACCCATCGGGAGATCTACCCAATATACAAGGCGTCACCCATCGTGGGATCTAGCCAACCCATAGGCATCACCCATCGGGGGATCTAGCCAATTCACAAGGCGTCACCCATTACGGGATCTAGCCAACCCACAAGGCATCACCCATTACGGGATCTAGATAACACACAAGGCATCACCCATTACTGGATCTAGTCAACACAAGGCATCACTCACTATGGGATCTAGCCAATACAAGGCACCACCCATTACGGGATAGAAAGAAGAAAGAAAGAAAGAACAAATGTTTATTCACCGACGCTTGACATACATGGACAGTTATACATGCTATGCATTAGTAAAACTAAGCTAGATAATTATATATATATAAGTGTTAAGCATTATTTACGTGTACATCACGCCCCAGCCGAATAGGTACTGATTCAGCATCTGCTAAACAATTGTCTAGCGCTGATTTTCAACCAGTCCTTATGTGAGCAACAAAGGAAAAAATAAAAATATTTGTCTACATTACATATATGGGTATGACAATTTTATTTATTTACACAGCTTTCAACGTTAATATTTAATAAGAAAATATATAAGTATATATAAATACATTTAGGTACATAAATATAAAGGAAGCGAATTCAACATCCCCAACCAATCCCACTGCAACATTGAAAGTCATATTTGTGTTTATCATGTTAAGATCTCTTTGTGCATCAATGAGGTACTGCCGTAGTTTTGTTCTAAAGGTATTCACCGAGGTGAGTGACCTTATCGGCGGAGGGATATTGTTCCATATTTTGCAAGCGTCATAGCTAAAGCTACCCGTGAATGCAGCCGTCCTGTGTCGGGGGACGGACAGTTGTTGTGAACACTCCCTATTTGCACAGTTACCTACCTACCACCTATTTGTACTTTGCACACAATTTGAAATATTTTAATATATTTTTCCTGATAATAATTCTGTGTAATTTATAACCAATTGTCGTTCGTGTAAAGCTGTGTGTCATGGCCTATTAAATATATAAGATATAACATACATGTTATGCTTTATGACTCGTCCATCGTTCAACCTGCTCTTTGAACCCTACTAGCTCTCATTGCTACTACGTGATATTGAATCCCGTAGCGTTCGCTAAAGTTTTTAAACTCTGGCAGTGACCATAATTTTATCTTGGTCAGTATTTAACCGCGATTGAGGACTGAATATTGCAAAGAGATTTTGAAAACATTAGATATTAGTTTCACTTATACGGTGATTAGTGTAAATCACATGGACTTACATAGTAAAGCCGTAAATAAACACAAAAGCATATACAGGTTCCAGTCATACCTTCATGAAAATCTGTTGTAGCTGCACATGTCGACTTTGTATAGACTTGGATCCTTAAGTTTATTTCAAGACTTTTTCTCAAGCCTGGTCATATGAAATGTAGGTATCAAATTGTTTTAAAAGAACTGATTGACGTGTAAAAGTATCTGAAATATCTATTTACAAAAATAAATTAACTATCATTATAAGTATGGATATAAACAGCGCCCACGTCGATTAAAGGTAAAACAAGCCATCCAGGGTCTGGCGCTCCCCCATGAACCCTCAACAACAAACACACAAAACAAACAAACAAACAAAATTATCGGCAGTCCGAACTAATGAAATGTAATGGAGATGTTAGAAAAATATGGGTAAACATAAACTCATGGCTTGGTCGGCATAAGAATAGTCTAGATAGTGTTATTACGAAGCATTTAGGTAAAGTGGAGAATATAAGCAACATATGTAACAACTTTACTCAAACATTTACTAAAGAAATACAAAATATTAAACATATATGTAATACAAAATTTTTAGATAGAGAAAAATACGTGTATCCCTGTGATGTAAGTTTTAGATTTAAAAAAGTTTATCCGTCAGACGTAGAAAAAGTAATCAGTATGTTAGCTAATGGAAAATCCCCTGGCTTAGATTGCATACGAGTAGTAGATATTAAATATTTACTAAAACAAATAAGTCCTCTATTAGCTACTTTTATAAATATGTGTTTAAAGAATAGTGTATATCCCGACCAACTTAAAAATGCTGTAATCCGCCCAATTTACAAATCCGGTAGCCATCTAGAATATGTAAATTATAGACCAATAGCAATATTATCAGTAATAGACAAAATAGTCGAAAAAATAGTTGTAGGACAAATCAGCAATTTTTTAGAATCATATAGCATACTCTCCGACGCACAACATGGTTTTAGAAAAGGAAAGAACACTGTTTCTGCCCTAGTGAGCTTCGCGGACTATGTAAATGAATCTTTAGACTCTGGAAAACAGCTGATAGCGCTTTTCATTGATTACAAAAAAGCGTTCGATACTTTAGATCATAATATACTATTGCAAGCTATGGATGAATGCGGGATACGCGGCCCCACCAATAACTGGTTTAGAAACTACTTATCTAACAGAAAAATACGCACTGTTATCGGTGGAGTGGCCGGAGAGGATGCCATAGTGAACTTGGGTGTACCGACCGGGTCAGTGTTTGGGCCAGTGGGGTATGTTATTCACGTCAATAGTGTATCAAACGTGGTAAACAAAGGTCAGTGTTTCATGTATGCAGACGATATGTGTGTGGTAAGCGCTTCGAAAGACATCTTACAGGTACAAAGAAATGTGCAGACAGATTTTGAAAATATCACGAAATGGGCACACGATAATGGCATTATATTAAATCTTAAGAAAACAAAATGCATTCATATACACTCGCCATACAATCAAAGTGCAATAAATGTAAACAGAGACAATCTTGCCATAATAGGACACACATATGAATGCTTACATGGAAGTAAATCTGGTTGTACCTGCACTATGATCGATTATGTCGACAATTTTAAATATTTAGGGCTAATAATAGATAAATATTTTAGCTTTTCAACGCATGTATCTGATGTCTGTAGCAAGTTAAGATCCGTATTAGGCAAGTTCTATCAGCTAAACAAAGTTCTGAATACAGATACTATGAGAATGGTATACTTTGCCCTTGCAGATTCCTTGATCAACTATGGACTAATTGTGTACGGGCGAACTTTTATCAGCTACTTAAAAGACATTAAAGACCTACAAGTAAGACTAATAAAGTATTTAGTAAGTAAGAAAGTTAAAAATGTGTGTGAAAGGGATTATGTTAAATTATTTCCTATATGTAAAATATTACCAATAGAGAAGAAAGTGGAGTATTTAATAGGCTTAGAATATTACTATACTGATCAATATAAATATGTTGTTGATAATAAGTATAACACTAGAAGGGCTAGGGAAAAAAAACTTAACAAACCAAGAGTGACAAATTATTATGGACAACGAACAAACAAGTACATGGTACCTAAAGTGTTCAACAAAATAGATTTATTAAGACAAAATCCTAAAATAAGTACTAGTAAATTAAAGAAAACATTGAAGGATGTATTGTTGGATGTTTCTTAAACTGTTGGGTAATGGCCACTTACTATAATAATATGTATATAGTGATAATGTTTAGAGTTATCTACCTTAAGTTGTTATATTTTATTTTGTTGTTTTTCTTTGTGTGATGAATGTACAGTGTAGCATAGGTTATTTTTAATAAATTTACGAGCGCGTCTCGCCGTTAAACAATTGCGTTTGGCGAGTATAAATTGTAAATCTTAGATCTAAGTTACTATTGTGTGAGTTAAATAAAACAAAAAAAAAAAAAAATCTTAGACAAGTTGTTAAACCAGTAATTAACCTTACTTAAGCCTCTCGAAATCTTTCAAGAAATTGTTCCCTGCCAAAATATTAAAGATTATCGCGGAAATGAAATACTAGATGCCATATGTAGTTACGTAGGACCATAATTCGAAGTTTAACACAAGTATATTCGACACCTTTGGGTATCGAATCACACACTTGCCCAATAAACAACCAAGTAACAATAACGGCATTAAAAAATTAAACTAAGAAGCCGGATTCATCACCTTCGTTCGAAACACGAGTTCAAAATTAAATGACGTCCATTAGAACTCCCAACTGGGTTACGACTGAAAAAGAAAGCATGGGCAAGCCTATCACTCCTGCGGCATTCAACCTCCCTGCCACTATCCATAATGTTACCTAGAAATTCAACTTAAGTTATGTTTAAAAAAAACCTGTCAGTCAAAATAAGTTTCCATTCCAAAAAGCCCCACTTTGCAGACTCGAACATAACCAGAATATCGTCAACACAAACCAAAGCAATACCATCTTTACAATCACCTAAGGTGACGGTTTTATTGCGCGAAGACATTCAAATTGGACTTCCGGTGTTAAAAACTTCGTCCATTGGACCACTCGTGGTAACGAGGCTTGCCCAACCCATTAACCAGGTTCACCACACGGGGTAAGAGGGCCCACTGTCCCAACGTTATTTGAATTCGAATCTAGGAAATGAATGCAAAGTCGCTTCGTGCGCTCCTTTTCTTGACCTTGTTGGTCAACACAGGGCTGCCGAGTGCCTCCAGCCGGTCATCGTCGAGTGGGCAGGGCGGCAGCACGGGACCCTTTCCTTCCGACTGACGCAGGTTCTTTCCGGGCACGGCTGCTTCGGGAAGTACCTGCACTCGGTCGCTAGGAGGGAACTGAGTCCCGCCTGTCACCACTGGAGACTGCAGTGAGGACTCGGCTCAGCACACGCTGGCGGTTTGCTCCGCCTGGGCGACGCCGCATCGGGCCCTCACTGCAGTCATCGGAGGGGATCTCTCGCTACCGGCCGTCATACGCTCCATGGCCGGTAGCGACAGGAATTTTACCGCGGTCGCGACCTTCTGTGAGGATTTCATCTCGCAGAAGGAGGCGGCGGAAAGGGTCCGGGAGGACGATCTCCACTCGGACCTAATTCGCCGCCGGCGAACCGGGCGGCGGAGGCGCGCTTACCAGCGCCTCATGCCGCCCTGAGTGTGGCCGCGGGTGGACGGGACGGGTTTTCCCCTCCACCCGCTGTAGTGGCCCCCCGCGAGGAGGCGGCGTCCGCGTGTGCCTGGACGTCGCCTAATTGTAAGAATTTTACCCGAAGGTGGTGCCCGCGCTTTTGCGGGCAGGCGCTAGGAGGGTTCCGGATGTCTTAATAAAAGCTGTTCCCGGATCCCACCTACTCAAGGCGCAGTACGGCACACCGTGTGGTTTTAGTCGGTTCGATTCCGACACACCGCTCCACCGAAAACCCCAGTGGTGACGGCCCGAGGGGGTTTCCAAACGTAAAAAAAAAAAAAAAAAAGCGCTGCCGAGTGCAGTCACCAGTAAGACGTGATTTTCCGCGACTATGTACTACAGTAGTTATATTTGACCCCCAGCACCGACTACAGACAGTTCAATTCCAGACTTTGGCGATTCGAACCAAAAGAAGCTCTCAAAGCATTGAGTACGACTTTTGGCTATACATATTATAAAACAAAGTCCTCCGCCGCGTCTGTCTATGCGTGTGTTCGTGATAAACTGGAAAATGACTAAACGGATTTTCATGCGGTTTTCACTAATAGACAGAGTGATTCATGAGGAAGGTTTAGGTGTATAATTTGTACCCGTGCAAAGCCGGGGCGGGTTGCTAGTATAGTAATATAATATATAAAGTAGGAAATCAACCTTCTTTGTTCGTGTTTTTACAGCTTAAGTTTAACAGATACATTGAGCGTTCCTCGCGTTAATTAAGTTATGTTTGCCAACAATGATCGATAGGTTTGTTGTCTGTGCCAGTGTTTACAAAACACACGGATGTATAGGCAATTTTATGTAATACCACGTTATAAAATACAGATATTTTTATATTCCATCATAAACCGCCTTTGTTTTCTTTGATGCTTGCAAGTAATTCTACATAAATTGTTTCCGTCAGATACTCAAACGCAATTTAATTTACGAGCAACAACTAGATTAGACTCTATTCATTCACATTGCTTAATCGTGTTGTTATGTGTTGTTGCTACAAGTAATTTTTTTTTCTTATAACACCTGTGAAGCTAAAGGAATAACTACAGTACTCATTCTCATGACACCTTCGAAGCAGGTAAGCAAGCATAGGCCTAATTATGGACACTTTATGGTACACTACGTTATGGTAGATTAGTAATACTGTTTTCATTTGGTTCAACACCTGATTGATTAGTGCTTTTGACCATTTTGTTCCCAAAATAGTTTCTTCTGTTATACACTTATAATAGAAGAAACTTGTCCAATTTCAACAAGGGACAAGTTTTTTAAACATAAAATATACAGTTTTTAGAAAAACACTGAATTAAATTCCATGGTTTATTTTACTCGTTACCTTGTACATTTCATCTTGAAGTAAGTGTAGCATTGCAATATTGAAAGTAATCGGAAAGAAAATAGAAAAAAGTGCTAGATAGTCTTTGCCTGTTTATGGGACATGTCGATAAAAGATTTATAGATTAATTTTAAAGAAAAATAACATTTAAAAATACAAACTTTTATAGGCTATAGTGAACTTTACGACAGACTATCATAATTTAATGCGTACATAAAATTTTGTGTCTGTACGGCTAACCATTGAGGAGTTCCCTCGTCTGGAGCCAATCGTGGTCACAGCAACCATGCCTTTGTAAATTCTAAAACAGACTATTACAATTCAATGGTATATAAAGTTTCGTGTATGTGCTATTGACCGATGTTGAGGAGTTTCCTCGTCTGGTGCCTGTGGTCCTGGATGCAGAATGGAGTCATGCTTCACAAACATACAAATTTCAGATTTGAAAATAATTATGTCTTTTTAATTTACTATAATTTCATTTACTTATTGCCATGTATCGCTACGAGAAATATAATTTCGATTCTGGATATTATTTTGTATAAACAGTTAATTTAAAATATCATTATCTTCTCTCTCCATGTGTAAGATGAAGGTCGTCCTTTGATATTGTCATGTAAGGGTATTTACACGCTCTTACATGTATTGTAATCATGTGCCATATGGGTTAAGTGGGCTTATGAGTGAGTTTTGATAAAGTTGTGGGCTGATTTTCAATAAAACTGCCGTGAAGTTGGAAATTATCCTATAAATTATTTGAATTTTCAAAGATTGACATGATTTTCGGTTCACCGATGTGTTATTGAATGATTGTTAACTCCTCCCATTAAGCTAAATGTGTCACGGGTGGGTTAACATTTAAATAATACTTAGTGTTTGAAATCCAGAAACCAGGGTACCTGGGTATCAGAAATTGGGTACCAGAAACATTTTAATAGCGGATGTGATACCTAAACTACAATTCCAGTACCGCTCAATAAATTTACATGTTTTTTTTTACTTACAATTTTAAATATTGTGGTAAAAATAATAATACTACTCTTCTAAAATGCTGCCATGGGCGTACCCAGCTGTTGGCCTTTTTTTGACGGCCCACGGAAAAGCGCATTATAATTAACTGGACAGATAATGGACAAGCTGCTTTATAAGTGTTTGAGATGTCACCAATATAATATAAAATTTCTGTATTTATAAGCGTTTTACACGCCTAAACTGTAACATTGTCTAGTAAAAGCAACTAAATCTAAGTTTATTATCTATAGAGCGGCTTACACAGAATTCGCCTTCCACTTAATCCAACGGAAACTTGAAACTGTTTTCCTTACACAGTCTATTAGTGGAAATCGGTAACTAAGTCTGGTATCGAGACTTTGATCTACCATATTAATAGTAAAGGCTTGCAATATTATATACATCTTCATTGGTTAGTTAAAATTAAACATAAAATTGAAGCGTAAATAAGCTACGTTTATGGGATTTACTATTAAAGATAGTCATGCTATCTTGGTGGTATGTGGCACACAAATCTGTACAAACGTGGGAGAGCCATGCTTCGGCACGAATGGGCCTGCTCGACTCCGCTCGGTACCACGGCCTCTCAGAAAACTGGCAGTGAAGCAATGATTGCATTGCATTTCGCCGCGTGAGTGACGTTACCGGAGGCCCTAAACTTTCCCTCTCCCTTATTCCCGTCCTTCCCCTCTTCCCTCTTCCCACTCTTCCCCGCTCCCCCTCTTCTCCTAATCCCACATTAAAGGGCGGCAACGCACTTGCGACTCTCGAGTTACAGGTGCCCATGGGCGGCGGTAGTCATTTACCATCAGGTGACCCGTCTGCTCGTTTGCCTCTTACACCATAAAAAAAAGCAAATAACGAAATTTCTAAAGCACTCAAAGAGCATCCTGATAGACCACAGGTGTATAATACTATAGACCGACATGTCCCGATAGTATTTTAGATGTTGTAAATTCTATCCCAAAGCTACTCTAAACCAAACAAAGGTTAGTCCTTCTCCAAGTGGACGGAACTGCTAGAATTAGTAGCTAACCTGCCGTGGTTTAATTTCTAATTCCCCCCGTCGCACGTCAGTATATCGCCTCTTTTAACAACACGTTTAATATTGAGTACCATCATCATCATATTAGTTAGTCTAAAGCCGACATAACCACTTCGAGGGAAAAGGCTTTACCACGAAGAAAAAATTACCAATACCAACGTTTTTTTAAACATAACTACCTAACTAACCTCTATTTACAGATACGAGTATCAAAGGACCTTAGTTGTAACCGGAGGCAAAACATAAGTTCATGTTTCATTAAGAAAATAGAGACGTTCATGGATAATATCTTCCACTAGAACAATTATTTGATGTGGGCAAGGGTATTTTGGTTGTATTATTGTTGTTCTATTTGTCTGAATACAAGATATCGCACACAAAACAGGTATCTATTTATGAAATTACTAAGAACTCGAGTAAAGTATAGTAGACAGATAATTAATTTTATAAACTATTCTTAATACACAGTGGACTATGAGGAATAAGATACAGTAATATTTCAGAAATAATTTTAAGAAAAACACCCATATTTAAAGTATCTGTGTAAAAGCATAGCATTTCACATAACATTTTCCCTTTACTATGGAACGCCATTCTATTAAGAGGGTGAAATAATTGAGTTTTTGTTCAAGTAAATCCTTTGACAGCATATAATGTATCGCCAGCAGGCACAGGCATTTTACATGCTTAAAAGGACTCTCTAACAGTAATTGTTGTAATTTATACCTATGTTAATGAAATAAAAGTTACTATTATTATTATTGTACTTTAGATCAGTATAGAGGTATATATACATTTACAGATTTTATACATTTTAACTAGGTACTGACGTGTACAAGACGTCAAGACAAATCACAGTCTCGTTAATGAATAGTTGTTTTAAACTGCACTAATTTATAGTGCTTGTAACTATATGCTTGACCAGAGTACAGATACAAATACAAGTACACAACACAAACTATATTAACAAAAGCATTTCATTCACTAATGAGACTAATAGATTTAGTGTCTAGCTATGAACTTTAACCTAATTTTTTTTTGTTGTCATATGACTTACTCTTTCTATGAGTTTTTTAACATATTTTTAGAGACTAACAATATTTACCGTTAAACATTCAGGAATCAATAGCCAAAAGCTTCATTCACGAGGTACTTATGTAATGTGACTGTCACATTGCAATAGTTGAGAGTTGGTTGGGCACATCTCCAGTACCAGCACCACAGCATTAACCAAGGTAATTTTTTCATGGATTCCGTTACCGTCCGCCGGTAACTCCGAAATGCCTCCCTTTCTGCCTGGATTACAGATTTCTCTGTTTGCTAGCAAAAGGGACATGTGAAGAGCCTGGACACTTTAAAATTTGAGTCACTCATTCTTCGACAAAACATAGACAGAAGAACAAAACAGACCGTATTTCGTAAAAAATAAAAAGAAGTGTTATGGTTGCAAAACGAAAGAAGTTTGTTATAAACCTACACTGCTTTTTAACACTCGTCTCAAGTAATTTTTGCTTCTTTAACATTAATTCTACAGAAGTTAATAAATTTTACTCTAAAGCCGTTTAAATTCAGAGTTTACTTAACAGATTACTTACTAAGTCGAGCAATTATATTGTAAATTAAGATGTATGAGAGTAATCCAATGCTATATTTATCATAGTACGTACCCCAATGTTCGGTAATTAGTACCGCAAGATTGATGAATATTAATTATTACATAGTTTTCATCTCATCAATCATCATACGTGAAATTTATGTGTTGGGTTATTGGTTTTCCAATGGCAAATTGCAATTTTTTCTGAACAAGGTGGCAAAGACCCTCACTGCTGATGGTTGATAGTTTCCGGCACTATACCTTCTACATACAAAACCCCACAAATTAGCTTTGGTTAAATATTCAACTCTTTTGTAAATAATAAACTGCTTATTGCTATTAATCAATTGACACAAATCAACACGATTTCTTAAACATTACATGTATTTGTAGATACTATAAATAATATAATAATAATAATATAATAATAATAATATAATAACTTCACACATCTCACACACGGCTGTCTGATCCGACACTAGGCAGAGCCTGTACTATGGTAACCAGACTGCTGATAAACATACTTATATATTTCTAAATACACACATATTATAGATAAATTACACCCAGACACAGAACAAATGACCATGCTCATCACACAATTATTTGTCCTGGGTGGGAATCGAATCCACGACCTCTGGCTTAGCAGTCAGGGTCACACCACTAGGCCAACAGACCAGTCAAATAATAACAGTAAAGTACATACCGTAAAAACCGACTTAAAAAAACTTGCCAGTTAGTCAAACACAATGGACTACTAAAGGCTAATTAAATAGGTTTTCATTTAATTGCTACTCAAATAAATCATAATGTAAGAAACCATTCTCAAATAGCACTCATCCACAGATATAAATCTAGGCTAAGTAAATTCCGTTAGGAGTTCTTCAGGTTTTGTTCTACGCTACGTTAATATTTAGGTTGAACAATGACAAAATCAAAAGTAGGTTATCAAGTACAAGTGGATAGAATGTTAATGCATTCAAAACATTTCATAAACCACTTTTAATTTAGTCATAATTATTATCAACAATAATAAAATAGCATTCAAGTAACGTATATTCTAATTGTTTGCAATGTGACGTGGTGTGTGGTTCACACCACATCGTAAAATCTCAGATACCGTGCTTTATACAAACTCCTCAATGGTTTAATGTATTCTCCCGAGAATATAAAAATATTTGACAGAGTGTACCTCATTCTGTAAGTCACTTCTGGAACCGTAAAACAGTTTTAAACTAAACCCACTTCCTCACATTCTATTTGGGTATGAGAGACATAATAAGTCATCACGATTATTTGCCCTCACTCAGTACCTAGGTATAATCGTGAATAAATTTTTAATCGTATTACCTGTTATAGAACAAGAGCTCGTAACGAATTTTTAGATTTATTTTAGAACTTTTGATATTTTGAACAGTATAACTTGAATACCATTCCAAACCTATATTCAACATACTGTATAGTTGTACTGTACAAAGTATCTAACGCTCTAAAATATCTTCTCAAATTCGTTTTGAGCTCTTGGGCTATCGTGTCCTTCCTTTTTAAATTGTTACAATTAATAACAAGGTCATAAATATAAAGTTTTGCATTTTTCAATCAAAGCTTGCCAAGAAAGAGACACTAATTGAAGTAGAGTTAAACTAATTTAATGTGAACTAAGAAGTTAAATTACGTTCAAATTTACATAACTTGCACTCGTACCCTACATTCACTTCCATTATTCTGTTTTCAAACATTTTCTGTTTCACAACATTGTACGAAAAATACGTTCGTTCAGTTAAACGTACATCAACTTACATGTTATCTACAAACACAAGTTTACGACCTTGGTCATGACGTCATATTACCAGGTAACGCGGTCAACAAGGTAGTTGAGAATATAGTTAAATTTTAATATCGACGGATGTGATGAAGTAATTTAAATAAGTTCCGTAATTATTAATTTTAGCTTTATTAAATAGCCTACATCATGAATGTCCTTAAACGAAAAGAAAACAATTTTTCTAGTACAGGGCTACAACACAAAGGCAATAATTTTCCTAGATGGTACCCCTCTTCATGTGGTCAATTTTGCTATCTCGGTTCACATGTATCTGGTAATCTGTTGGAAATTGAAAGTTGGCTAGTCGTTCGGAATATGTTGTTTCAAGAAATGTTTAAAACATTCTTAAATTGACTTTTTATGATAGATATAAGTTTTTTTATGATAGAAGTCACAATTAGAAATTTTCTGAACTGCATCTTGTACATCATGATTGTGTAGAAATTATGTAAACACAGCTTACTGATGATTTTCATCAACTATTTAACAGGAATTAATTTATTTGTTACAACTTTCTATGAAATACTTCTTTTGGAAAAAAAGGACATGCATATAAGGTCATGCTTTAAAATCCTTACAAATTACACATAAACTCTTGATTCAAAAGTATATTTTGAAATATAATTAAAAATTATGAATCAGACGCAAAAGTTGGGCAAACATTTAATGACCTGCCTCATAGTATATTAGTGACAATGAACGTAAAATTTGTTATTACCAGACACTTTTAGTGGGTTCTAACTTCTGCCGCACCTATAGACATAGCAAGTCTAAATTTTATTATATCTCTAGTATCGTACTCCATAGTAAGCTGTGTCCCTAGAATATTTATTATTTCGCTTTACAAACTGTTCTTACAAAACAGCGCTATTTACCGGGTTAAGTTACCGCCCGGACACTTCAGTTCCGGACCGCTTCCGATAGTAGAATTTGTGAAATGCTAACATCATGAATACAGAAAATTCTTTTCGCCAGCGCATCTTGGGTAATCCGACTATCGATTGTAAATAAAACTGCATATTTTAAAAGATTAAGTTGAATTTTGTATGTCAAGCCTTTTATGCAAAAATTTACTTACAACTATGGTTTCAGAATAAAGATTTAAAAAATTGACAGTTTTGTAGAGAATTGTCATCATTAATTGAAGTTAGGTATTCTGAGCAGTCTTGGTAGTAGTAGAGATTCAAAAGTACCACCGTGTTACTATACTATTACGAATATAGCTCATAAAAAACGATTTGATCTCTGACAATACTTAAATCTTTAACTATTGCGTATTAGATAGTTAAATAATGAAAGTATTTAATAGTACTTCACTGGTTACTCGTGGTTAAATCCTTCCTTGATAAAATAGTAAACATATCCCCTAAAATTAGGTTTAATCTTAATGGTATTGAAAGTTTTCATCTACGGAACAAAACTTTTATCCCATATATCCCATTGTGCATGCACGCACACACGTGTCACATACGCATTCTCCATGACAGTTTAGGCATCGCAATTGTTTTTAACATTGCTACAGGAACAGAGGGCTATATTTTATTGCGCTCTTTGATTTTCTATCTTCTCTTCTTTTCTTCTATTTTGTTCAATATTGATTCTCAAATATTTTTCTAAAAAATGTTTCTCAATACCTAGTAGGCAGCATTGAAAACCAGCGATGCAAATCTCTGCAGCTTAGAAAATAAATAGTGATGGGTGATTATCTAGAACATGTACTTATAAAAGAGAATACTTAAGATCCGGAAAGATCATTCAAAGAGCCAAGTTTGAAATGTTCATTAATCACACTTCCTTAAGTGTGCCATTAATGCGCTGGTTCATTCCTCGCCTCATTTTAGCTTGTTAGCAGAGTTTGCGTTTTGTTGCACATTTGCATCGTTTAACGCTTTAGTTACTTTCAAACTTTTGATGGGTGTTGAACTAATGCTTGAATTTCGAGGATGATGTTTTGTTTCATATTTGTCTTTTTTTAGTAAATTTTAATATTTTAGTAAAACTGAAGATTATTTAACTATTGTTTGATATAAATTGAATGGTAATTTCTAACTTTATGTAATTTGTGTTTGTTCCAGATATTTTTTCTTTTCAACAATTCAGTTGGCTTTGTTTCTTTTATGACCGGCCGCTTGCCTAACGCCAAACATCATTAGGAACGTAATCGTTTTCAGACTGGACAATGGAAGTAGGTAAATTGGGGTCAGGAAAACGGATAGAGCAAGGTAGCTAGGGTAAGGGATACTGCAAGTCCCAGATGGAGAAATGGGACTGTCACTGCAGTAGCTTGAAAAGGCCAGGGTCGCGTACCCATACGGGTACATGACCCCGGCCGTTTCTTCCGTCCTGTGATTGGAGAGACCACTAGGTCAAAAACATCAACTGGCCGACATTATAGAAACTATATTACATATTAAACCAATCACTTGTTTTCATACTACTATTTAAATTGGTTTCTACGACGAAACCAATTTTTACATGGGTAGTGCCATCTATATATTCACTGTTGCAACTATTTCAAGCGAAACGTCCAACAAACATAAATTTATGTACGTCGATTGTACAAACCGTTATTTTATTCCACGTGCCAAATTATACTCTAACGCATGGACATAAGAAGTAGATTCCCATCAATATACACTCCGTACTAGTAAGGAATAGGAGAACTATTGTTTTTTTTAGTATCATTATGTTTTTCGTAATATGGACACTAGTAACGTTTTTACACACCATTAGCTTTAATTAAGTTTATTTGTACATTTTATCGTAAGTGCACCGAAAGACCGAAAGGTTACCCAAGAAATAAGAAAACATCTTAATTTTCATTCATCGCAATGTATATTTCTTTTTTTATTACTATTTATATTGTGTTGTTATTGTCATTCATAATAGTGTTATAATCTTACCAATATTATAAAGGTGAATATTTGTGAGGATGGATGGATGTTTGTAAGTCACTCTTTGTAGGTAGGTAGTATTGGTATTGGTATTGGTAAAGGGCTCTGTTTCCGCATTTAGACTCATAGGCGGTCCATTATGCGTTCAGATAGGCTGGCTAGTTGAGCCAGCCTAGCTCCTTCCAGAAGCACAGAAGCCTCCTGGGGCGTTCACAGGCTTCTAGGAGCGACCTCGCTCCTGCGAGGATATTTGCCCGTTGTGTGGCCACTCCCTCGCACTCCAGGACGACGTGGGCGACCGTTTCCTCCGCATTAAGACAGCCTCTACATAGAGGACTGTTTGTCGCATTGATGGTGAATAGGTGCCGGTTTAGGGCCAAGTGGCCCGTAATGGTACCTACAACTATTCTGATCTCGAGTCGGTTAAGACTGAGCAGTCTGCAGGTTAAACGTGGTGAGACCTCCGTCAGCACCAGTCTAGATTGCCTACAGCCGGGCGTATCAGCCCAGCGACCGTTGTGCGCTTCACGGGTTCGTTGCCTTACCCATGAGCGAAGTTGATTGAAGGGAAGTGGCAGCAATATAGTTGGCCCTGCCACTGTCGTTGCAGATCCATTTCTTGCCAGCTCATCTGCGGCATCGTTGCCGAGTGAATTACTATGCCCCCTGATCCATTGAAGGGTTAGCCCATTGCCAGAAGCTAAACGTTCGAGTGTCTGGTGGCATTCGTATATAAGGCCGGAGTTCATGGTGTTGCCCTCCAGGGCTTTCAGGACGGCCATACTGTCCGAGAGTATGCGGATGTTGTACTCCTTTATACCCCTTGACATGACCGCGGTAGCGGCGTAGGTTATTGCAACGCACTCACATTGGAATATGGAGCTGTGTCGGCCTAGCGCCAGTGATATTGTTATATTCAAGTCTTGTGAGAAAACTCCGGCTCCAGTCCCTGTCCCCATCTTAGAACCGTCCGTGTATATCCGGACTTCGTTTATGCCAGATTGATCTCGGTCGCTCTCATGTAGTTGTATTCGGTACCTTCTACCGAAGATATGTTGTTTAGGGATCCTATCGCATGGGGCAGCTATTAGTGGTTGGTATTCCACTAATTGGTTCCATAATTTGGAATGAGGACCTTCTTGGTTGTACCATAGACCTAGGTGTTTGAGTCTGATGGCTGCCATTGCTGCTTCTTGTTGTATGTATAGGTCTAGTGGCGCCAGATCTAAAGCTACTTCAAGGGCAGCTGTGGGTGCTGTGCGCATGCAACCAGTGACGGCAGCACATGCGAGTCTCTGGAATTGTTGTAGTTTGTTTCTGACGGTGCTTAGCTCTGTTCTCTGCCACCAGGTAATGGCACCGTATGTGACGATTGGCCGTATGACCGTTTTGTACAGCCATAGTGTGATTTTTGGTGATAAACCCCAGCTTTTGCCGAGGAGTCGCTTGCATTGGCAGAAAATAATGCTGGCTTTGTTCAATTTTGTGTCCAGGTGCCTGTTCCATAGGAGTTTACTGTCTAGTATCACTCCTAGATACTTGACTTCCTTGGTAAGGGCTAGACGGGTGTTGAATAGTTTGGGTAGTCTTAATTCTCCTAAACTGCGTTTATTTGTGAACATGATCAACTCTGTCTTCGTCGGGTTCACTGTTAAGTCGTGTTCCTCACACCATTGTTCCACGACCTTCAAAGCAGACCTCATTCGGTCGCATACCACACTCTCAAAGGGCCCACTGATGAGGATGGTCAGGTCGTCTGCATAGCCCACTGTGAGGAACTTGCGATCATTGAGCCGAGTAATAAGCTCATTGACCACAATGTTCCACAAGAGAGGTGAGAGAACTCCGCCTTGCGGACAGCCTCTGGCCACCACCCCTCTTGTTGTGTTATTCACAGTGAATTGTATGGCTCTGTGTCTGAGCATGTTGTCGATCCATCCTGCAATTGTGGAGTTGACCCCATGCCTTGCCAGAGCTTGGCTGATGCTGGTGAAGTTAGTTTTGTCGAAGGCACCCTCAATATCGATGAAGGTTCCTAGAGTTGACATCTTGTATTTTAGGTTGCCCTCTATGTATGAGACAACTTGATGGAGGGCAGATTCTGTTGATTTGCCCATTGAGTAAGCATGTTGGTTGGGGTTCAGAGGGTAGTTGACTAGTGCAGTGCTTCTGATTTCCCTGTCTATTAGTCTCTCCAGTACTTTAAGTAGGAATGATGTGAGACTGATGGGTCTAAATGATTTCGGTTGTGTGTAATCTCCTTTGCCGGGTTTGGGGATGAAGACTACTTTGACCTCTCTCCATTTCAGGGGGACGTAGCGGTGTGCCAAGCAGCTTCCGTAGATAATCCGAAGATGATCTATCAGTGCCCTATCGCACCATTTTAGCAGGCCTGGGAAAATACCATCTAATCCTGCCGCTTTATATGGAAGAAAGCTGTTGATCGCCCATTGCACTTTATCGTGATTAATGATTGTGCGGGCAGTGGTCCAGTCAGGCTCACCCAGTGTATCTTCCTCACTGTCTTCCCATGTGTTCTCCTCGTTTGATATGCGACAACCTGGGAAGTGGGTTGTCATCAACAGTTCTGATGTCTCCGAATCTGTTTTGGTATAGGTCCCATCAGGTTTTTTCAAGAAGCCAAGACTGTGCATCCGTTCACAGCACATGATGTTTTTGACTCTATTTGCCTGATCGTTGTTCTCTATGTTAGTGCAGAAGCTTCTCCAGCATTCAGTTTTACTGATTCTGATCCGCTTCTTGTAGTTTTGTAGGGTTTGTTTGTATGCGTCCCAGTGTTGATCTATTCGTGAATTTTTGGCTTTATTGAACAACTTTCTAAGCTTACGCCGTTGTTTCTCCAGTTCCGGTCCCCACCAGTGTTGTTTACTGCATGGTCCCGTTCTGGGTAATGAAAGTGGGCATGTTTGTTCAAAGCATGTAATTAAGGTGGTGGTAAGGTTATTCGCGTGGTTATCAATATCCGCTTTGGTCCCATGGGCATTCGGCAGATGGGTATCTTTCAACCTTTCCGCGGTGATTACTCCATACTTACGGACGTCCATTTTGCGAGGATTTCGCCGAGGTTCTGGCGGTGTGAGAGTCATCTTCAGTTCAAATTTGATCCAACGATGATCCGAGCACGACGCCTCATCCGAAACATGCCAATTCGAAATATGTGATGACGCGTGCTCACTAGCTAGTGTTAGATCTATAATTGTTTGGGCTCTCGATGTGACAAATGTCGGTTCTGAGCCAATGTTGATTACATTTAGTTTAGTTGTGAGTAGAAAAGAAACAAAATCCTTACCTCGTTGGTTGTCAGTCTTACTGCCCCAAAGCACATGGTGTGCGTTGGTATCCGCAGCAACGATCAGCTCCAGTCCCTCTCGCTCGCAGTAACTTGCAAGTGCAGCCAGTTCCGGAGTGGGAATGTCTGCGTCGCCCGGCAGGTATGCGGACGCCATCACCACTTCTGGGAGGCCTGAGGAGGGTTCCTTGAGTCTGATGGTAGTCAGGTCTCTAGAACAGAACTCGGTCATTAAGGTTGTATTGGCGTGTTTCGGTGTAAAAATACATGTACGCGGGTTATCAATGGTAGTATTAAGAAGCAGTTTACCTCCAATGTTGTTTAGACCGCAGATCCTGCCCTTCCTAATCCACGGCTCCTGGATTAGGGCTACGGTCATGGTGTTGACCTCCAGCATTCTGCGTAGGCTAGCCGTTGCAGTTTGACTGTGCTGGAGATTGGTTTGTAGTGCGTTAAGGTTGAGGGGGGCTGATAGCGCCATCATCGCTATCCATTAGCGTCTCATCCAGATCGCTGTCCGTCTCTCCGGAGAGTCCCCTCTTCGGCGAGTCCGGTTTCGACGGACTGGTCTGGATGCTTGGCCCCTTGCTGGGGCCAGGATGGGCTTCCCCTTGTCTCCCGCTGCCTAGGTCTCCGGAGACCCCCTGGGACACAGCTTCCAGGTTCGGCAGCGTTTGAGGACGGTCGTCTAGGAAACGAACGTAGAGGTTACCTAGTAGGTAGTGTACCCTACGTCCGCTTTCCCTGAGCCTGGACACGTCCTCTTCTGGGATGCCGAGCACCAGGAATAGAGATTTCTTCTCCTCCTGGGGCTCGGCATGGTAGAGTGCCCAATTGGACACCTTGTAGTCTGGGTTTTGACACGTCAGCCACGTGCGAATGTGGTCCAACGTGTCCTTGGGACCTACCTGCGGTACCAGGAGTCCCGCCTTGATTCGTTTGGGAATCTCAGACTGGCGTTTGACTACCAGTCTGGTTCCCGAACGTGGTGCTTCGATCTTGCTAGCGGCCTGGCGTAGCCACTGAAGGGCGAAGTCGTCATTGCACCACATCTTAAGGACCCCTTCGCTGTGGAAGGGCTTTCCCCTAAACTGTGGCGCAACGAAGGGGACACAGGACGCGCTGGGTGCGAACATTTCAGCTTTCAGCACGTCCTGCAGCCGGCCCTCAATGGCCTCCGCCTGCTCCTTGGTGAGATCATGGTAAGGCTCCTGCATTACAGCGACGCAGTAGTCATTCGACTTTAAAGCGTCGGAGTAGCTCGTGGAGCCTGTGTTGGTGGGCTGGGGTTTTGGGCGTTTACCTCCGCCCTGTGGAGTCAAAGACTCGTCCGGCCGGCTTCTTTTGGCGGGTTTGGGCGGGCCCGAGGGCCTGCCCGTTTGCTTTGCAGCCCCACCTTTGTTGCCCCGTCTAGTGTGACCCTGCCGTGGGGTCGCATTGACAGCAGCAGGCCTCTTGGCGCCTAGTGGCGTCCCCGTAGGAGCAGCTGTACCCTTAGCTAGACTATTGTCTTTGCCGAGGGTTGGCGCATCCTTACTGGGGACAACGTGAGTCTTTGCAGACTCTTCAGCAGCTTCAAGCTGCTTACTACCACCTGGCACCGGAGGCCCCGCTAATTCTGCTTCCGCCCGAGCTTTCGCTCTTTTGGCCCTGCGGTTCACCCTAGACGGCTTTGGTTTGGGGTTTTGTGGCCTCTTCTTCTTTATGCCTACCAGGTTCCAACAGGGTTCATCCTGGCTGGGACCCGCGGGCACAGGCATTGCTGCCTTTAGGGAGGAGAGGTCGATGCTCGTCTGTGGCGCATCACCCTGGTTGTGCACCTGAGGAGCTGCCGGTTTGGGGGATGACGCTGCACTCGGGTTGTTCACCCGAGGAGCTGTCGGTTTGAGGGGTGTCGCTGCCCTCGGGTTGTTCACCCGAGTAGCTTTTGGTGGTTTGCATGGTGCATCACCTGGGTTATTCACCCGGGGTGCAGCCTGCGTTGGTGTTGTAGGGGTTTTTTTAATTGAATTATCCATTAGTTAGATTTTTAAAAATTCGTCCCTCTGTCCTTCCACCCTCCTTGGAGCCCTCAAGTGGGGACGTCGCGGCAAAAGGCACACAGACGCCAGAAGTAACAGAGAGATATAGAACCCCTACCCTAGTAGAGAACGGGCCGAGCTAGGCAGGAAGACGTAGTCGTCCCGCCCGTCGTCTGCCCCCACTAGGAAAGAGTTCTCGCCTGACGGCCCTCTGACGGGTCGTCGCAGCCGGTTGACCGAAGGTGGCTAGCCTCCAGCCTCCCGTGTCAGGAGAAATCCGGGCCAAAGCAGTGTGTTGCCTTTCAGCTCAACTACCAGGACACCTTCTTCCCCCCATACGGGTCCCCGCATACGGCACAAACATGCGGGTGGTTGCCCCTCCCCCCACCCACCGTCAGTCTTAGTTGATGGTGAGCCCGCAAGTATCAACCACATACTACTCGCAGAAGGTTTTGCGGAAGGAGCAATAGGATGGGATAAGGTAGGAGGGTGGAATTTCGACTGGGTGTTTCAGTTACTTCTGTTTCATAGGGAACCAGATCAAAAACAGGCGGCAACCACGTGAAGGAAAACTCCCCAGACTTGACATGGGGATCTACACGACCTGCGCTCGCTCCCATGGCCATTCGCCGTGCACGTCCTCCGGACAGGAGAGCATGCCAGGGCTGGATCTGTTCCAGGCGATCGAGGCCTTTTGGAACAAACCCAACCCCGCCCTAGGTAGGTAGTACTACAGACCTTATTTATATTCAATTTCACAGAAATTATTTCTTGTGTAACTATATCAAAATAATTAATGTGTTGATTAAATATTTTCACTCTGTGACAGCCGTAATAATTTACTTAAATTTATATCAAATATAAATGACAGACGAAAGCTACTCAGAAATGAAGATCTAAATCATTTTATGTAAACGTAATACTGAGAGATCAGTATGCTAGATATTGGGGGATTATGTGCTTAATCATGTAAGCCTCAGTATTTGATTTTACCTAAAAGCCTCGTCTAGACTTTGTAACGACATTAAGCAAAGGTTAATGTTTACACAATACAAAAAAATGGAATACAATATTAAAGAAATAAACGTAGTGCATTAGAGTGCTTATAAGTAAATAAAAAAAACTGCTATAAACTAGAAAGTACTTGAATGCAACCCTTCTTGAGGTAAAATCTATGAATATATTATATAAAAGGGTGGCATATAGGCATTTAAAGAAATTCGGGGTACGAAACCCCATTTATCTTCGCGTGATATTACTAAAACAATAAAGGCAAAAGGTTCCATATCATAAAAATAAAACGTATAAAATCTGCCATCTTTTTGATTTTATGTAGGCTAAAGTTGTTTTGTGGTGTATTGCAGATTTATATCGTTTACTTAAGATATTATGTAATATGTAACATATATTACAAGACCTGCAAATGATCGTGGCTGAAAGGATAGAATAGGAGAACAATGTTCTTGTAGATAATCACAGTGATTGTGTAGTAGGTAATGTTAAATTTTCGTATTTTACAATGCGAAATTACGCTTTTTTATAAACATTACTATCGTATACTCACAACAAAACCCTCGAGACACAAACCATAAAGAAAGTTCAGACGTGCACTTCTGCATTTTACACATCTTTTTTTTTAACGTGGGTCACACAAAAGTTTAGTTAGCCCACTCAAATCCCGTAAGGCCGAAAGTTATTTACTTACATAGTTCACAATGAACGTGTCTGTAAGTCTTTAATTTATTTATATCTTCTTCTATATATAAATAGGCTTAGAAATACAGTTCAGTACAGTTACCTCCGTTTATCGACCGGTTTCCTTTTTTTTGCTTACTAGCTATTGACAAGCTTTAGTACTCAACAAAAATAATGGAAACAGTTTTTTTTACTGAATTTCATCTGTAGGCGACTATTAGTCTATATTAAAACGTGAGTTCAACAGTTGCGATAATGAACTAATCAATTAAATTGTATTCAATAAAAAAAAATTAAATATCAAGTTCATTATATATTTTGAGTTATAAATCCTATCCAGAAGGTCATCCGGTGATTTACTAAATTCAAGAGTAAGAAACAATGCATGCTTCATAGTTGAAATCTTTTGATTAAACATTAGCTTGTTTATTAATTTTAACCTTTATTCTGCAGAAATGCCAGACGTGATTACGGTAATAATTTATTACAATGCAAACAATCTTGTAAGTTCGTTGCTTATAATTTAATAACTACGAGAATTATGAAATTTACAATTTACTTAAGATTATTTTGTATAGGCGTGTACAATCTTCGACTTCATCGTTACTAGGTAGAGTGGAAGACAAAGCAAAACTATTCCAATTATCCATAAAAATGGCTGTAACTATTTAGACCGATATCGAAGAATTTCCCCTCGACATTCTCATAGCAATTCTTAACTGTACATGTAATTTTGCAGCCCATTATCCATCGCCATTTACGTGATTATTATTAGTAAGTATAATTTGATTTGTTTTTGATTTATTATGATTAATGACAATAGCAGTGCAGCACCTACACTATTTTGAAGAAGAAAACAAATATACGGTGAATAAAAAGTAGTACATTATCATACAATGTAACGTGTAGTACACGATAAGCTGCCACATCTTGAAAACTAATTTTACTCTACATGTACAGTGTCTATATATAATATAGGTATATACTGAACCTGAATGTTTTACATCAACTTTAAGAACGTGTGTTAAAAGACATTGTGACGCAAAATACCACAAGATTACTGCAGGGCTGTCACATTCTTCACTTGTGCTTCATTTAAGTTGAGACGTTTCGTATTTTACTCATCTTTCATAATTTTTTTCTAAACTTGTAATTTTAAATTAATGGGATTCAATGATACGCAGAGTAAGCCAAGTCATTATATCTCTTTTAACATGATTTTATTAGCTTCACTTATAACTGTGTAAACAAATCTTGTATTTTAATTTTAATCTACTTCTAATTATCGTATTGAAATGAAACTTTGTATGTATATGTAGTTTGGATGACAATGCTGTAATTTTTATGTTTCAACTAGCAACCCAAAGTAGAGACGATCATCGATGACATCTTCAACAATCATCATCATATTTCAACCAAATTTACACAAAACGTTAACAAATTACACACTGAAACCTTCCTCAGGAATCACTCTGTCTATTGGTGAAAATCGCATGAAAATTCGTTCAGTAGTTTTTCAGTTTATCGCAAACAGACAGACAGACGCGGCGGGGGACTTTGTTTTATAATTTGTAGTGATGATGAAAGTTAGTATCGTGGCTATAACAGCATTTTAAAAATAGTCCCTTATAGATTAGAAGAATGATATGAAAAATCCACAAAGTTCTCATTTACGGCGCTGAGATTACCCAATCCTCGTTACGATGCGCAGTGCTGTCTGCGGCAATTACGCGTATTTAACACTACACTTCTCATCACAGACGTAACAAATCATTATTTGTCTTCTGATTTCTGTTTTATGTTTTAAAAATTAGATTTTTTGTAGCAACCCTATTATTCCGTAGCACATTCAGCAATACAGCTGTAATGCATTAAACGTCACAGCTCACATCACACCTTTAGCATTCTCACACATTAGAGAAGTGGAAATATTTTGTATATGGATTGTACATTGGTTTGGGTTATAATCCTCATACATTGCTAACAGTTGGGCCTGAAGTAACATTTCATGTAGAAATATTACTACAAAAGTTTTGAAACTAATTCAGTTCATTAAATTATACCATTTACATACACATTCATACATTGTACATTCTGCACGTGGAAATACAATATTTTTAGCTCTTTAAAATATAACTTTTACTTAAAGTACTGCACTAGTGGTCTTTTTAAACCCTCTGCTTAAGTGGGCCATGGTCTTGTTTGATTAATTAATTTCATAAATCGTTACATAATTCCTGATAAATCTATACATCTATATATCCTCATAAATTTGTATGTACGTGTATAGTCTTGTATATGTTTAAAATCTATGCATAGTGAACATTTTGTCAAATGTACTAGGTATTGTGTCCTATACGTAAATGAAAGGGTTTTTGCGCTGTGCACATGATAAATACGATAATAAGTAATTGGTAGTAATAATGGTTACACCAAGCAATGGTATACATAGACATGTTTATACTCATCATGTAGGTATTGGATTTTTTAATTATCTATTTATTCTATATAT
Organism: Euplagia quadripunctaria; assembly: GCA_963859945.1. Classification (NCBI taxonomy): domain Eukaryota; kingdom Metazoa; phylum Arthropoda; class Insecta; order Lepidoptera; family Erebidae; genus Euplagia; species Euplagia quadripunctaria. Next base: position 7,015,670 of record OY982567.1, on the reverse strand, counting down.
TCTATTTCATTGAAGAAAACAAAGTTGTAAGCAAAAGCTTGTGTTGCTTGTAGAGAATATATATTTTTAAAATGACATTGTTACTGCCATTCATATCATTATGTTACCATTAAAGTTAAATTTAATCAGGAATCCTTGTCCCATTAAAATGAGGTTTAGGTTAACAAGCGGTTCATAATCCTTCGACCTTACATAATTTTGACGCATTCCCGAGAGCCACTTGAAACCGTACATTCCGTACAATACCTAATGATGTTAAAGTTACTTATATACAGATATTTATATTGAAAGTTGATCACACACGTCGTTGACAACACACGATAACACAAAATACTGACACGAACCACTTTACCGTTGGCAGTCGAGCAATATATTGCTATCAAAATAGGTACATTGCATATATTATTGGAAATTGCTGTAATTTGTTAACCTTATGCCTCCCTAGAGCATTCTTCACTCACATTTTTAAATTTATTGAAGCTCGTACTTTTTATCTACTTTACACTACCTGTGCCGGATTTCAGGTAATGAGAAACGAAATGAGTTCCAACGTTCGCTTGACGAGAAATTGTACGAAGAATTTTATTTTTTGTTAGGTAGTTTAAACCGCTTATTAGGCACCTGCAAGACTCGGAAAATGTTGGCCAGACAGTTACAATTTATTCGAAAAGTTTGTATTTTTTATAAATTTTTTGCAATTACCTAACGTGAAAATTTATCTAGAGGTGAAAAACAGTATTGCCAAAGTAGTCTTCAGGATGTTCCAATTATATTGCATGAGTTTGTATTTACTTACACATTTTATAAGGGCAAGTAGCAAGTTAATCTAAATATGTTTCTCCGTCATCTCAAGTCTCTGCCGTCTTCCATCTGTCAATTGCCATCTTTTTCTTGATGGAAATTATGTGGATAATTGATCGAGAATGTGTGAGACATGAATTGAAATATTACGTCATAGTGTTTCATTTGTTTTATGATTTATTATTAATTCTCAACGGAAATAGGATTGATGCCATGGACGTACCAACGTATTCCACAATGTTATCGTGGAATTAGTAGAAAATTTAATCTTTCCTCAGAATGTTAGAAGCACACATTACAAAAAATTTGCATTCTATATTTTATTAAAAATATCCGGCAAACTTTACAAACGTATACAAATGATATTGAGACTCGGTGCAATTATGTGTAAATAGCCAAATAATTATCCGCACGTAAATTTACCAAACAACCCTCGTGTAGTTATCATTTTTGTTGTTTTAGCCAGCGCTTCGTTAATTAATTTTCTTTTTTCTTTTCTTTCCTTGAGCACTAAAGTGAACTAACACGAACGCACAAAAGAAAAGAACGCAAATGTTTTGTTAGGCAAAGAGCCATATCGTGATACGTGTTTCAAACAGTTGCGGTTTGGTTATGAATTATGTAGTTGGAAACAACGAAGGCAACTAACTTCACAAAAGGGTGGCCTTGGTTAAAGTTTGGTTTACAAGCATGTAGAACATCTTTTAGACGTTAACAATAGTAAATACTCAGCTTGCTCGTAATACTATAGATACTAACATAATCCTATAAAATAGTATCCATTATATTCCTGAAACTTTACTGACGACAGGTACGTTTCATCACATTTCTCATCTTTTTTTCTTGTTTGTGGGTAAATATTTTTATTGAATATGGATTGAACACACATTTGAACTACCCTGCACAACTCTGCACATTTTTATTCTAAAAGCAAACGCGGATCTTTTGAAAAAAGTAGTTAGAATAGGACGCAGTTGTGCAATTAATGCAGATCATAATTATGCCAATTGAGTCACAAAATATGCATGTGTCATATTTTTACGTATTACCAGTGCCAACTTTATCAATGATAGATAGATATAGCATGTATTACTTTCAGTCTAATTTTGCACTTCCTAATGAATATTGCCACCAAAATAAGCTCTAGTTTTAACAATATTTACCTAGGATATTTTGATTTCTAATTACACAAATGCCAATTTATTTAATCCATCAAATATGTATATATAGAGGGAAAGGATTTTCGTTCCAATCGGGTGCCCCAAAGACACCTCGCGTTTTTTGCTGTTTTTTGATAATTGATCTCTAAAATACAAAGAACATTATTTTGTGAAAATAAATAGTTTGTCTATTAAATTGGTTAAAATTGTGCAGCATAGTTTAGTGAGTGTATACTTTCCATTTAATCTTCTCACTCTTTTCTAACTATACGAAAAAGTAAACTGTTACCAGTTTTTGCGTAATTTAATAATAATAACTTCACACATCTTACACACGGCCGTCTAATTCCAAACTAGGCTGAGCCTGTACTATGGTAACCAAACTGATGATAAACATACTTATATATTTCTAAATACATACATATTATAGATAAATCACACACACACAGACACAGAATTAATGATCATGCTCGTCACACAATTATTTGTCCTGGGTGGAAATCGAACCCACGACCTCTGGCTCAGCAGTGAGGGTCACTAGCCACTAGACCATCAGGCCAGTTGATAAAATGGGAACAATTATGTTTACTAAAACTACTAAATTATATTTTATTTACATGCTTTAGTGATCTACGCCTTTTTACAACTAAATACGGAGTTGAAATTTGTCTCAACGGTTTTACAAAATAAATTCATATTTTTTTTGAAAATGGGGCGTAATTTCACCCACCGTAAATCCTTCCAGTAACAATTTTTTTTACTGACACTAGTTTGTTAATAAGGTCGGCTTCCTTTAACAAGTAGGCGACACTCAAGGTGACATCGTAAATACTTGTGTTATCGTGGCCGTCTTCGCAAAAACGGGTAAAGGTGAAGGCACTTCACTCTACAGTCGTAAATGATTCAAAGCATTTTATAGCGATAAACTTCGCTTGTGCACTTAGACTTCAGTCACGCAAAGGTATCGCAAAATGAACGAGTCTTAAATCATATGACGCATGGTTTCGATATAAATTTTCGTGAACATTAAATCTTAAAAGAGCAACTATCTATGCTTGCTGTGCTCTGCTTTGCAGCACAATTTTAGCTACTTAATGTATTTATTTGCATAGTAAAAAACAATAGTGTAGATAACATAAGTGGCGATACTTTTAGATTTATGTAAGTCAGTGTTGGGCGGACTAATGATTTCAGGCTGCACAGATGATAAATGACTGCACAGCAACAACAAAAAAATGTGGATGCAGAAGCAACAACAAAATTATTAACGATTTCTGCTTTATCACGTTTGTTCACTAAAGAGAGTAGTATGATCGCGGAACGGTCAAACTGTGTTAATGGAATTATAACTCCAGTAATTTATTTATTTCTGGACCACTGATTAATAAAATTACTGATTGCGTATTTCGCGCGTAAATAAATATGAAAGGCATGATCAAATTGCAGGTCATCTGTAATCTGATCTCCCTGCTCTCACATGAGCGCATTGCATATTGTCTAGATAAGCGGATAAACTTTTCGCTTCTCGCTTCATGCACGCATGTAGCACACCTCCGTCACGAGAAATCATGGCAGCGAGACCACAGTAGTTTCGCCATGACTTGTCCACTGTATGCTTAGCGAAACAGAAGCGAAACTGCCTGTTCTGACGCATAGATTGTATTATTAGACTTGGGACTTAGTCGCGTCTACTAAATCCCGAGTTACAACCCACTAATCCCACTATCCCACTAATATTATAAATATGAAAGTTTAGATGGATGAATGGATGGAGGGATTGATGGATGAATGTTTGTTACTCTTTCACGCAAAAACCACTGAACCGATTGCGATGAAACTTGGTATGTAGATAGCTAGAGACCTGGATTAACGCATAGGCTACTTTTTATCCCGATATTACCACGGGATCGGGACTTACACGGGTGAAACCGCGGGGCGCTGATAGTATCTAATATGTATCAAAGTCGCGAAAGGTTAGAAACAGATTGTATTATGATTCTATCTCTTCCCAAGTGATTTCGCGTATCCTATTCAGACGCCGGCTACACATCCTTCGGTGCACAAGTTTGTTGCGGTTCACTTCACAGTGGAATTCATTGTTTTTATGGTATAGGGGGCAAACGAGCAGACGGGTCACCTGATGGTAAGTGACTACCGCCGCCCAAGGGCACCTGCAACTCAAGAGTCACAAATGCTGGCCTTTAGGGTGGAAGTAGGGGAAGGGGGAAGAGGGGGAGAGGGAGTGAGAGAGGGAGAGGGGGAAGGAGAGGGAGGGGTTAGGGCCTCCAGTAACCTCACTCACTTGGCAAAAAACAGTGAAACATTGCTACACTGCCATTTTTTATTAGGATAAATACCTGAAATTTCCATGCAATAGCATGGAGCATCAAGCCACGAATACGTGGCTTGATCTCTACATTCTGGTTTTCCAACATACATTTTATAATTTTCGTCTAATACAATCCTGCTTTGTGAATAGCAAGTTAATCCATGTAATCATGTATTTCTATTTTCGTTAATTTGTGTTGGTAAACTCTCCTACAGCATCGAGATATTTCCCTAGTACCGCAATAGAAATATAACTGATGGACAAGCCTATCCTGTACTACTGATAACATTGAGATAATTTACGAACTTTTCTGTAGAACCCATATTCTCGCGTGAGTGCAAACAATTGCTTCTTTCGTCATAGTCTAGAAGCTGATTTTCATGTATGATACTTGGGTATTACCACCATATATTGCTACCATACAACGTGTGTGGCAATGAATAACGTGACTTCTAATATCATCTCAAAGATAACATGAAAATACAATATATACTATGACGAAAGTTTTTTGTCTCACAGCTGCCAAAGCCAACATGATCCAAAGTCATAGTCGGCGACCGTTCTTACCTCGATTGGCCACATTAACTGAATAATCATAAATTTAAAATACCCCCGACTCGAAAATCCCTTCAGCGATTAGAAAAAAACTGATGATTTTCGAACGGCTCAACGAATTTTCTTAAATTATATCTAAGAACAGTCTCGATCACGTCACTTTTCAAACAAAAGAAACGCACTTAAATCGGTTCATTCGTTTGGGAGCTACGGTGCCACAGACACACACACACACCCTCTTTTTCCAGCGGGGGTTAAAAACTTTTAGCTTTATAAGATCCGGCGATTCACAGGCTCTTACTCTAACTTTAGAAAGTCGAACAACATACAAGGTCTAAAATACGTGTCAGAACTCAAAACAGCAACACTTAACACACAGACCTATTAGCCATAAATGTTAATTAAGCTCTTGGGATCTCAAACAGCAGCGGTGATGCATCATCTCTTAGTCACGTTTTTGCCCGTCATCGGGTTGTAAGGACTCTACAATCGTGCACAGTTTTGGAACAGTGCCAACTGTTTATGAATGCAGTGTTTCCTAACGAGCTGAATGTATCAAATATTGTATTTTTAACAACTTAGGTAGCAATATTTTAGGTTTAGTAATTACTACTATATTGAAATTAATCTCAACTAAGCTTGCAGATTTCTTTTATGATCATTTTGTTAAATATATTATAGAAAGAACTGCAATAGATAAAATTAGCTTCATCGTCTGGTTTATTCTGTTTCTGTTAGAAGCCAGTTCTTTAACCAACCAAACAAGCTGATTGAGCGGTAATGCTTATTCCACAACCTTGGCTTCTGCTGCGGTTATCAGGAAGGTTATATTTTGTACAAGGTATACTAGGTAAGGTTTATTTTGCATAAAGCATAACCTTGCTCAAAGTTTTCTTCTTATGATCTGCTAATGAGACTGAAATTGGCTTGACACACCAACACAATTTTTTCATTATAATACTGTCTATTGACCTGATTCATTGCGAATACGTACGAGTCAGAGTATTAAACTTTCATACTCATAGCCTCTGTATTTCGCAGTTCAGGGCTGTAAGTTGACTGGGTCAAAGTCTCTGTCAGACTTCTCCTCCTGAACAATTCCAGAGATAAGGAACTACAACTCTCTGCATTAACACCAGAGAAGCGACACCATAAACAACATTTTGACTAGTTCTAACGAACTGTATCCAGACAGACTCTAATCAAATAACTTAATATAAATATACTATTATAAAACTTTCCACAAAACGTAATTCATTAAGGTACTCCTAGAAAATTAAGGGAATTCCCGAGGGTTACAATTTTCAATTTTGGTTCGCTTCTCGAATGAGAAAGTTTGTTCGGTACATAATTAATGTTAATAAAAAAAATGTCTAAAATGTTGTATTGACGTTTCATTTTTAATGTACAGTCATTTCAAAAATAACTACAGCTACAACATTCAATAATATTACCTAGTTATTCTGCATTAAAGATGAAACTTGGCCTTTTTTTATAAAAATTAAGCTATAATCTATAAGTCTAAGCTATAAGTCTAAGCTATAATCTAGAAACCCTTTGTGACTGTAGATTATAAGAATATAACTTTTATCGTAGTGCTATTCATGCTCCACAGATACTTTACAGTTGTCCAGAAATTTGGATGCCTGTCCAGTCTTTTTATGAAAACATACGTATATAATCCTGTTCAGTCTTTTATGTATACATACGCATATAATACTAGTTTTAGCCCGCGCGTTCGCTTCCATTAAAGTTAGTTTTTCCATTCTTCTATACCCCTGTTATTTTTCTGTACCTCTGACAACTTGTGTACAACAGATCATGATGATCGGTTAAGTAGTCAAGGCGTGAAAGCTTAACAAACAAAATCACTTTTGCACTTATAATATTATTAAAAAAGTGTGTGTGTGCAATTCACACACGGCAGAAGTGAAACTTCAGAAAAGTAGCCTACGAGAGAATGAGAAATAAAAAGTAATATCAACACAAATAATTTACTAATGGTAATAAATTTAATTTTACATAATTAATATGAAAGTTATTGGTCAAATTAACACAGGTGTGTTATAATTAACATAAATTAATTAACCAACGAACGAACAAAAATGATACACCACGTTGACTATGACGCATTTTCTGAAGGCTTCGTAGCATGCAGGCGCAAATACAAAGATTATAAGAAACATTGTATTCATATGTATTCTATCTCATTTTCTCGCAGGCTAAATCCTATTTGTGAATATGTTTGTCACTTTTTGGTGTCGCTTTTTCGTTTCATCGAATTTTCAAATCCCAACGACTCTAAAGAAGTTTCACTTCAAAAAGTAAGGAAAATAAATAGATACGAGTGCTCTATGAGGTAATTCACCGGTTGCATTGAAGGTACCGGCAAAATAAAATTTTACATCATAAATGAATAAATCATTTAAATTAACAGTAGATTTCAAATCTCTCTAAGTTCCTTACCATTTTTAATTTCTTTTAGATTGGTGTAACGTAAAATGACGTAAATAAAAGCAGAAATAATTATCATCAAAATAGAAAAGCAATATGAACAGACCGAACGTTCTATAATTCCGGTGTGTTCAAATTCGAATGCCAGACACGTAGGCCGAGCTCGGTGCAGCGTTCAACATACAGTTTTTATTTCCGGACCAATTCCACCTACAAACAAACTTCGGTACCTCCATTCTTATGTATATTACAAATACGTGTTAGCTGCAAGGGTTTTAATAAAGGTTTTTTTTGCTAGATTTTATTATTGAATAAGTGAGAAAAACTGTATGAATTGGTAAACTGGGTTTTATTTGTAAAAAATAATCTACCGCTTCAATTCATTGTGGTTAGTCATACGAATGTCAACTTTTAAATTATTTTTTATACAACTATGTTCTTTACCAAGCACAAAAAGCACCTGATGGTTAGTGGTAACCGGGACATATACATGTACATGAACTCTTACCGCATCAGTGATATTACTTGCACATAGCTTACGCTTTCACCCTCCTTTCATACACATTATACAAAATGCTCACTGTTTTCTGCTCAAGGTGTTACCTGTTAACTATTTAGGGTGGTTTTTAACCGTCTTAAAAAAGTAGCAGGTTCATATGTCAGAGTAAATATAAAAGAATAAGATATTATTATGACTGCACGGATGGCGCAATATTGCACAGGATAAAAATTTGTGTGATTCCCAAATAGTTATACTGAGTCTGGGTGTTCTTTGTGTCAGTTGTTAAACGATTGTGAAACCCCGCGCGATACAAGAATATTCTTAATGCAGTCTTTTTTAACCTTTTGAACGCCATGGTCGGCTATACCACCGATGGCAATGACCGACAAAAATACGTCATTTTTGCAGTAAAGCAAAATAAATATGAAAAAATAACTTTTCTGTATGTTTTTTTTACTATTATTTAAAACTATCATAATCTATTATTAATATAGTATATCAAAAGTAAAACAATTAATCGCGTTTAATAGTAGAAAAACAATAATTAAATTTTAATTGGGTAATAACATGATATTGAATGAAACTCATGCTATAAGTGATATTTTACTCTACAAAAATAGGGTAGGATAAACAGCAATAATTAGTTGGTTATCAATACGATCTTGGAATCCTTATAATTTTTTTAGGTATTTGAGGTGAATTTATGGCTTGGCGTAAAGGGCGGCCGCACCGATGCATTTCCGATCAAATCTGCTCAAAGGGATAAAACCTAGTAATAATTCCTACTAAACCTAATAATAATTTGTTTATGTGTATATTCATAAATATTTATAATTTATTCTAGATTTTATATTATTTTTTATAAAAACAATGAATTAAAAAAAAAATTAACAGTTCCTCTTAATTAATTCCAATCAAAGTCGATAAGTAGTTTGTCACGCTGCCGCATCCCTGAATCGAATGCGGACAATTCCGCAAAATGACGAGCCCACCACTCCAAAGTCGGCATTTCATTTACCGACAGCGGGGGACGTCACGAACGTAACTAGTGCTGTAATAAAGTAATTTGAAATATATGAACTATGTTTTGTTATTCCAATGTCTGTTCTTACATTCCTTGGTAACTACTGTTTAATCGTGATTGTTTTGGGCAACATATGATACTTTATGTTGTAAGTGATATTTTATTGTAAAAATTAGACGTTAAACAGCGGTAAATATTAAGTTATCGATACGATCTTGGAATCCCTATGATTTTTTTAGGTATTTGAGACTTGGCGGGGGGGCACACCGATGCATTTACGCTCTGGCGTTCAAAAGGTTAAATAATTATTACACTTCCCTTCTGTTATGTTTTGTAGAGGCATATATTATTATGTGTCACTGTGGGGGCAAACGAGCAGACGGTAAATGACTACCGCCGCCCATGGGCACCTGCAACTCAAGAGCCACAAGTGCGTTGTTGGCCTTTAAGGTGGGAGTAGGGGAAGAGGGGGGAAGAGCGGAAAGAGTAGGGAGAGGGAAGTGTTAGGGCCTCCGGTGAGAGATATGTATTCAGTTACTCAGCTTCCTATGACCTATTGACCTGTAATATTTTAAAAACTATTTTAACTGAAAGAACTTTTATTCTATAAAGGTCGAGTGTACCAATGTTTTAGCTTTTATTTACATTATTATTATAATTCGTAGTGCTCTTAAAAAAATCTGTTTATTATCACCGTATAGCTATGTCATATAATATATTATTATGTTTAAGATGTGTGTAACTATACCAATTTAATGTCAGTATATAATATCCAACAGATTCAGAAGCAACCAAAGTAAAATAGGCTCTGCAGCAATAGGTTTCTTAAGAACATTATTCATGCTGAAAGAAAAAATTCTTATTACTTTCTTAATGTCAAACAATTAAACTAATGTTCCTAAAATACAGATTTATAATAAATTATTATAATTATAACTATTTCTATTAGTATTCGTAATAATAAAATTATAGTTGTTAGAAACCGTCTCACAACCACTGCTGTAAACTATGAAAATCACTACGGTAACTGCCATGTTGTTCGTACCTCTCTCCGCACTCAAGTGATTTTTATTAACTTATAATACATTCCTACTCTTTTATAACCCCACTATTCATCAATATTTATCAACCGACCAATAGTATTGCTTTACCGGCAAAACCAGTCATAATAAAGTCTATTAACTCATTTTATTTAATAGTGAACTGTTTTATCATCTATTATAGTTTACCCCTATTTTGATTAGAATAAATAAGAGTTTTTGATGTGGCGACAACATAGGCAACAACTAAAAAAAACACATTTTATTGGCGAACCACACATTTTAAAAATTAATTACAGTATCCGGCTTCTGACTTCATCATCAGACCATGGTCACGATGCCTAATCTGTTGGATTCATCAAAACGAATCATATGAGCCCGAACTGCAGGGGTTTACTAGTAGCCACTGAAGAGTTCCGCTATCCATCTTCTAGCTCCATCATCAGATCAGCTTCAAGATGCCAAATTATAGTATTGTCATCCGAACTACATATACATTTTTTTTTTTTAAGACATCTGTCGCATTAGGAATATTCCTGTGTCGCGGGAAGCTTCACAAACATTCAAACAACAGACACAAAGAACACCCAGACTCGGGACAACTATTTGTGGATCACACAATTTTTTGTCCCGTGTGGGATTTGAACCCGCAACCCTCGACACGGCGTAGTGGAGAAGTGACCACTTAAACCATTGCGCCATCCGTGCAGTCGTTGTTGTTCGTGCAGTCACTTCTAACTGTCGTTTCATTACGATACGACAGTTAGAAGTAGGTAAAAATTATCTTCCAAGATTTGTTAACATAGTTGGTTACAAGTGAAGCTTATAAAACGTGTTGAAAAAACATAACTATCATACTCAAGCCTTCCTTTTCCGAGCGGTTTCCTACTGCTCGGTGGCCTGTAGATATTACAAGGCCGGTCGCGTGAAATGTGTTCAAGGCTATTGTGCTTAACTACCTCAACAATCTGCTCCAGTACGAAAACTGAAAGAGCATTTACATTGAAAACTTCTGGAGAATTGTTGACTTTATGAGAATACTTAATTTTAAACAAAGAAGACATGAAAGAAAGATTTATGTGCATCATTTAAATGTGAACAGTAAGTGACGTAGAGAACAGCTGTGAAAATAGGGTTGTACAAAAATAAATGTTGTAAATGTTGTTTAGATTATTTATAACGCTTTTAATACAAGATCGTTGCATCCGCAAGAGAGTATTTCAGTGTCAAAATTAATTGTTAAAAAATTTAATATTTTTAATTTTAAAAAGATTTGAAGTTTCGAGTTTAGATCCGATTGATCATTCCTTTACTTATTGAAAAAAAAATCTACGTTTTACTCTTTACGGTACTTCATTTTTTAATTTAATTGATTTTGATTTGAATTTAATGACTGATCAGTCATCACATTCAAATCAAAATTAAATTAAAGATATAGTTTTAGAGTTAATAACTGCTTATTATTATTATTAGACTTATGAAATTTTGATTGTCACTTCATTGTTTGTAGTCTATAACTAAAGTTATAGATATGTTAAAAAAACTGAAAAAAATGTCATGTCATCCTAGGACTATGCTCCGAATTCAGTAGAACAGATTCTGAGCTATTAATAAATTGTAATTGAACAATCTTGTCCCCGTAAAAGATTATAGATCTAATAACTTTAAACGAGAAATTCTATTTCGAAAACCGCTTTAACGATTTGGATGTAATTTTTGAATTTAGATAAGGTATTTCTTTTTAAGTTTATCCATTTAGCTCTTTCCAGCCCGACGCGGTGGCCCAGGTACTCAGGCTTACCGTTGCAATATAATACAAAGAATTGAATATAATACTTAAGACGTACCTGGATGTGAGATTTGCAGTTATAAGGTAAGTTATTTAAAATGTTAAACAGCCAGTTTTTGTGTTACTGTTTGAAGTTTCAAACTCAAAACTACAATAACACAAAAACTGGCTGTCTTTATATTATATTATTATAATATTGGTCGGATTTTTTTAATTATTAACACTAACTTAGTTCTTTCCTAAATTAGAAGCTGTGCATAAAACACAGACTGTTAAGAAAATACAGACTACTTAAATTATAAAAAAAAGAAAAGAAATTTAATCACTAAAACATATTAGTACTTAAAATTCCTGTAAAACCCTGTTAAATGTTAAATTAAAACATATTTTTGTTATAAGTTGTATTAAACTATTCAATGGTATTATTCTGTATTTTGCACATGGTGGGTACCATATGCAAAATACAGAATAATAATTCCCGTCACTTAGAAATATTCTTAAGCACAACACGATCTATAGCACATAACCTAATATCATAACTGCAGAACTAATACCTAATTGTATTATCACTAAATCCAAAGAGGATTGGAGATAAACTGGAGTCCTAACTTTTACATATTATTTCATTTAATTAGGCGACTTTTTCACGATTCGGGACGATTCCCTAACTTACATAAGTGTAATTACGCTTAACTCCTGTTATAAGTTTGGGTCAGATGTCGTATCGGCCATTTTGTTTATTACATCATTTATTTGATTATTATTTTGGGATATTTTACAAATTACTTGTGAATACTATAAATTTAATCAAGTAACTAAATATAATTTTTTTATTAGATAATATTATATTAAAACTTACTCCTCAAAAGAAAAAACCAAGAAATACCACCGAGTCCTAATCAAAATATAGTAGATACTTTGCAATGATTATTGTAATGCAAAACCACGCAAATCTTATATGAAGCGATTTATACACAAATCTCTCTAAATATTTATAATTCATTACTTTCCAAAAAAAAAAATATATATATATCACAAAAATTCATGATCATATTAATTGATCATCACCCGTTAAATTCCTATTTACGCTCTTAAAAGATAAGGAAAAGGGGCTTTAGAGCGCGTCAAGAATAGAAAAATAACATTAATGAAACGAATAGTGATTATGTGTCAAGAATTTAGTAGAAATCTGAATTAATATCAAATATATTTCTTATCTTATAAAAATTACCAGCAGCCCTAACCTGTCGGGAACATCACAGTTTTGAAGCGCAGCCTACAGGAAACAGGACGTGGTAGTGACGTTTGCCTGACTACACAATACAAGCGCCGCCGTGAAACAACTACAAGCGGCACAATAGCTTCACATCTTTATACTGTCCCACCCTCTATTCAGTGTGCCGTGTGGTGTACTTCATATAGCGTCGTGATTATTGAATACGAAGAGAATGAAGACTTGTAGAATGGATTGCCATTCTACAAGTCTTTATGCATAAAAACAGTTTTTTTAATCGGGTAATGTGGTAAGAAAACTAATGCCTAGGTGATGTTGACCGCTTTAAGAAATCGTTTTTCGATGCTTGGAACTAACGGTACAACCCTAAATCATAGAAGTAGTAGTTTCTCTAGCATTTTAAGGAACAAGCATTGTATAATAGATTCTTATCCACAGGAAAAAGCTCGTTAGACTATGTGAACAAATGTGTCCTTTGATAAGCCATATTTTGACAATAATTTGTTTCAAGATTTTTTTCTAATAACGATAGTGACGCACGGAAATAATAATATGTAATGTAAAAAATACCTACAGGAGTTGACCCTCTTCTCCATGATTGTCGTTTGGCAAATAAACAACAGTCTTTCATGAAATAGTATATTCATAGATTTCAGAAACCTATTTCGTAGGCAAACAACTTTCAAAATTGTTTATTTACTGTGGTACCTACTGCAAAATATTACAAGCAGATATGTCTGAAAATTTGGTCGTAAGTTGGTGGATATCTAAGGGTATGATTTCTTACAAACCAGTCTTATTTACTTACTTATTTACGCTTACCTTTCAACTGAATATAAACCCACTGTGTCAATAGCGCACTTGTACACCGAAGTCCGGAAAAGGGGCCAGCTTTATATTCCTGATGTACGCAAATTTAAACATACTATACTAACATCAACAGGATTAGTTCAGGATTATCATAATATACAGGGTGTTACAGAACCGTAATGTTATATTTTAGAGTCGTATAGTGGACCCCATGAATAACACAAAGCGCTAACAATTTTATGAAAATTCGTGATTTTTAATACAGACATCTTCTTTAGAACTGAAAACTTAAACTTGGAAATTGATCGATAAAGCTAATATTTCGTAAATTAAACTATATGTAGGTATTTAATACCAAGGATGTTGATAGATTGTTACCATTTTTCTGAAAACGTCTGCATAAAAAAATAAAAAAAGAAAATCATTTAAATTAAAATAAAAATTCTTAATATGTTACTTAGAAATGTGCACCTACACTAAGAAATGTATTTACGAATAAGAAAAAAAATTCAAAATCATTTTTCTTCAAGCTGAATCAACTATTTGTCGGCTGTACATAACGCTCCTAAAATTTGACCACACCTTCCTGTAACTTCCTGTAACATTCTGTATCACATATTATAACGTTACCTAAATAACGCAGGCTGACAGTTGTATGATTGTCATATACTAGATGCATGCGATTTTTGTATCGGCTCACGCAGTTCATTCTCTTTCTAGCCGGTTTCATTTCCATTGAATATCAATTAAAATTCAAATGAGATTTTTTATTGCTCAGATATCCTATCCGCCTATCAATGACTTTTATAAGCCAACCGAGAGTAATACGTTTTTGTTAAAGTTAACGTACATTGTCAGATATTTGGCAATTGTGACAATTTTACCTTGGTCATTTGACTTTCTGATAGTATTTTTTTGTATTTTGTGATATTTTATAGAAATCTGCAGTTTTTTGTCTTATTAGATTACGTTACTAAACACTAACATGATAATAATCTTTTACTTCTGCCACTACTAATGACCAAATGAACAAACACTCGTAGTATAACGTCTGAAGTGGCTGTAGTGCTCTGCTATAAAAACAAGTATTGATGTATTTGACCATTTCCTTCTATGATTAGAAATAAATGTTCAAATACATCAAGTCTTGATATAAACCTTTTCTTTTTAAATATATGGTGAAATTTAATATCGATATTAAAGATCTATTACAGAAAATATTTTTAAATGAAATTATAAGTTACTAACACTTTAATTATTTTTTTTATAAAAAAAAACATTGCGTATCCTTGAAACGGCTTTAACGATTTGTATCAAAATTTTTATTTAAATGAGGTTCAGTTTTTTAAGCTTATCTATATAGATATTGTCTGATAAAACCTGATTTAAAAAGAAACATCGGTCGCCCGGGTAATATTCAAATTAATAACTAAGCAACATTACAAAATTGACATTTCGACCTTCCTCACAAACAATAATAAGCGAGACTAGCTTTCGATTATTTAGGGGTTTATACTTCATTTAGATTTTCACAAGCAAATTTGAATTACTGATTATATCAAAATGATATTGGAGAGCGCCTCGCCGCCTTACCGATGGAAATTTTTAACATGTCTCTATTTATGATTAACGTAATTAATTTTGTAAAATAATTTTTTCATTTCTTTGGCATGACTGAAATTTTAAGCGGTTAACACATATTTTAATTAATTTTCTATTAGGGAAAAAAAGGCCTACAATAGAAATCAGGAAATATAATATACAAAGATTTACTTAATAAACTCGGAATGGATAACTAACGGTTCTTGTACACAGATTTGATTTAATGTTGTTTTGTTCAGACTTATATGAAATTATCGAAGTAAGATTATTTATGACAGAACTTGTGTAAACTTACCTAGAGGGGACTTAATTATTGTATGTGCTGAGTTATTGTGCAGATTTCTTCCATATACATAGGTGCGATTTTAAATAGGAAACTATTTTTGATGCATTTACTGTTCCAGATTTATCCATATGGAGTACTCGTGTCATCTCTGGGCAGTGGCACCTGGATAGCTTGGGCTTCTTGACTCAGTCCAAAAACGTGCTGTGAGAATCGTCAACGATCACAAACTCACAAGCGGCATTTAAGCCTAAGGAGAGTTTGACTTCTTGTTTGCGTTCTACCGCTTGTATAATGGGTTGTGCTGTGAACTGGTTGACATGATGCCCACGGCCGTATTTTACCACCGCAACGTTCGCCGCCAGCTGCGTATGCACGGTACGGTTCCAGATGAATTTCTTCCCGCGAACGTTCCGGCTGTGGAATGAGCTCCCTGCCGAGCTTTTCTGGAGGGACTACAGTATAGTATTCATCAAGAAAGGAGTGTATAGGTTTTCAAAGAGTTAGCAATGCACATGTTCTCTGGAATCGCAAGCGTCAAGCAATATTTTTTTTTTACCATGTTACACTGAAAATATTGAAAAATGCAGATAACAAATATTATTCTAAATTAGATTTCCTCTTCTATAGATTGTTTTCAAGCCAGTTTAACGACTTTTATGTCTAAGTACACTATTTTTCAAATCCGGACCACTGTGCAGCGTACCCTCGTCTCTGTACAATAAAATCAATTGACTATCTTACTATCGCTAAAATGTCGTAATCGCCGACATATATAAATTCTTCTGGATAAAGTTGGCCCAGTAACAGTAGTTTATTTTTGGACCAGGATCTGGTTAGTGACAACCCGGTAAAGAGTGCTGTCAACGCAACCAAAAGTGCAAAATAATGGGCTATGTAGTGCATCGAGATGGTTATCGACACCCATCTTCCATTTCCGTTTGTCTGACACGAGGAAATTGCAAACTGTAGCCGATGTTGATGAATTCTGCAACATAGTTTTTGACTGACACCTTTTCAGTATTGTTCGATTCGACACGCCTGTTTAACCTAGTCGTGCTTAACTGTAACGTAGTAAAGATCGATTGAAACTCAGATGTTAAAAATAAAGAAAAAGATATTCAGATTAAGTAGGTACTATAATGAGAGTAAGAATGTAAGTCGTACATCGGAATACATATACGTCACACACAACAGAAAGTATATATTTATGAACTTTTAACTTTATGGAAACAATCTTAAATCCTACGATATTTAACTTTTTAATTCAATTATGAGTTCTATAGATTCATACCAAAACGAGTGGCAAAGTGTGGTAAATGGTTTTGTGTGTCCCTTATCCAACTCACTGTGTATACGAGTTCCTTAAATACTGTGGCTGGAAAAAGAGCGACGTGGAAAATGTAGTTATCACAACAAAAATCTAACCTTCTAGAACTCCTAAAAAATCACAAGTAATAAAGTCTAAAAGAAAATAGTACAAAGTTTGCCTAGGTCATATCCTATTATTTAGTATGCAAATACGTTTATAAGGCGGAAATTTTGATGGAGTTTTTATAAGGAAAAAATCTTAAAATAAAATTTTGAGTGTTTGATATTGAGGCATAGCTAGAGAGTTGGCGCAAAGTGGTTGGCTTAAAGGTCTTGCAACCAAGCCATTAAAATCCATTATAAAAAGAAGTAATATTTTGCGAAGTGACTAAATTAAATGAATATTTTGCTATCGGTGGTGTGTATGCATGAACATCATAGCTGATAGTGAATGATGATCACAAATTTCTTCAGCTTTATTTCCTTGCGAATTCAAATGATGAAATCAATAAGTATTGTGCTCTTTATGTACATAATTTTTCTGTACGTGTGTTTGTGACTTGAGTCTTTATAATCAAAGTTGGTGAATTTTTTTGTGTATGTTTGAGTGGGTCCCTGAATAGTGTAGATTCATGATCGGACCCGGTGGTAGCGCTGCAACTGCGTTCTAAATAAAAATTTTTGACCAAAGTGCTATTGTTTTTTTTTTGTTTTAGTGTAAGTATGTATTTGTTTTATTATGTAAATCATTTTCTGACACCAAAAAGAAAATTCCACGTCAGGTTCACTAGTAATATTATCCTATATATTTTTTTAATTATGAAGTATTTCGGTCAAAAACCATCTGCTAAAAGTAATGGTCCATTATACCCATTCTTGTGATTTACGTTATTCTCGGCTAAGTTAAGTAGTGGTAGTTTAAGTAGGTTAATATAATAGACAAAGCTTTAACGACACTTCCAAAAAGAATTAGTACGGGTATGGTAAAAAAACGTCTATAGTAGGGGAGCCCCCTTTAATTTCTTAATTTATTTTTTATTATTTGTTGTTATAGCGGCAACAGATATACACATTCTGTGAAAATTTCAACTGTCTACCTATTACAGATCATGATACAGCCTGGTGACAGACGGAGAGACACGGACGTACAGTGGAGTCTTAGTAATAGGGTTTCGTTTTTACCCTTTGGGTACGGAACCCTAAAAATAGATCCTCGAGAGGTATTTTGGATATGTTTGATGCAGGAGATCACTTCACGCCTTGATAAAGAGCGCCTGTTGGGTCTGAAACTAGTCTGGCATGAAGTAGTTTTTAAAATATAAAATACTAGCAGCGCCCCGCGGTCTCACCCACGTAAGTCCCGATGGAATATCGGGATAAAAAGTAGCCTATGCGTTAATCCAGGTTTCCAGCTATCTACATACCAAGTTTCATCGCAATCGGTTTAGTGGTTTTTGCGAGAAAGACTAACAAACATCCATCCATTCATTCATTAATCCAAACTTCCACATTTATAATATTAGTGGGATATTCAGTTTATGCTATTGTTTTAGTTCATTGGTCGAGGAAATAAATTATTTTTAAGTAACAAACGTCGCACTTTATAGTTATTCTTCAAATCAGTAGTGTACTGGGTGAGGATCGAACTCTTTAACCTCTCAAAAATACTTTTACGGAAGTCTAACCCGCGGGCGCCATCTATTGTCGAGTTGAAGTCATAAAATGTTACAATAAATGGATTATGGCGAAAAATTAAAAGATTAATTTGATAATATAAAATATAATTACAAAGACTATATTGCGTTTGTCTATATAAGAATATAGACAAACGCAACAACATGTAATCCAAAGATTATTAAACCTTATAGTAAACTCTATTTTCATATAATTCGTTTACTATAACTTACAACGATTACCTAAATTGAGATGCACGCCATCTTTTGACGTTGAGCGGAACAAGTAGCCTGTTTGTAGAATGTCCCACTTTATATTAGAAAATTCCAAAATGATTTCGATGAATTTTCGGGAAACATCAAGATCTCTCCACGAAATAACGTGCCGGATATATAAGACGCATGCATTGCGGTAGGCAATGAGTTCTAGTTGAGCGATATTGGAGTAACAACGAATAATATGAGTAAACTAGTCGAAGTATAAGTGCGAAGTACAAGTGATTATTTAAATAGTGAGAAGAAATTGTAATTGTGTTACTTAATTGTGTATTATTGAAATAAATTGTGTCTATTTTGGTAATAAATTGGTTTACGTTTCTAATCCCGAACCTCAGCTAATAACAATTCAGCTTGTGTGGTTTAAAAACAAATACTATGAAATAGAAACTAATTTTATAGTGTTTAATACAATTTAGATTAAATTGAAATAACTTGTACATTTGACCTTTTAACGTTCTTAACGACCTAACATTGCACTGCACGTGTTAGGACGTGCATTTCACCACGTTATTTATAGAAAATAATACAGACCAAAAGAAATTCTTGTAAAGTACAGTTTAAGTTGCGATACCTAGGCACTTAAGTAACTTTACAACAGTAAAATCCTTTTAGTTTATTCCACCTTTTGTGAAACTCCATTAATATTTTTAGCAGAAATAACTTAGTCCTTAAATATATATCATTCAAAGTTATTTATTCATACATTGAATCTGTTATTAGCTACAAATATTGAGAAACAGAATTTTGTGCCTCAATTCAAAGATATAAGAATTTTCATTTGAATTATTCTCGTAAACAGAATTTCCAGTCGTTCATTTGTTCATATCGACGGGTATGAAATTGAAATGACGAAATCGTGCGGCTGTACATTGAGCCTGTAATGAAATTTTGCTGTAATGAAATAGCGTTTAGTGATACGATAATAATTTCTTAAAAGATTTTCGCTTTCCAAATCGATGAACCAATCATAAATACGTGTACAATTTTCACGACTTTAACCCACACGTACAGGTAAATAAGTAATGTTATTACTTATATTATAAAACATGCTAAATAATTTGACGTTATTAAATTGAAATTAAGAAAAAATGTATTTTTTTTAAATTAGTTATTTAGGAGCTTTATTTATAACTAGCGACACGTCCCGGCTTCGAACGGGTGTAATGTAGATGTAATTACTAATGTGGTGAACAATTATCGTCATATTTCAACAAATTAACACAAAACAACATATAAACGGCACGTATAAACCTTCCTCTTGAATCACTCTACCTGTTGATGAAAACCGCATTAAAATTCGTTGCATAGTTTAAAAGATCTAAGTGACAAATGGCGGAAAGCGACTTGTTTTATACTATGTAGAGATTTAAATAGGAAATGATATTTATATTATTCCAGAATACAACCAATTTGAATCCCTAATTTAATCTGAATCTGGAATTAGATGTAAGGGATAGTTAGCTAACTGTCGAACATCTTTACTCAGATAGAAATAAGTTACCTACTTATTTCTATCTGAGTAAAGATGTTCGACAGTTTTTTACTAGTATTAGAATTCTAAGGCACCTTTTCTATTTTATCTCTTTCAAATTGACAACCATATCGTAGCCATCACTGTACGGCTTCGATCTGTGGAGCACACTAAGCTTTTAAGACTACAACTTTGTCTTTTCTTTTAAGTTACTCTTCTAGTTGACAACACCAAGGATATAATTATGTATTTATACGGGAATTAACGTTATCACGAAAAGGTATTACATACCTCTGAATTAGAAGTTAGAACACCAAGGATCTTAATAATGTTTAAGATAGTAAGAGACGTGTTCTAAATTATTGAATTACAATAAATTTAATTATTAAATTTAGCGGTACTATGTCTTCATGGGATTAAATTAAACTAAATTTGGTTTGCCTCAGTCGGAGAGAATCTTTCTTGATTTCAGGTATAAGCTAGCTTTGTTTCACTGAGAACTAAGGGGTGCTTGCTTATATATAATGAGTGTTCCTAGTACTGTCATCCGCTATCCATGCAATGGGAGCAAGTGCCATCTACTTCTTACGTATCCATGCTTCTGTTGGACAAAAAACGTGCAACCCATTTGCCAAAGTCTCTCTAGCAGTCATTACACATCGATACACAAGGAGGTCACCCCGTCGAGGGACTATAGTGGTAGCTGATTTGTTTCCTTCAAAGTATCTCAGAAACTTCGTGTTAATTACATGCTTCATAACCTTTGAGGGAACAGACGTAATAGGGACAGGCGTATAATTAGATGGGTTAGATTTATAGCTCTTTTTGGGCAACGGGTCCACGTACGCGTTTTTTCGATTCTAAACATGGTAGTCCCATGTTTAGAATTGGATGTCGGAGGAGCATGTCGGTGTTAGGACGCGGACAAAGAAGTAAATTCAGGAATATTTTTACAGTGGTAGCCAATACATTTTTGTTTATTAGTGAAATTATGAAATTTAAAATTTTCCTGATTTCAAACTTCAAATCTCCGTTGTCCTCTCCGCTCCACAATCAGCTGAAATCTACGCTGATCCTTCAAACTAGTAGTTACTTTTGAGTCAGACGCATTGTATAGGGAATGAAACGATCAGATCTATATTTTCACTAAACTCGTAAAAAATAATGAACAATTCGTATGAAATGTTCAAATATCATTGGTAGTATGAAAATGTAAAGACTTAAATTTTTAATAAATCACCCATGCATTCACTTCAACGCGCAATTTAAAAATTTGATTGAGCCAAATCTAAATCTAAATGGAGTTAGTGCAACGAGTTGTATCTCTTTGGCACGTTAAGTGCTTAGCTCTTTAGAATGATTTTCTGGTGAGTGTTTTTTTTATTTTTATAGATATGCTTTAGAAATGGCTTTCAGGCATAAAAATATTACATTCCCTTTGTTATACATACGAGTATATAGATAAAAGCAAACGGAGATAAAAGTAAGTAAGAAATGGATAATGGTTACTCCAACAGTAGTATAGACGAATGAATTATTTTAGGATTAAGTAATTTTCAGTCGTAACCGCACTTTGTGGCAGTTCGGGTTGATTCTAATCTATTACTTAGTTTCTTTGTGATTATCATATCAATGATATATTATAATCAGTTACGTATGTTTAAGTAACTAAATACAAAAATATTGCGTTTGATAAAGAGCAATATTATTATATATTATATATATTTGTACTAGGGAGAGCTAAGGCTCGTGGCAAAGTGGTAACCGAGTAGGTAAGCGGGGGTTCATCTTCTAACGTCATCTGGGATTTAGTACGAACGTCGAAATAATGCAGCCAGGTTTCATCAACCAGAGTGAACTAAGTTTCCATACTTTCAAATAGTCGTGAAGAATCTGCTGAACAATTAGTGCACTTAACTTGGGGTTTCCTCGATATATCAAACCTTGTTCTTCCCCTTCAATAATTTTCGTACAGTCTCAATGTTCTTATCGATAGTCACTTTTATTGCGTCATGCTTTAAGTTAAAATTAAGGCAATTTAATTGAAAATACCACCGTTTTTTCTGCCCTCCTTATTGTAAACGCAGTACTTGCAAAATGGTGGTTTGGAAATAAACGCGGTAAACGTATTTTTTGAAATTTTAGCAACAAGTCTATGTTATATAACTTTTGAAGTGTACTTAAAAAATTAGAAAAGAAGAAGCTTTCTATTGACATATTTAATTCTTTACTTTAATGTCTCATTTGGATAAAATGCACAGTACTGCATTTTCATTTCCCATCTAGGCTTGTGAGCTTTACAGTATCACTAAGGCCAAATGCAGCATTTCTGTTTATTACTGCAAAATCACTCATGTTCAATACTGCGTTTTTAGTTAGTGGTTCCGTCCGCGAATGACATCGACGCACTGATTTGCTAGCACGAAACGCGGCACTGAATAATAATAATGCATTTAGTTTTAGCAGCGCAAGAGTTGCTCTTTGTTATGCTCGCTACACTCAAACGCATTATTGTAGAATACTGCGTTTGGCTTTAGTTAGTATTCGTTTCAAAAGAAGTTATATGCTAAACTAAGGTACAGTAAACGTATCAAGTACTGCACAACCTTCTAACACATGCTGAATGCTGCAGATGTTGTTAACAAAAGCAATGTTTTTGTGCAAGTGCTGCGTTTCTCGTTAAATAAAAAACATGTTTATAATACAAAAAATCATGAGAATATTTTTTTTATGCATAGATTAACCCCTTAAGATGTCATTTTTGCAAAAAAGTGAAAATCACAAAAATGTCGATTACTGCAAGTACAATTAGCAGGGCAGCTTTGGTCTTTAGAGATGATGATTTCTCTCCGTGCACCACTCATTTTCTCGGAACATTTTTGTTTAGTTAAGCCACGCTCAAAGTTTAACAAAATAATTACACAAATGTCGAACGAGAAAAATTAATTTAAAAATGAGAGAAATGATTCCTTGCCAAACTTGTTGTTTTTTAAATTATAAAGAGTTTTGGATAGGTTTGACTTCAAATCACAATGTTATGATATCGACAAAACTTATGTAGCGCCCTACTCCACTATCTCTACTAACTCAAGCCAAATTAGCACGATGCCATTAAAACAAAAAAGAGTGGATACAAGATAACATAACACAAGGGTGGTCAAAACTTCTCAATATTTCCTACAACATATCCTGTCAGATACATCCACTATTCCTTCACAAGAATTTCTATTTGAATATGGAGTTCAAATCATATTAATGACAAAACGCAAGTGAAGCGTGGGATTTCCATTTCTCGATCGTAGTGAATTTTCACAATGTCTGCACTCTGGCAGATATTCAACGTTTAATATTCATGTCTAGTGCTACGGCAGCTTTGCTTCCTTAGCCAGAAATTAGATATTCGTTTCTCAGCAGAAACTTCGACATTAGCCACTGAATGCTAAAGTTTGCTTTTGAAGTAACGCAAGATCACTGTTCTAGTAATTGTTTATTTTCTCCCATTTATTAACATAATGTGGTATAGTTAATAATATTCCTTTGTTTGCTTTATATTTCTACCGATTTTGTAAATATTTATTTGATTCCGTTATTATATAACTAAAAATTATATAACAAAGCCATATAAATCTTTTCGCAGAAATGCAGTAAACTATGTAATCTTTATTGGTATTGCGAAATATGAGTTTTGAAAAGATTTCATATGGCTTGCGTAAGTAAACGTCAAAAGGTCAGATCTGAAAGTCCAGCCTGAAAGAGCTGAAAAGCGAAAAGGAATAAAAATCTGTTCGCTTTATGGTTTGAATAGAGAAAAATCCAATTCACGTTAATATTCAGCTTTCCTTGACTCAAAGGTCTAATATATGATACTATGTCCATAAGGATAGCAGGCAGGATAATGGAAAATAGACTAAAATTCTTATTCCTTATACTCAGATTATTCGTACAATATTATATGTCATTATTATATACATTTTTGTCGTGGGAGAGCCATGCTTCGGCACGTACGACCGGAGTGATTCCATGGCCTCACAGAAAACCGGCAGTGAAGTAATAATTTCATTGTTTTTCTCCGAATGAGTGAGGTTACCGGAGGCCCTAAACCTTGCCTCAACCCCCCACTCCCCGTCTTCCCCCTACTCCCCCTCTTCCCCTACTCTCGAGTTGCAGGTGGTCCACGGGCGTCGGTAGTCGCTTACCATCAGGTGACCCGTCTACTTGTTTGCCCGCTAGCCCATAAAAAAAAAATACATTTACCCTTAAAACCTTTTATGATAAAAGAATTGTCGGTAAATTCCCATCCTTCTGAAATTTGATAATCATCAATTTATTGTTTCAATGTTAGAATTAGAGTTGTAACAGAGACTTCTTAGCGGAAGCGAAGGCCGATACAGACGTGTAAGAGCTTCGTCTTCAAGGATGCGGAGATTAACGGGGGTGGAGGCGGAAGTTGAAAAACTTTAATTTAATTTTAATTAAATTAATTTATAAATAATAAATTAAATTTTAATATTTCTAATGGATTATTATATTTCTTAACTAGCCGTCGCCGCAGTTTCACCTGCGTTTAGTTTTATAACCTATATATAGCCTTTCTCGATAAATAGACTATCCAACACTAAAATAATTTTTGAATTCGAACTAGTAGTTCCAGAGATTAGCGTGTTCAACCAAACAAACAAACTCTTCAGCTTTATAATATTAGTGTAGATTCTCTTACGCAACTTTAATTTCTGAAGTATTTCTTTAAGTTGATTAGAATACCAGGGTGGGTATTTCTCACGTAAGTATACCGTCTCAGGTACATGTTTTTTTATAATATCTCTAAATATCATGTGAAACTTATCCACCATCACATTTACATCCGGATAAGATGAAAACTCGTAAGACCAATTAATTTGCTAAGTTGTACGTTTATTGCTTCATAGTCAGCCTTATAATAGTTAAGTTTAGTGACTTTTTCGTATCATTTTTAATATAAATCGTATTTTTTTGCGAAAATACTAAAGCTGGGTGATATCTATCTGCTTCACGAATAGAATCGATGCAATCTATTATTTTTATTTCCTCATAATCGGACAATATTAAATCGAGCATTTTATTATGATAATTTTTCATACAATTGAATTGTCTAAAATTGTTTAGGGCAATAAAATTTAATAAGATATATTTAAATTGATGATGTTAAATGTACTACTTGTTTCTATCCTTAATTACCTCACGAACTTCCGCTACTAAATAATAATAATTATATTTTCTAATCGACTAAATTCCACCATTGTGGGAAACATATTAATAAATAATTATAATTTAACTCTAAGTGAGTACGTTAATATTGTATACGCTTTAGATGAAGCGTTGAAGCTTTTAGTTGTGACGGTGGAACGATGCTGAAAATGTAATATTCAGCTGCACTTCCTTTTCTCTTAAAGTACCTGCAATGGTACGCATTGCGGTATAAACAAGACAGGTAGGTATAATAATATGGATGGATGAGACTAGAATAGAGACTGTGGGGTGATTAAAAAATGCTGTTGGTGAGACAGGGGTACTCAAATTGGAATATTATTTATTATAATAACTGTCAGTCGTAGACCTGCACGTCAGAAGTGAAAACATAACTCACATATTATATATATATACACCCACAATTTGTATATATGTAGCTGACAGTGATAGTCACGCGAGTTCAGTGCTTTTACCGATACCAAAAGTGCCCAAAGTGCCTAAAGAAGTTTTCACTTCAAAAATTTTATCAAAACATGAAGAACACAAAAAAAATCGTATCTTTTTCTCTCGTCGTATCGTATCTCTTGGAGGTTAGCTCCGGCCATAATACGAGAAAAAAGATTTGTCATAAATATAACTTATGTAAAGGTCAAGTACCTACTGAGAGAAATCATTTAAATTATATTATTGTCAATCGGCAGAACTGCAGTTCCCAACGGAAGAGAACACACAAAAAATGTGGAGCGAAGCTCGGTCGCACAGATAGGTACTCCTAACTAATATTATAAACATGAATGGGAGTTTGTTTGTTTGATAAGTTTTAATGCATTAACTATTCAACCGATCACCATGATACATAATTTTGCATCCATATTGTCAGGGATACTGAGCCGCATGTAAAAGTTGTTCTTTGAAAATATGAATACAATTTACGGAATCTGTTATTCCAACGTATATAAAAGGTATACCACGAAATACTACTAACAAATATATTGAATATAATATTAGTATACCCACTCATTCTAAAACAAAAAGATGCCAGCTCTAATAATAATGTTCAACGGAATCCCAAGACAACGTTTCTAGACACAGCAAGTTTAAAAAATAGGTGCGGACGCTTGGAGCTATACAAGCGTCCCCACCTATTCTTGAAACTTGATGTGTTCAACGAAGCCGCAGTAACGTGTTACTCTCCAACCTATAACCTACTCTACATCAAAATAGTCTAACAATTGATACTTCTAGAATGTCACTAAGCGAGCACATTTTTTAACTATAGGAAGTGGAAATTTAGTTTTCGACCTCTAGTACTCCGTTACTCCAACATTGGTACAATATTCCACAACAAAATGGTTCATATCGTTTGGCTTTTAGTGTTCTGTGTGTTTCTCCGCAGAGCCAACATGCTTTGGCCAAAATTGTATATGCACTGGATACGCAGTGGCCGTACATGGGAGCACACCCACCGCTATATCTAGTTTTATTGTCCTTGGGGCTATTATTACCCAGTCATTCTTCAATCTATACACGCAACAATTATAAGAGGCGAGATGCTGTCTTTCGAGCCATAGAAGATACTCGTAGTTTAGACACCTTTGCATCCTTATATCTTTCTGTTACATCTGCGCAGACCTCCGGATGACGTAAATATAGTTGGAATTTTAAGAAATTATTTGATTTTTAATATGCAGACATTAAAATAATAGCAATGAATAGTCATAATCACACATAATCTATTGTAGTAAATAAATGTATGTATGTATGTAATTAAAATTTATTTCTAAAATTTTCACTTTGCTAATTTTAAATACAAAATGTCTTTCTCACATTTTTATAAATTTCATAACAAAAGGAGCGCAAAAGGAGTTACAGAGTTCCGTAAATTAAAACTTGAGCAATTTAACTTTTTGTGGTTCCTCGATTACTTCCTCGACTTAGCTAAATCTTTGATAAGTTTATGGGAGGAATTTGTTTTGATGCCCTCCATGACATGGACAAATCCTTGGTGTACGAAATATTTATGGCAGTTTTCAAAGTACAACTTTAGGTAATTTTCATAGATGTCAGAGGAATACAGAAGTTTTGCGTATTACTCCATGAAAATAAATATAATGACAAGCAAATAGGTTAGGATATTTATATGTTTTACTTATACCTTGTTCGTGAACTTACAGTAGAAAGAAACAACTTTAGATTGTTTTCTGTTCCGAGTTATCTCATTCTGAATGTATGTATTGTGAAGATCACGTTCAACGTTGGTTTTAATTAATGGGTATATTTAACAAGAGCTACTACCAATTTGCAATTAAATTCTGCCATTAGATACTTTTATTAGTTATTTATCAACCCACAGATATCTACTTACTAACAAAAGAACAATAACAGAGCTCAAAACGAATTGATAACCTTCAAAATGTTTTACGTAACGTAAAAATAAGATCTTTACACAAAAATAATTTTTCGGTTTCTGTAACGCTTGGAATCACGTTTCTTCTAATTTTATGGATATATGAACAAAATGGTACTACTTCTGTTGTTTTAGTGATGAAAACAGTATTTATAAATGAATAGCAATATCATTAATGATGAATTATCAGGGATTATAACAATAATAATTATGAAGTCAACTGAAAATAGCACTCAAATATCAAATGCCATTATTATTTTTGTTGAAAAACAACTTTTTTTTTGTCATACCCAGCAAATCTCGAAGAAATCTAGCATCGAACTTCGAGTAGTTTCATTGATGATTGAGAAACTTCATTTCAGTTTATAATGCCTATTAAACTATCCTACAAATGTATGCACAATAATGGCAATCATGGATAATTATCATGAAACTTAAGGAAAAATCGTAAACGTATTTTCTTCTTATCCATATCTGTGAACCTGTAATTATAAATCTTCACAAAAAGGAGAACAACGTTTCCACTCCATTAATTCGATAACAACGGAGGCCGATCTATATTGTTTCTTTGAAAATTTTATATAAGGTAAGAAATTTTGATAACTTTTTTTACCCATGGATTTTAACATTCCAAATTTTGCTCACGTAATCATGAAATCGGCAGAAACGTGATTCTAAGTCTTATTAAAATGAAAAACTGTTTTGGTCATTATTGAATTGCCGTTTTTTATCGTACTATATTACAGCAGCCCAATGTTTTGCAACTATCCATTTACTCTAAGGTTATGACTGTTAAATATGACCTACTGTTATTTAGCTACATAAACATCCGTAGATTTAAGATTTGTCCAAACTAATAATGATTGTTCATAACGTGCCTAAGAATAACATGTGTACCATTCCTTTGTAAAAAAATGATTTTTTTGTCTTATATAAATATTAAATAATAACATAATAATTGCTACTAACTGCTGACGTGACGAATCCTTCACCGACATTATTACTGTGCGTTTAGATTTTCTTAATGGACTATTGTACAGTAGCTTGGTGATGAATATATCGCTGGTTTGTGAGAATAGCGACGGAACCAAAAATTATTGATTTTAGATAATGACAATGAATTTGTGGTTTTACACTAGAGTGTTTTGTTTCAAATATATAAAGAACTTGTCGCTTTCCAACGAATGTTGGCACGAAATCGGCATTGCATCTCTGTGCACGATAAAATATCAAACTCAAATATTTCGACTGAATTTTGAATTACGTCGATATTCTCGTAAACCAGTGAGATGTTCGTACCTTTCAATCAGGGTAACTTCACTTAAGTGTGTCTACCCTTGGACATCAATATAAAATATTTTATATCTCATTGCCATGTATGGATGTGTGGCATATTGCCTTAATTCATTATTTATAACTGCATTTCATATCAGTAGCATTTACGAATAATGATGACGTACGGAATTGGTTCAATATAAAAGATATTGTAAGTTAGTTTTTAGCTCTCTTCTAATCATACTATAACTATGGAAACAACATAAATATACATATTTCTACAGCCACACTGGGTTTCTCTAACAAACAACCTTTAAAACAATACAGATGTTTTTAATACTTTCATTATAAATAACTAAATTATTATAATATAGTAGATTTGTTATAGTATCAGAACGTAATAGCGGTAATATTTAGAGGGTACCACACATTATAAAAAAAATTATAATAATATACAATGTTAAGGAAACATTACCACTACGAAACATTGGTCATATATTATAAAGCTTCGACTTAAAATACGTAAGCAAGTAACCCAGAACTTTAACC
Source organism: Euplagia quadripunctaria (assembly GCA_963859945.1). NCBI lineage: Eukaryota > Metazoa > Arthropoda > Insecta > Lepidoptera > Erebidae > Euplagia > Euplagia quadripunctaria. The sequence continues at coordinate 6,985,896 of OY982567.1, read as the reverse complement.
AAGAGAACAATGACATGTTTGAAGAGTTGGCGTTTCGGGTGGGGAGGACCGTGACATATCTGAAGAGGAAGATGGAGGAAGGAAGAGGGCAAGCTAAGAATCGGATATTGCTAAAAGTAAAAATGACAAAGCGTAGGTAATATAATAAAAAAGAATCTGTAGTCAATAATATACCTCCAGTTTTGGCTGGGTGACTAAAAATATTGAATAATTAATGAGTACAAACGTTATTTTAAAAGTGTTTTAAGATACTACATTTCCGCTTCGTATTAATTTACTATCAGTTCCCGCGCGGCTTCGCTCGTGTTATATTTATATATTTCTGGCGGAACCCTAATTCTTTTTCCAAAATTAAAGTAACCTAAGTTAGTCCTTATAACACCAGCTATCTGCCAGTGAAAGTCCCGTGGAAATGGGTCCACCCGAGATAAGCCGAAACAAACAGACAGACAAATAAAAAAAATTAAAACTGATTTTTAGGCATAAGTATCGTGCAATTTTTTTTTATAGGGGACCAAAGAGCAGACCGGTCACCTGATGGTAAATGACTACCGCCGCCCGTGGGCACCTGCAACTGAAGAATCACGACTGCGTTACCGGCCTGAAAGGATAAACTGACGATAACTGTGTGGGCTTAAAAAATACAATTATTTTGAAATTACAAATAGACACTTCAATTTTATTTATTTGTATTGATATTGCATTTATTGACCATAAAATACTAAATAAAAAACAATAGATACAATTTCAATTACATATTTTTTATCCAAAATCACCTACCTGGAAGTAATTAACTAAACAAGACAAAGACGATTTTAATCAGGGAAAAATAAATATATACCCCCGGGACAATTACTTAGCTATGGTAATACTGGATAAAAATTAATTACTTAATGAAAATACATAATGCTACCCTATTATAATATACAAATATCAAAATAAATAACATCAAGCATTTATTAATGGAACGAAATGGGCATAGATATGTTGTCGCCACATCAAAAACTCTTATTGAAAATAGGGACAAACTATAATAGATGATAACACAGTTCACTATTTAATAACAATAAATTAAATGACATTATTTTGATTGGTTATACCGGTAACGCAATGCTATTGGTCGATTGATAAATATTAATGAATAGTGGAGTTATAAATAGGGTAGGAATAAGTTGAGAACATGGTCTTGAGTGCGAAGAGTGGTACGAACAACTTGGCAGTGACTGTAGTTAGTGATTTTCATATTTTATATCAGTGGTTGTGAGAATGTTTCTAACAGATATAATTATGTATTTACACGGAAATTAACGCGATCACGAAATAGGTTTTAGGTACATATCATACATATACCTCTGAATTGCCGGACGTTTCGACCAGGTTGCACTGGCCGTGGTCACAGGCTCACAGGCTGGTTCAGTGATGCACGCCCTCCATCGTCGAGATCGTGAGGTAAAAGGTTTTTCATCCACCCGCACATTTTTGATATTTTTGATATTTTTGTTACGCCATGTACCGTCACATACCATACTAACAGTGTCCCTATTTTTAACCGACTTCAAAAAAGAGGAGGTTCTCAATTAGACTGTGCTTTTCTTTATGTTTGTTACCTCACAACTTTCGACTGGGTGAACCGATTTTGATGATTCTTTTTTTATTTGAAAGCTGGTGCTTCCCGTGTGGTCACTTTTCAATTTGGTCCAGTTCTGACAATGGCATCCATGAGAAAACCATATATAAGTCTTTTATGGAATAGTTTTTTTGTTGAAGTCGGTTTTTTTTTTTAAAGAATTATGTTAGCAAACTGATGGGTCCTTATTTTGGTGTTTATGTAATACCTATTTCGTGATCGCATTAATTCCCGTGTAGTAAAGCGTAAGTTCGAAAGTTAGTATATCAGTATAGGTTGTATAAAAGTACTAAACGAGTGTTAACCGCTATTGTGATCGTAACATAATTGTATTGTGACGACTTATGTCAAAAGATTGTTACAACGTCTTATTAAATATGTATAACGTGGAGACTACCTAGGGAATTGTATCCTTGAACGGTAATTAAATTAATTTTATTTAATACATGAAATGCGCAGTTTCTGCTGACTATAAATTATTACTAACTCTGTAATTGGTAAGCTGATCTGACTAAATTTACTTTGTGGTTGATGTGTGTTGTGATATATCAAATGTAGTTTTGTGATTGATATTTACAAAACAGAACGGGTGAAATCACCATATTTTCCTTGTATTGACACAATAAATGTAGATGCATTCCAGAAGAATCCAAACTATTATACAACATTAACAACTATTATTAGAATCCCAAAATAAAGCCATCAGTAAATAGAACAACAGGTATAAGCATCTTACCAAGTCAAATGCTGCTTTTGTAGTTTTAAGCAGACTTTACATCCCATTACTCCATAGTGGTAACCCCAATGGTAATCGCAATCAGCCTTCCCGTAGTAGACTACCAGCGTCATATTCACTTTTATGGCAATGAGTACATATTGAGTTCCAGTTAGTCAGGATCTTTAGCCGTCCCAGATATACCGAAAACCCCTGCCACCACATCACGTAGCACCCATCTTTCCCGTATCTATATTATTAAGGATCGCAAATCGCCTACCTACCAACCTATCCAAAATAAATTCTATGGGGCCTCTTCCACAGTTACATTATCACTCAAGAGCGATTCACAGAGATTAGTCATCTTTAACTCTGGTAATGAGACAAACGGAATTAAGTTAATACAGTCAAAGTGAATTAACGGAATTAAATTAATTATTTTTGAATGCTATAAACAAGGGAATAGTTAATAAAAACTGCCAAATCTAATCTGATGATGTATTTTAAAATACCGGTTCCGTTGTGTTTGTTTATTCTCATATATTTATTTTAAACTATGATTCCATAAAGTTCAACAATTTTTTGATTGTATTTTATATCCACCTGCCATTTTTAATAGGTTCAACGAACTAGAAACTTTGTTCAAACAGTTGGTCTTATCAATTGCACTCGACTGGAATATAATGTTGATGTTTTGAGCTTGAGTTGACTTTTTACCTTCGGCGTTAGAAATATTGATGGTCACACCGCACAAATACAAAAGTACATAATATACTAAACAGCACTAACTACCTTAAATACAAAGTACAAACTTTAAGTGACTAAATAGGTATATTTATATTAAATAACAGTTAACATGTGAATCGAAATCTTCGTTAACGCAAAACCAAGAAAATAGCTGACTAATTATTTATTTATTTAGTTATTTTGTTATACCAATAGCATACATATGCATTCATACAGAAAGAAATAACAATAGAAATATCTGATATGCAGGCCCATTACAGAGGTACACACAACATTTACCATGATATACAACACGTGATGGGTGAATAATATGAATTTAAACATGTATTAGGCAATCATGAATAAACCTATAAATAAATTATACATATTATATACGTATTTACTTACGTACTTGTAGAAAAACGAAAATTAATATCGTAATCCTTATTTTCGTAATCTCCATAATAACATAAAATTAACTTTCTTAAAGCCGTGGTTATCAAGCTAAAATAAATATACATTTAATTAAGAAGACTATTAAATCCGTGATGGAGCGACTTGGTAACTAATTTCTTAAGAAATTAAAATCAACATAAAGAGAGCAAACTCCAAAGTCATGACGACAACGAGCTATTTTACCTCTTGCAGCCATTAAATTCATAAATATGTTTCAGGTCATTAATAATAATAATAACAACTTCACACACCTCACACACGGCTGCCTGATCCTAAATTAGGCAGACCCTGTACTATGGTAACCAGAATGCTGATAAACATACTTATATATTTCTAAATACATACATATTATAGATAAATTACACCCAGAAACAGAACAAATTATCGTGCTCACACAATTATTTGTCCTGGATGGGAATCAAACCCATGACATCTCGCTTAGCAGTCAGGGTCACTATTCACTAGGCCAGCAGGGCAGTCATAGTCAATAGAACGAGTGGAACCGCAGCGTTTGGTTTCTGCGCAACATGATACCAAGTAATTTATTTTTTTTATAAAATTTACAATCTTATTAATATTTTGTTATTTATTTATTTATCTCTCAATAGAGGATGGCTCACTGTCCGTGAATATCACTTTTGGTGTTAGCGTTGTGCTGTGCAGCGCTGGTATTATACTAGCGCTGTATCTTACAAATTAGCACTATGATGAGCTACCTACCATTTTTACCTTATGCAGATATAATTATTAACACTAGTTAAGGTAATGTCTTTTTCTGAATCTCTTATGCCTTTGTATGAGTGCAAAATAAATGTTTCTTTCTTTTGCATTATAAACTCAAACAAAGTCGCGGGCACAGCTAGTAAACAAATAAAACAATTTCAATAGGCAACTTTGCCAAATACTAATTTCGAACAGGTTATACGAATAACACATAGATTGTTTAATGAATATATTCAACATTGAAGAACGTGCTACGAATTTTTTAAATCCAGGATCGAGATTGACCGATATCCGTTCCATTAGGTTGGACATGGAAATAAATGGGCGTTTTCATTAGATCCTTCTCCATAGCCCCTATAAAGGCGATTTGCAAGGCTTTTGGAAAGATGGACTGACACTGCCGTGTAAAAAGCCACTTTATCAATACGCCATTCTCTTGAATACGATTTTAAAGCAGACAAAAGATTTTTTTCAAATATATTTTCGCCTCTGTCATTTTCTTTTATTAAGGCGCTTTATGTATTATACATCATGCTGTATTTTGTGCTTAAAAAAATCTCGGTGATGGTCCTTTAACAAAGGCAAAATTTAAAACCAAAAATTCATATAACTACTTGTAATAAATATGACATTATGCCATGTAGGAAGAAAACTAAAGTACTTTTATAATAATAATAAATATAATTAAAATGTGAGTTTTATAAAACAATTTGCTATTGTATTCAAATAATCAAGCGACTCACAAAAACAATTTGGTAAAACAAATTGTTTGTGATCGCGGATTTTTTAATCGAATATTATACTCGTAGCATAAAACTAAAGTAGTACCATAGAAACAATGATTTGAGGGAACTCTCATTGTTTGTTAGTTTTAATTAAGTGTTATAATTACAATAGAAATTACGACACCATTCTTCAAGATTTTTAAGTAGTGACCCACAGATAATATTCAGCCTCTAATAGAGTACAGTGCGCAAACAAGTGCCAAACTAGGTCGAGAAAATAAACAAATATCGTATTTGTTCCCACGTTATAGAAGGCCATTCCGTTGCCGTTTGTCGGGCATGTTTCCAGGCACCGTGCCACAATTGTCAATTTTTAAACAAAGAAAAACACAACCCCAATTTCCCCGAGCCAGGAATCGAACCTAGGACGTGACAATAGTATGCAAACATAAACATCAACATAAAACAAACATATTTTTATAAAAAATTAAAAGCTAGAAGTGAACACTAATTTTCTGACTAAATAATGTACTGTCATCATCATTACGTCATTCCAAAAATGGTCTCTCCTTAGGCTATTTCATAAGCTGTTATAATGAAGAGCCCTTGGGAGACATTTCCATAATCACAACGATGGCACTTGAATTTGTAATACTCATTTCTTTAATAGTGCTTAAGTATAATACTTTATGTTTCAGGAAGCTAGTAGTGTTTAGAATTACAACCGTAAATGTTTTAGGTGGTTATACATATTTGTCGGCTCCGAATCTATCCAATTCCGATGATACTCAGCATAATAATTTAAGAAAACATGGTGGTAAACATTCATCGATACTTGCATTATTTATGTATACATTATTGTTAGGTTTGTGGTTGCTCACCTAAACTACATGAATTTTGATTTTAATAGTATTTTTAAAGATAACTTAGCTAACCATTGTCTAACCACTAGGAAACAATGGCCAAGATTCGTAAGTGGAATCGATTTTGTATTGTAATAATGTCTTATCGTAGTTCTTAGTACTATCGCTAATACCTTAACTTTGGTAAAATATTAGCTTTACAACCAACAAGTGAATAAAGAAGGTTTCATATTTAATTTAAAACCATCTCTCATTTTATTTTTTGCGAAAGAATAAGTGAAGTTGGCAAAAATACAAACCAAACATTTACAGTTCCCCTACAAACGTGCTGTTGCGTGCATATGTGAATTATCGGCTTTAGTGAAATATGAGGCAAAATGTACATGTCTGTCAGAGACGGGAACAAACATGGGCGGGTCACAATGCCTGGTAACGCCACCTCGAATAATGAATGCCCACGACTTCTATTCCATTGTAACGCTCGTGACATATTCACCCAAATTATACCATTCTCCATTCGCGCTCCGGAACTGAGTATAAAATAAAAATTCTCATAAAATTGCAAAATGTTGAGAAATTGTTCCCCTTTGTAATAAAGCGATGGAAAGCCTTTTTTACTATAGATAAGAGATTGTCGTACACGTCATTAAATAAGAAAAGAATATAAAAGATTTGTTACTAGTCAAATTACCAACACAAAGCTCCTCTTGCGTGGAGCGTTCCAGTGGTCCTTATAACATAGCCAGCAATCATAGAGCCCCGATCTTTTAGTAAATTACCCTCTAGCTATGATCTTTTTATTTATTGCAAGGGGGGTGATAGTTCTTACTGATTGGTTTCACTAGTATAAAACGACAAGCCTTGTTATCACTAGAAGACATAACAGCCTCGCTGCAGAGTTTATGTGCCGTAAAATGTCAGTCGTTAGTTAATGAAACACAGAGCAAGTGATATGCGAAATTGTTATTCGACTCATACAATTTGATGTCGTGATACATTCTGGAATATTAATTCTTCTTGTTGTTTTAAAGTCCCGAACTGGAAGCCTAAACCGAAAATAATTTTGTAATATTAAATTGGTTATTACGCTCATTGTATACAAATATTATCATCGTCAAAACATGTTTCAATGCTAATTATTAATAAATGTATGTTACTTTTATACCACTAAGGTGTCTATATAATATATATAAGCCAACGGTACACTTTCACATGAAATGAGACTAACTGCCTAAAACCACACGATGAGACACCGTGTGGTGTTGGCATCAAACATTAAGACGGGAAAAGAGGTGTGGATATAACGTGGCAATTAATCCTCCAAACTCTGGCAAGTCCTGGCGAGCTATCTGATTCATAGTCTGATTGATATCAGACTAATATTCATATTCACTGTTGTAAAAGTGGATAATTTGGCACAAAAATCAATGTGTACTCATATATCCATTGTCCGACCAACTTAATTAAAAAAAACATTAAGAAACCTACCTACTACTATATTGTAAAGATTATAAAGAAAAAACGTAACTTAATCAATAAATAAACATATATACATGAAACTGAAAATTCATTCAGACCTTGTATGAGAAATAATTTGAACTTAGAAACAATATGTTAATAACAGGGGTATTAACGCGATCACAAAAGGTATCCCGTGTGAATTTATAGTTATATCATTGAACGCATGTAAATTTTAAAAGTTAGTAATACGTTTATAAGTCTATTTCAATTTCATTATCTAGCCTATAAACTGCTTTAAAAATTACGTCGTTCTAAGAAAAGAAAATTTAAAATCCAGTTTATAAAGTTAAGTATATAAAGTAAAATTAGTAGGTTTAGTTTACTCATATGCAAGAAAAACTTGTGCGTTGAGATTAGAAGATTCGATCCCGATCGTATTCCAGTCCCGAAAATGTTATAATTATATAAAACCCATTCGATTCCCAGTCTTGGCTATAATTAGAAACAAACATATACATATATATGGTTATTATTATTGTATGTTTTATGACTATTTCTCTAAGTCGATCGAGCAAGATACGCTATCGCGATGCAGATAAGACCAAAAATTTAAACAGGAACTGAAATTTAATAAGGTAAATATTGAACTCTGTTAAAACTTGTTTGTTTCTTGGAAGTTACCTCTGATTAGGTTGTTTAGTTTACCGTATTAATTTTAAGTTTTTTAGACAAATTATTTTATTTAATATGCTTCTTTATGACTGGTTTTATTTTCCAAACATTTGATAGCCTTTGCCATCCCACTAATATTATAAATGTGAAAGTTTGGATGGATGGATGGATGTTTGTTACTCTTTCACGCAAAAACCACTGAACCGATTGCGATGAAACTTGGTATGTAGATAGCTGGAGATCTGGATTAACGCATAGGCTACTTTTTATCAAGATATTCCCACGGGTTCGCGACTTACGCAGGTAAGAAATAAAAAGAAAATCTTTTTTTACACACAGAGTGTTACCTAAAATTTGACAACATCAAATTTTAGGAGCGTTATGTGTACACACTGTATAAGGTGTGATCATATTATAGGGTTGTTTAGTAGACCCCGTGACTGGCGGAAAGTGCTAACAATTGTAAGAAAATTCGCGTTTATAAAACGCTATTACGAAACCCTATTTTGAAACTGACAAAGTGGACTTGAAAATTTATCAATGAAGCTCTTTATATTTCGTAAGAGAAAGGGCTCACATGCATATAACTATAAGGATTTCATTAAAACACATTTGGAAAACCCATCCTTTTTTAGGCTAATTCATCTTTGTTTCGACTTGACATAACGTTGCTAAAATATAGCCACACCTTTCTCTAACGTAGTTTCTCTAGTATATCTATCTAAAGAGCCGGACTCAAACAGCCTAGTTGAGATACTGTGGAAGTTCAATGCAATCTAGGCACACTGCCTATGTTTTAAAATGTTAATGATAGCTACCAGGAAAGGTATCATACATTTTTCATTTGAATATCTCATCACAAGAGAATTATTCATAAAACCTCGGAGAAGTAGAGGCCCTGAATGCGGCCAGCATCATTTCTTAAGTAATCTTTATTTTACCACTGCGAACTTTTTATACGATGTAGAATTGTATTAAAAAAAGAGAGTGTCATTGTAGCCTAATTTTGATTGAGCTCATTATTTGGCTTTCAATTTCAAATTCAATTTCAATCTTGGAAGTTAATTGTAACCTACTTGTAATTGTCGTATCGAAATGAAACTTTCTATGTATGTGTAGTTCAGATGACAATATTTATAAAAAGTTTGACATCTTGAAGCTGATCTGATGATGGATCCAGGAAGTCGATAGTGGAATTCATTAGTGGCCTCGAGTAAACCAGTCAACTTTGGGCTCATAAAGTTTGTTTTTAAGAGTCCAACAGATTGGGCTTGGTAACGATACTCTGATAAAGGAGCCAGGAGGTGAATAGTGCAACTCTTTTTAACTTTTTTTATGCGGTTCCCTATTAAGTACGATTCCCACCAAACGGGCGGCGCCGAAGCGCATCGGAACGCGTTTTTAGTGCGTTGATGTAAATTAAAGTTTATATTTATTACTTAAATTTCATTTTTACATGCAACTTCTTGCCACCGCGGGGGTCGGATCCGACCAGCTGCGCCTACTTGCGCTCGGCTGCCGCCGCCCCAGGCCGGATCCGACCTACTGCGCCCACTTGTGCTCGGCTACCGCCGCGCCAGGCCGGATCCTACGCGTCACTCCGGCCGAGCTTTTCTAAATAATGGGTCTAGTGGTTAGTGACCCTGACTGCTGAGCCAGAGGTCGTGGGTTCGATTCCCACTCAGGACAAATAATTGTGTGATGAGCATGATCATTTGTTCTGTCTGGGTGTAATTTATCTATAATATGTATGTATTTAGAAATATATAAGTATGTTTATCAGCAGTCTGGTTACCATAGTACAGGCTCTGCCTAGTTTGGGATCAGACGGCCGTGTGTGATATGTGTGAAGTGTGAAGTTATTAATTACTGTTAATCTTAATAACATAATAGCTTACGATAAAACAGTGTTGTATTATATTATTTCATAAAATATGTATTTTTAACTATCTGGTGATGTAAAAGAGTTCACGTGAGTTTGTTTGCCGATTTCTTCCCACAAGGCTCAACGATTTGGAAACGGGCGGTTGTAGATAGACACAGGCAGATACGGTATTATCTGTTATCAGTTTTGTTTATTTTATAATTTTACATTTGACATAGCAACCTATTGTTGCTGTTACTCTGCGTGTGTTGATTTATAGTTTTTAAAATTTTGTTTATAAAAAGACGTTTTCAAACAATTTTTAAAGAATTTTACGAAATAAAGATCTTTGACTTTGCCTTAATATAACAATACTGTAATTGAATAAAGAAGATGGAATTTTATAGACGTCTAGTGTGCGGTGTCCGTTAACTTAAATGCTAACCGATACGGCGATAGGGTCGAAAATATTTTTGGAAGTTATGTTATATTAGAGAAATTATATTATATACAGCTTATCATCTCTTTTAGTAGCTTTATTTACTCATATTACAACAAATACACAATACCAATATTTTTAACTGCGATGAACCGTTTGAACGGTGAACGCGATGCACCGGTATTACTTGAATATTGAAAATGTTTAAAAACCAAAGCCAACGTTTACCTTCACTTAATACCGCAAAGGGATATCGCAGAGCCTTTCTCTGGTCCAAATATTGATTTAACGTACCAATGAATGATTTATTTGGGTGCTGGTGTCCTCTCGCAAAACAAAAATACCGCGATACCCATCCACGTTTCCTGTTTATACATTTTGATAGAATTCTTTACATAAATCTTTCTGGATTTATTTTCATAATGTAGGTACAACAATGCATCATTTTTTATACCTCTTCAAATTAAACTTAAATGTGACCCTGCAAATATTCGTAGCGATGTCAATTTATTTTTTGGATACCATTAATGGCTAAAATATCAGATAGATTAAGGTTGTTTTTCTTTAAGTGATATTCGTTTACTTGCATATGTTAACAAAAAGATATATATTAATCTGTGTCATATTACTCTTTCATATTAATTTTGAATATAATTTTATGTATTTCAAATTATAGCGGATATTTTTTTAATCCCGCCCTGCGAATCTCTTTAGCGAATATTGAATTTATATTGTTATTTTCGTTCAAGTACACCTGCTATAAATTTAATATTGTAGCTGAAACCTTGAAAGCTTATGGGAAAAACAAATTAATATCAATTATACCGCTCTTCTCTAGATACATAAAATATTTTGAGGACGAAATTTTTTAATTTGTTTATCCACTTATAATATTCGGTAATTTTTTACTACAGTAAGTTGAAATCTAAACTAATATAATGAAGCTGAAGAGTTTTTCTGTTTGTTTAAACTCGGTAATTTCATGAACTAACAGAAGGATTTGAATAATTCTCTTTGTATATGATAGCCAGACTCATGAGAAATTAAGTAGGCTATCTGGCATTAGGTTACCTCTCAGTTAGCTGTTAGTTTTTGTTAAGTAAGTAGAAAGAAAAAGTGCTTCCAAACTGCTTTATCCGCGAGCGCTAGCGTAATTGTTAGTGATACGTAAATCCAATGTTCTACAAAAATATTAGTCCTTAGTTACTTACTAAGTGGCTTATGAGCCACAATAAAGTATTTTGTGAAAAAAAAATTAAAACTTATTAAGTGATTTATTACTATTATTATTAGGCATGGCATATTAATCCTTACCAGTGAAAGGTACTTCATAGTCAAGACAATTTTATGACGATAAAATTTGGCCTTTCTCTTTCCCATTTGGCATAGTATGTTATTTGGACGCATAGCTTATTAGATAATGGAAAATTAAAAGAATTCAACACACGGCTCGGTAAGAACCTAGGTAGTGACACGATGACCATAGTAGTAGTGGCGCGAACGAGCTGTGTGACGCCTTACCTTTTTTTTATCGTGTGGAAACCCTCACGGGTCATCACTTCACCGGGGCTAGTGGTGAAGTGGTAGGTGGGAATCGAACCGATTTTTTTATATTATAGAGGGCAAACGAGCAGACGGGTCACCTAATGGTAAGTGACTACCGTCGCTCAAGGACACCTGCAACTCAAGAGTCACAAGTTTGAAAGTCGTATCGGTCCGGAAATACCGCAGGCGACAATTTGTTCCAGAGATTGTTGATTGTTGTGCGAGGCAAAAAGTTTCTGGAGAACCGCACAGTGGTGGATTGCCAATTATCCAGGTGATGGGGGATGAAAGTTTTGTCGCGTTGAACGATGGAGAAACGTTGCGGTCCATATAAGTCCGAACAATTTCACGGAGCACTCCCCATGATACATGAGATAGAGAATGCAGAGTGAAGCTACATCTCTACGCAACGCCAAGGGGTCAAGCCGATCTGAAATATCCTGGCAATCGACGATTGGAGTCGCTCTCCGTTGAATGTGGTCAAGAGGGAGAAGCTGGTACTGGGGTGCTCCTGCATAAATATGAGAACAGTATTCCATATACGGCCGAAGCTGCGCCTTATAAAGTTGTAGTTGTTCCACCAGTTCCGTCACAAGCAAGTCTTGCAAGAGACTCGGGGTATATCATAGCAAAAAGGCCTCGAGATCGGAGCTAACCTTAGCCAGTTCTTAAATAGTAGATAGTTACACGATTGCGTGCAGAGGTGTGGGGAGCTTTGGCTCCCTTCCGGTTAAAAGAGGCGTGCGCAGAACACATCACGCAGCCATCTCAAGCCTGCTTCTGCTAGGGTAACGGGCAGGTGACGCATAATTTTGGCCGGCCGACTGGGTGCTAAGAGCCACCGCACACTGCTAATTTTTAATTAGACAATAGTTTACTCGTTATCGTCCGACTACTGTAATTAAACTATCAGTCGATTAGTCATTTTCAATAGTTTGATCGGCCGATTTTAAATCGTTTTATGCGCCTACTGCCATACAGCTGCATACTGGTTGCCAGATCGATGAAACTATCGGCCGATTAAAAATCACTAGTGCCCGGTGGCCCTAATATCCTAACCTATCCACCTTATACTGCTCAAAGATGGGGTGTTAAGCCTGATTTATTTTTTGAACAATAGAAAAATAAAAAAAATAAAAATTGGTTGCCTGTAAAGTCGGTATACGGGCGAAAGTTTTACGTGACAACGACTTTGAGTGGTAAAATAATTTTAATGTGAATATTCATTCGTATAGTAGGAAGAAGGATGAAATAATAGTAACAATTTAAAACATTTATTTATACAAAGAATTATATTTAAAACGCGTGCCTCTCACTCGCTCTCATTGTGAGCGCATAACGTGAGCGGAGCGTAACGCAGTTTCTTGAAGTGTCACCCGGCAAACCAATTTATAAGACGTTGTCACGTCAAAAATATTTAAACAACATCGGCCCTCACACACGGCGTAAGAAACGAGTGGAACACCAGGCTATACCGTTGCGCGTACCAAACTCGTTTGTCCTATGGCTGCTAATAAATGAAACAATGTATACCTAATATCATATCAAATAAATTTTCGAGTAGATTAAAAATGTTTATATTCATACAAGGTTACGTGTGTTACGTTTTCATTAAATTATCCAAAAAATATATAACCACTTTTAAACGTGTTTACGGGAATTAACGCGATCACGAAAAGGTATTACATACCTCTAAATAATATTATAAATATATAACAATTTCAATAAGAACTGTCTCGAATAACGGGGAACCATATATTATATTTCGAGACATAACATATTATGTTAATTAATTTACATCGATTTTACCCATCTAAATTGTTAACATAAACCTGAATTGACGATGACAACATTTGGTTTCAAAGTGTCTTATATTATTTTTACTTCGAAAATCCCCACTTTTGTTTACTTCATTTAATGTTGTGTAATGAATGTATGTGTATAATGAACATCATTATTTTCTTTCATGCAGGAAAATGTTTGAATGAGCAACGTAACGTATTCTGCTTCACAAAGTATTATACTGAAACTGAATATCGTCCACACGTATACCCTGAAGGGAAAATATATCGAGCAATTACATTTCTAGTTTATGTATCGATAGTACGTAAATAGATCTACGTAACGAGCTCGTGCGACCTTAACTATGTTCATAAATAAACATTAACAGTTATTTGTTATTGCTAACTGAGATTTATTCTTAAAGACCGATATCGTAGGCATACAACAGTATTGGTTCTTTCTCATTGACTTACAAAACAAGTGTTGATAGTCTCGAATCTCGTTTTCGCATCACGTACAAAGTTTACTTTTTTTCTATCTTCTTTGTTGAATTCAATTACGAGTTACAGACATTGGCGGGGTAAACGCTTTCTCCCGAAATGGATGACTTAGTTTCCTTTCTTATTTCAAGTTCATAAAAGCTTCAACGAATGTTCCCTTTATCGAGATTTACGAAGTAATAATTTGTTAGCATTACGACTTTGTAACGTAGTTATACTCGCTTATGCGGATCTCTTTTAGTAAACTGTGGTTTGATGATGTGAATAGCTATGGACTATATTCATTTTTGTAGTCTTCTTATAGCATTTTCACTTTCACTTCTTACACGTTCACATTTTAGCAACCTGATTCATATTTGATAAGTTTTGTCAAATAATATTCATAAGATAAATGAGTGTGTGTAAATCATAGAGGTAATTTTAGGAGAGAGTTTTTTTTTATTTCTATTATATGGTATATTTTATTTGTCACAATACAAAGCAAAGCTAAGCATACCTTTTTAAATTGCAAGTAAAATCTCTCCACTGTCCCAAAAACAGCTCCTATGTAATTGTAGCAAGTGGTGCAATTGTAGCAAACGACTTAATCTAACAAAATTTAAGCTAGTTTATTTAAAAACTTTTCAGATATTTATTTCAAGTTTTATGCATCAGCATGCACCAACATATGTTTTTTTTTATGGTATAGGAGGCAAACGAGCAGACGGATCATCAGATGGTAAATGACTACCGCCGCCCATGGGCACCTGTAACTCAAGAGTCACAAGTGCATTGCCGCCCTTTAAGGTGGGAATAGGGGAAGAGGGGGGAAGAGCGGGAAGACGGGAGAGGGGGATTAGAGTGGAGGAGAGGGGAAGGTCGAGAATAGGGGAGTGGGAAGGGTTAGGGCCTCCGGTAACCTCACTCACGCGGCGAAAAGCAATACAATCATTGTTTCACAGCCGGTTTTATGTGGGGCCGTGGTATCGAGCGGAGTCGAGTCGGCCCATACGTGCCGAAGCATGGCTCTCCCACGTCTATCTAGTCTTCAAACACTTTTAAATAGAAACGAAAAACAAAATATACTAATGCCTACGTCTGTTGAGTTATACCAGTTAACTAAATGTAACCGTCTAGTAAAGTGTAATGAGCATCTACGCGTAGTTTTATTTTACAGGAATAATGACCTCTGAATAAAGCTAAGATGGACTAATGACATGAGGAAGGTAGTTGGGATGGATTGAGTGCTGAAGGCGGAGGACCGGGCGCTATGGCGTGCTTTGGGAGAGGCCTATGTCCAGTGATGAACTGCCATAGCCTGATTGATTTATTTATTTTTTTCCACGTCGGTGGCAAACAAGCATAGCACCTGATGGTAGGCCACTACCGTTGCTGACCCATTAAGAACCTAATGACGACTCGTAATAAAACCGCGCACCATTAATGATAACTCACATAATGTAAATATTACAGCAAACATACATGTATTCAAAATCAAAACGAAATGAAATGTGTCACGCCTTAACTTTGTACATAATCCTAAAAAAAAAGTTAAAAAGATATTTTTGCTAGTCTTTTTAAGTCTGTTAAAATAGCTAACGAACCGTGAAATGAATTACAAAGCAAACGTTCCTTTGCAACATAATTTATGACACACGAAAGTTCGTGTAAGCCGTAACGAAGCTCGCGTAAAAATCACACGGGATCGAATTCATACATATTTTATGACCCCAGTATTGAATGAATTTCAGAGTCACATGTTTTTAGGGTTCCGTACCTCGAAAGGAAAAAACGGAACCCTTATAGGATCACTTTGTTGTTCGTCCGTCCGTACGTCTGTCTGTCTGTCAAGACGCTTTTCTCAGGAACGTGTGGAGGTATCAAGCTGGAATTTATATCAAATACTCAAGTCTACTGTCCCTTAGAGCAAATTTTCGACACTCACAAGGGAATCAAAACTTACAGGGTACTTCCCGTGAACTCAGAATCTTTAAATTTGGTACGAAGCAACGTCTTATAGCACAAATAAAGGGCGAAAACCGTAAATTTTTAGTTACATCATAAAATAAAAATATTTTACGGAACCCTGGGTGAGCGAGACCGACTCGCACTTGGTCGCTTTTTTTTAATCATCTCACTCAATTTGTCCGAGTTATTAAGACTCTAGGGCTCATAAATGTAGCGCTAGTTAGATAACTGGCAGAGCAACTGCTGAAATCAATTTAAAGTGGCTCACAGCCATTACGGCCTTTGTGTGTATTGTGTGGTCTTGTTGATTCAATCCTCGCATGGGACTGTTATTTATGGTAATCGTAAATAATTATGTTTAGTCTGTGTTCATTATGTCTCTTAGTTATAAGTTACAGGTTAAATTAATTCTAGATTCTTTAGTGTTTGACTTGTCTATAAAGAAAAGAAATGATATTTAAACACTAAAACTAAGTTGGTAAAAATAAACTAAGGAAAAATAATAATATTTTTGGTGACGTTCTACTAAAAGCTTTGCAACATCTTGAAACAACTTTTGTCTTGCATTTTAATATTTTTTTAATTTACGAGTTTTGTTTCTTATACTACATCATCTATAGTATTATTTATAGAAAGCGGGAAACAAATGAAATCTATAGAAATAAATAAAATAAAAGTGACTGTTTTTAACTTGATGATAAGAGCATTTTACTAAATGCATCCGAATATTTACACATTAAATATTATGTAATGTGTAAATATTCGGATGCATTTTGGAATATACCAAGTTTGTCTGTCTATTTCTTCCGGCTAATTCCACGATTTCCGCGGGACTTTCACTGGTATGTAGCTTATGTTATAAGGAGTAACTTAAGCAAATTTTATTTTGGAAAAAGAATTAGGGTTTCGCACAAAATATATCAATATGAACACAGATTGTTTGAATATACACACTTCTTATTACAAATAAAGGTTGTAATACGAAATATGTACGTTTAAACAATCTGTTTATTCAACTTCTGAAAAGTGGTTGAGCCTTCCATAAGTAAAATGTACAGATTATGAATCAAAGCCATCGCCTTAATTCTAATTGTAAAATCTATAAATCACAAAAATTAAAAAGTTATTGTAAAATATAAAATCTACTATAAAACTGTAATCTAAATATAGCCTCCATAAATTAATAGAAATAAGTCTATCAAGAACGTGCTCGTATTTTAGAGAGATGTGAATAAAGGCTTATGTGACCGAAGCCGTGAATAGAATGTGGCGTGTTGGTTGAAATATGACCCAATAATTTAAAAGCCATCAAAGCTTTGTTCATTAAGCAACTAAAGTCTTGTAAAAGAAACAAAATATATGTATTTTATAAATATGTATTGAATATAAAGCGACTAAACCGATTTCGTATAATAAAAAAAGCCAGCTTATTACAAAAGATAAAAGTGTAATTGAAACCTCAGGTGCGTTTACTTTTAGGTTGGATTATAGTAGATCGTTTTCCATATGACTATTTAAACATTTTCCTTTTGTTGGTTTCAGTCTAATAATACTATCTTCGTTTGCATATATAATGTTACCGTTTCCTTCTATAGCGACACCGTAAATTTCTTCTTGTCTCATTAGTTCCTCTATGTGATTCCGTTCATCATCAATGTAATAAATTCCAGAGGGTGTCGAAAAGTATATATTTCCGTAAGTATCAGACGAAATTCCATTAACGACGTAGTCACCTATATTCAAAGCTTTACCTGTAGCTTTGTTATAAGTAAATAATCCAGAGGAATTAGAATATACGTAACTTCCATCTTTTTTCACACCTAACACCATAACCCTGTCTTTCAAATCAGGTACCAGCATTATCTCTTGATTTTTGTATAAGAATGCTTTTTCGTCTGGGTATGTAGTAAAAAACAAACCATCTTTATAAAACATTTGCCAAATACTTACATCTGAGTTAATATTAAGCTTTGTAGTGGATTTTGTGTCATAGTTAAATTGATAGATACCATCTTCACCTCCCATGTAGACTATATGCGATTTGTCATCGATTGCACTTGCAAAACCTCCTCTGATACCAGAAACTAATCCGAAGTCATTTGTTTTCAAACTTAGGTATGCCATTTTAAATGTTTCTGTGGTTTTTGCTGTATAGCTAAAAAACAGTGTGTTTGTATCATGATCAAGGGCCAATTGATAGGGATTATGAACTCCGTATTTTAAGACTTCCTCTTCATAAACAATATTACGTATTGTAACACATTTTTGGGTATTGATTATACGAGCTTCGGCAAAAGTAAGGAATATCGTAAAAATAAAGTACTTCATCTGAAAATAATAATATTATGTTAATAACGCTTTCCGTAAAAATATAAAATAATAATGGCGAATGAAAATATGAAGTAGTATTAAAACAGGTTTTCCGATCTCACTATTAGTGACTATTTTTGTAAGGTTTATTAACTTAAATAGCACACTCTACTTCCTACAAAATACACTTACCTCTGAACTACGTTACATATACTTCTACTATTGCATATTTATTGAAGTGTTCATTTAATCTTTTGCAAATTGCAGACAGATAACCTACAAAGGCCAACGAGATTACCATTTGTTTTAATTACACTTTGTCTATATGTGTTTGTTTTTAAATAAGAGATTAATATGCCCTGACCATAAATAGTCCCGTAGATACTATATCAGGTCGTCAGTGTCGACATTTCGACTGGCCTGTTGGCCTAGTGATTAGTGACCCTGACTGCTGTGTCATAGGTCGTGGGTTCGATTCCCACCAGAGTCTGGATGTTCTTTGTGTCCGTTGTTTGTATGTTTGTAAAGTCCCCCGCGACACAGGAGTAATTCCTAATGCGTGAGTTATCTTTTAAAAAATAAAAGAAAGTGTCATTCCTGTATTGATGTCTCTTATTTTCAAGGATATTTTTCTAGAGTTTTCAACAAAACTATTGTGTAATGCTGGCAGTGCTCTCTTGTAAGACTAAAGTGTACAACATTAGAAACACATTGTGCACTTTCACTACCAACATTCTTCACATTACCGTAATATAAATTATTAGTGCAGTTTCTTGAAATAAAGTTCACACACTAAGAAATTTAAGAATCAGATTTACAGAAATGGTTATATCAAGTAGGTATAGATTACTACGCTATCAATACATACAATGAAATCTTAAGAAGTTTTGATATGCTTCTTAAACACTGTGTGTGTACTTCGAGTTTACTTTCAGCTTCAGAGGTTCGATTGGAATTTAGTATTTCAATCAAATTTTAATCCTTTAACCAAATTAAATCCTATATCACCAACACCAAATATAAGTTCTATAATCAGTAATAAAAAAAAATGGAATATCAGTTCAAAAATCCAAGATGTTTATCATATAAGTAGGATACAGACATGTATATATAATAATATTAAAAAATACGTACCTTACGTGTTGTTGTCTAATACATGTAGACAGTACTTACTTTAAACACGATTAAAGTAACACTAATGTTTTTACGCGTGGCTGTTTATTACTTATAATAGTGATTAAAGAGGTTAAAACCTAGTTATCTTTGATGACAGTTCTTTGGGTTTATGAATAATAGTTACATTGACTAACAGTGAAGTCCCGGCTTATATTTAGTGACTAACTTGTTTCTTAGAAGTAACATACTTGACAGTTACATTGACTATACCATCCGTATATATATATGAATGCACCTGCAGGCTGATTGTTATACTTGGCTCCTATTATCAAAAGAGAAAAAAAACTCACTGTGACGATTAGAAATAAGTTAAAAACAGAAATATTATAAATACTACTTATTTACAATCTATCATACCTGTTATATATGATTGTAAAAAAGTTGTTCAAAAGTTTTTTCAAAATACAATCTATGATGAAATGGAATCATTTATACGTTCTTTATTATAATAACACAATAACTACAATACAATATAAACATACACTACATGTATATGTTTATATCAAATACTCACATGAACAACCACACATACATACATACACACATACACAACATAACACTTAATACGTGCACTCCACGCGTTCTCACGTATTTAGACTCATAATTAAATTCACAAACATTTACACGGTACAATACAAAAAATCAAGGAATAGAAATTAAAATTAAGGTAATAGTTAGTACTCGCATCACTACATATTATAAAACAAAGTCGCCCACCGCATCTGTCTGTCTGTCTGTTCGCTATAAACTGAAAAACTCCTGAACGGATTGTAATGCGGTTTTCACTAATAGACAGAGTGATTCACGAGGAAGGTTTAGGTGTATAATTTGTTAAGATTTTGTGTAAATTGATTGAAATATGTTGATGATTGTTGAAGATGTCTCTGCTACCCGTGCGAAGCCGGGGCGGGTTGCTAGTATATGATATTTTAAATATCCTTCACTTATTTCTAAAACGCAATGCTATCATCAGTCATTAGTAAGGTAGGTCAATTGAACAGAAATTGACTACAATGAACCGAATTTTACCTATTTTAATTGGTTAGGGCAGCTATTTGAAATTGACTCTCAATCAAATGGTATCAGTATTTGTATGGAATGAGTACTTACCCATAAATGATTTGTCCGATTTTGTATAATCACAAATTTGACAAACGACGTACTTGGTCAAACGAATATTTTTGGAATCATATTTTAACATTTGAAATATTTGCAAAGTAAAACATTTTTGCGAAATCTGAATTTTGTCAATCTGTGTTTTTATTTTCGATTTTTTATTTCGTTACTATTTATTTATTATAGTTTCTAGGAAGCGGCACTGACTTCCTAACTACAGCAACCGCGATGTACTGCGAGGAGAACTTCTGGCGCAAGGAGGCGGCGGAGTGGATCCAGTGGTTTCGCTCGCGCTCTTGTGTCTAACCTATCAGTGGCCGCAGGTGGATGAGACGGGTTTTATGTCCTTCACCCGCAGCAGAATTTCCCGTGAAACGTGTTTCTGGATATCGCCCTGTTAGTTGAAAGAGCCCGCTTGCCACCCGCGGGCTGGCGCTGGGTGGATCATTATTTGGGGACATAACGTCGCAGTACCGGTGATGTGAAATTCCCCACGAAAAAAATGTTTGCTTTTTCCACTTATATCGTTATTTTGGGTATCAACAATCAAAACAATATTGGTTTGTACGCTCCAGGTTGTTTCACCGCCTATACATTGTAAAAAATCCTTCCTAGAGGTATCCCCCTTTCAGAAAGAGGTGCTACGCCTATTAGTAAATATTGTAAATACTCGAAATTAAAATTCTGCTTTCTGTGAAAGTAAAATACAGCAACTCGCACTTTATTTTACTTTCAAAGATAGCAGAATTTTAATTTCGAGTTTTTACAATATTTCAGCATTTTGTCGTTGCGCTAATACTTTTTTCCAGCTAGCCGGCCGGCTGCCGAGCGTCTGAAGTGTAACGTGCCATAAGAAACTTCGTTCCAATATCATATTGTCTAAGTAAATAAATATGTTTAAATTGTTACCAACAAGCAAAAGTAAGACTGCACTGCGCTTATTTTTTGGTACCTCGTCGGATGAGGATTCCGGTACTAGGACCGCAATTAACCCGAACCGCAGTCCCAGTTGCCAGGTCCATTAAATTTTAATATTTTTCTTCCGGCGACTAAGACCACCACTAACTGAATAAATAAATAAATAAATTTCTCAGGCCACAGACGACAAGTCAAACGAAAAAATGTTTAAAGTAATAATTAAAGAAAAAACTCTTTGATTCAAAATTACCCTGGACATGAATTTATTCCATGCGCTTAGTAATAGATTTTGGTCGCAAAACGGAATTTTGAATCGCTTGATGACTACTCGATAAATCACGGTCTAGAAGCTTATCACTTTAAGAAGGTCAAATTTGAATAGGGTCAAATCAGTAAATGATATTTATATAAATAAATTATATTTTTTAATCAAAGAGTTTTTTATTTAATTATTGCTTTAAACATTTTTTCGTTTGGCTGTACTTTTTAGCTTGAACAATAGATTTAGATATTTATTCATTTATTCATTCATCCAGTCGCCGGAAGAAAAATATTAAAATTAAATGGATCCGGCAACTGGGACCGCAGTTCGAGTTAATTGCGGTTCCAGTCGCCGGAATCCTCGTCAGGTTACAGTTTTTTACACTTAATTCTTATTTATTAGTAATTAAACAATTAGTATTTAATTAAAGTGAATATCATTTAAAAAAATACAATAACTTAAAAAATTATGTTGTTATTGTTTATTATTTAATTGTAATTGTTTTTAAAGTTTGTTCGTTAACTTCAGCATTTCTTTTTGGTAGGTTTAAGTGTAAGAATACTATTTTCGGTAGCGTAAATGAAATCTCCATTTTCTGCAATAGCCAATCCGAAAAGATCTCATAGGGAAGCTAATTCTTCAATTTTATCGCCGAAATAATAGATCTTATTGGTCGTCGAGAAGTATATCAACATCAGATGTAAATCCAGTTATGATATAATGACCCAAATTTAAAACAGCTCTTGTGGTTTGATTATAAGAATAAAGTCCAGTTATATTTGAAAACACAAAACCGCCATCTTTTTTAACAGCAAACATTTTCACTTTACCTTTAACATAAAATTCTGGTATTTCTACAGCCTCATTGTTTGTTTATAAAAATACCTCTTGTTCAGGATAGATAGTAAAGTACAAACCATCTCTGTAAAACATTTGATACATACTTAAATCTATTACATCTAAATTTCTTGCGGTATTCCATTCTTTATTAAGCATATAAATTCCATTTGTCCCTCCTATATAGACATCTCCATTTAAATTATTGACAGCCGTTGCAAACCCACCATTGATGTCATTTATATGACCTAAGTGTTTCGTCTTTAAGTCTAAGAATGCAACTTCAAATGACAGTAAAGTCAAATAATCAGACGTCATGCATTTTCCAGTATAAGTAAAGAATAGCGTATTAATACTATAATCTACAGACAATTGGTACGGAACGTAAACATTGTGATTTAAAGGTTCCTTTTCCTAATATTTGTCACGAATTAATATGCAATTTGACTGCAACTTCATTGAGTTAGTTTCTGCAAAGGTCAACAAATTAGTTAAAATGAGAAACTCCATCTGAAAATGTGAAGACATTTTAAAAGTTTTTACGAATTCTTAATAGTTTATTTTAAAACTGACTGTAATAAAATTATAGTCAGATGCTAGTTAAATAAGGCCCTCCTATAAAGTTTGTAAGTATGCAACTAAGTCATCGACTTCACGATTTACATTTTCCCCACATCCATTAAATACTTTCTAATTATAATTTCAACACCATATGGCGATCCTCCCGATTAGTGCATCTCGTTCAGACTGTTTTGACTTTCTTATCTGTGAATATTGGAACTTCTCCCATAGAAATACTCGAAGCACTCACAGTGGAACACGTTGAACGATTAATAGTGGCTTACTAACAATTGTTTTTCTATTAAGCTGTCTGCGCCTATCTCCAAGCATTGTCAGTTTTTTTTTTATGTTATAGGGGGCAAACGAGCAGACGGGTCACCTGATGGTAAATGACTTCCGCCGCCCATGGGCACCTGTAACTCGAGTCACAAGTGCGTTGCCGCATTTTAAGGTGGGAGTAGGAGAAGAGGGAGAGGGGGGAAGAGGGGAAGGACGAGAATAAGGGAGAGGGAAGGGTTAGGGCCTCCGGTAACCTCACTCACGCGGCGAAATGCAATGCAAGCATTGCTTCACTGCCGGTTTTCTGTGAGGGGGTGGTATCGAGCGGAGTCGAGCCGGCCCATACGTGCCGAAGCATGGCTCTCCCATGTTGTGTCAGTACCCTATAATCAAATTATTAACAGAATATTTGTATGACCAGAAACGAGAGAAGGACCTCTACCTGAGTTTGGTACATTTCTGTTCGAATTGCAGCTGCGCAGCAGATACAATAGCTCTACCACACAGAAGACAGTGGCAAGAAAACACTACTAGTGAACCGCAAAAAAAGACAATCAATAATATTCTGGAGTATTACGATATTATTTTAAAATTAATGTTGTAAAATTCGAAATTAATAAACTCACAACAATTTAAATATGAAGTTCTTGTTGTGAATACAATTACTATTATGACTGTACACTCTGGACAGTTCCAATAAGTACTTATATGATCAATCATTTACGTAAATAAAACTCAACAGTAAATCAAAGAAATTTATTAAAGTAATTAGAAAAGAAGTAATTCCTTGCATTTTAATCAATTATAGAAGTGATATTCAAAGATTTATACATTTCATTCAACACGCACTAGCAATGTTAATTAAATATTTTTTGCAATAAGGAAAATATTATCATACCACGTTACAGGCATTCGTTACAGTTGGTTCATACTACACGACAGAATGTTGTGTTGTGTTTTACTCTATACTAATTACTGACTGAAGTGTATAGCTACACTATCATCGGGAGACCCAGCACTTGTCCGCATGGTGGGGGGCACCCTCTTGTAGCTGAGCAACATCACGACATACACAAACATCATGACTTCAAAGGAGTATCCACGGCAGGTGTAAACCAATTACGTTAATTCATTCATAACCCTAGCAAAGCTTTGTCCATGTGGGCTGTAACTGAAAACAGCATTAGATAGCCATTTAATATCATGCATGTTAACAAATTCTTTGTCCATGTCTTGTCTCAATAAATTTTCTTCTTTCTTTGTTGAAGTCGTTTTTAAAATTAAATAAATTAAAAGCAATTTCAAAACTTCCAAAGATTCAGATTGAATCTGACCTATATCAATGGCAATTAACTAATTATTTATTTACCTGATGGTTCAATTATTTTCCAAAATCAAACTAATTAATAAATAGGTGTCAGACAACATATTGCTGACAACTTACAAACGGTGTGCAAAGCGCGATTGTTCCTTTTTACCTAAAGTCGTTATTAAAATTAAATAAATTAAAAGCAGTTTCAAAACTTCCAAAGATTCAGATTGAATCTGACCTATATCAATGGCAATTAACTAATTATTTATTTGCCTGATGTTCAATTATTTTCCAAAATCAAACTAAATAAAAAATAGGTGTCAGACAACATATTGCTGACCACTTACAAACGGTGTGCAAAGCGAGATTGTTCCTTCTTACCTACACAAAACAACTATGGAAAAATTCATCTCTAAATAGTTAACCTTTTCCTAGCATATAATATCTCTTCACATCCTACCTCTGGCGGACATTGGGAGAGGCCTATATCCAGTAGTGGACTGCAATAGGGTGATTGATTGATTGAAATCATAAAAAATGCATATAAAGTATGTAGCATGCATAAAAAAGCTTTATTAGCGAAGTGTTTCAGGAACTGAAATCAGTTTTTTTTTGTGTTGTGTTATGAAATATATGTTTTGTGTTATGTTTACTTAAATTGAATAAGCTTCGTTCGTATTTGAGATCCTGATCATCCATACTAATATTAGAAATGCGAAAGTAACTCTGTTTGCTTGTTTGTCACCTTTTCAGGACCAAAAGGCTTAATGAATCGCAATTAAATTTGGTAAGGAGATGTATTATATTCTGGGGAAGGACATAGGCTAGGCTACTTTCCCCAACGCATCCTTCCCGACGCATACTTACCGACGCATATTTTCCGATACCGTCTTCCCGACGCCCTCTTCCCGTCGCACAATTCCCTGCCCACCCTTCCCGATGCACAATTCCTGACGCGTACTCCCGAAGCACCCTTCCAGACGCACCCTTCCCGAAACTACGAACATTTCCCCGACGCACCCTTCCCGACGTCCTCTTCTTGACGAGCCCTTTCCCACCGCTTCCGGTGCTTTTTAAAAAATATTTATAATTGAAATCGTATGTTTTATAATATTAAGAAATGTTTAAGACAAATACAGGATTAAGTTAATTAAATGATTGCTTTTATTTTACTGGCTTTTGCCCACGGCTTCACTTGCGTTAAAGTTTTTTTGAAGTGAAAACTTCTTTAAGCACGTTGGGCACTTTTGGTAGGGGGAAAAGAGATGTGTGTGTGTGTGTAGGTTTTCACTTCCGATGTGCAGTCCTAAGACTGACGGGAATCGTACTTTTTTTCGGAATAAAAAATAGACTGTGTGCTATTCCAGACTATAATTTATATTTCTGGCAAATTTCATTCAGATCCGTTCAGCCGTTTTTGCGTGAAAGAGTTACAAACATCCATCCATCACACATCCTCACAAACTTTCGCCTATATATTCATTTCTCGGGAATAGTATTTTTTTGCGTATGAACGTACCCTATGTCTTTCTTTGTATCCTGGCAAAATTTCATTATGATCAGATGAACTGTACGGCAAAAAAATACAAACAAACACAGTTAGGATTCACGTCACATTACATAGGTAGTGATTCGACACTCGTTTGTTAATAGCCACTAAAAAATACATTAAACAATAAGTGAGGTATTTCATGCTTTTAAAGTTGTATATAACTTTTAAACGTGTATAGATGCAGTGTTGGTAGCATTCGTATGAAGCGTCCAAGAATGGTAGCACAAAATCGACTGCGCGCGATAATGTAGTAATTTATGGCACCATATTTCACCCAGTGTGCTCCGGTGGGACCCTTATGATGACTTCCACTGTGATTTGCAGAAAGGTATCTAGAGCTACATAGTCAAATTTTGTATTAAAGACAGTTTGTTATAACAGTTAGTTATTATAGTACCTAATGGTTATGAAGAAACTAAAACATTATAAGTTTGAATACTCAGTGATAAGTACGTATTCATTAAATAAACATCCTTACCCTAAATATTGTTACAAGGAAAACATCCAAATTACGAGTATCATGACGTTTATCGGGACTAGATGACGGCCAATCATCAGTTCTGATTAGCCAAGTTCGTTTGGATCGAACTTTATGCCCCGATACTCTGCTCTTGTTGAAATGATCATTCTTGGTTTAGGAATATGGTGTTGTTAAGAGACTTAACTACTTTCTCAGGAATCATATCTCGATGCACCTGGGCTGATGTTTTGATATCACTATCACTCCTTGATAGCTAATATCACAACAAACCTTCACTGAAGCTGGATAATGTCCACCTTGTACACTACTGAATAATTGAGAAGTTTCTTTAGAGCTTTGAGCATAAACTCGGTCATTCTGCAAATGTTGCTCGATAGTAAATGTTTTGAAGTGAAAACTTCTTTGGGTACGTTGGGTCCTTGGGTCCTCTTAGTATGGGGAAGACAGACATATATACAGATGTGTATATATTATATATATGTAAGTTATGTTTTCACTTCTGAATTTTATTTTTTCAGTGACTTCCCTACATAAGTTAACCGCCTAAGAAGTTGTTTTGATTTTACTACCCTGTTCATTTTAAATTATAAGTAAACTAATAACCAGTGCGTCTCTTATAAGCTTCAAATCCTTAACCATTTGGAAACGGGCGGTTATAGATCGACACAGGCAGATACGGCATTCTCTGTTTTTAATTTCATTTTTGTAAATATGCAACTAAGTCATTGACTTCATTATTTACATTTTCCCCACATCCATTAAATACTTTCTAATTATAATTTCAACACCATATGGCGATCCTCCCGATTATTGCATCTCGTTGAGACTGTTCTGGCTTTCTTATCTGTGAATATTTGGAACTTCTCCCATAGAAATACTCGAAGCACTCACAGTGGAATACGTTGAACAATTAATAGTGGCATACTAAAAATTGTTTTTCTGTTAAGCTGTCTGCGCCTATGTCCAAGCATTGTCAGTTTTTTTTTTATGTTATAGGGGGCAAAGATTAGTCGGGTCACCTGAAGGTAAATGATTACCACCGCCTATGGGCACCTGCAACTCAAGAGTCACAAGTGCGTTGCCGGTGTAGAGAAAAGGTGGAAGAGGGGGAGAGGGGGGAGGAGAGGGTGGAAGGAAGGATTAGAGTCTCCGGTAACCTCATTCACTCGGCGAAGAGCAATGCAATCATTGCTTCACTGCCAATCACACTACATTCTTCATAATTTTACATTTGACAAAACAACGCATTGTTGCGGTGACTCTGTGCGTGTGTTGATCTATGACTTTTTAAATAACAATTTCAAATTTGAAATTATTGCTGATCAATTTTATGAAATAAAGATATGGAATTGATATTTTCAGGCTTTCTTCAGATTCATTCCTTTACTGCTTTTTCTGTCACGAATTGAAGATGTTTCACTACTACCTATCAATAGCTCCATACACAAACATTCAACAAATACCAATGCGGGATGGAAAGTTTTAAAAATTGCAGTTGGCTCTATACGTACTTTATGTAATGCTATCACAGCAGTTCGATTCTCTTTATCACCATATCACAATGGAGTAGTCCATTATAATATGACAAAAATATTTAACAAAATGAAAGTTAAAAAAATTGGCGCATACAACAAATATTCATACGGGAATAACAGGTTCTTAATTAACTAATAAATAATTGTTTTTTTTTATTGTAACCGCATTTACGGCCAGTCTGTGTTTATGTACGTAGTATTTTCTGCGAAATTTGAATAAACCTTTGTAAGGTTTATTAACAGATCGATAAAATTAATAATCTTTTCTGTACAAAAGTTAAGTCATGTTTTAAATAAATTTCAATCATCAATTTCAAACATTTTATGTTTGAAAATAAACATACATCTTTTTGGCACTTAATAAATTCTCTTTTAACGTTTTTTCTGGATTTTCTAATAAAGGCTAACTCAGTGATATATTATTAGTTTTCTCTTTAACATAAAGTAAGCAGAATTGTTATGGTCTAACCTAGGTACCTTTACCTAGACCAAGCCGAAACCCTCACTACCAACAAACTGGAACAGTAAAAAGAAATGATCTGTAATCATTTGGTACCCTTACACTTTACAAATAGTTCGAACTGGAACTATTACGTTTTCACGTATGAATCCATAGGCTGTGCAATAATGTGCTTTATGAGATCATACAGGGTTGATGAGTTCTAAGAATTAAAAACAAAAATTTCGAATGGGAGGAAGCCTGGCATAGAAAAACTGTAGTAACTTACAAAAATTATATCCAAAGTATTTCGCTACAAGAAACCCTATCTAACAAAACACATTGTTTCTTCAAAATTACTTACTTGAAACAGAAATCGTTGGAAAATTTCTTTACAGACAAATTGTCTATTGTTGTAATCTTTTGTATATTGTTCCATCGATCATCGGTCGACATGTTACGGGTGTACGGTTTACTTTAGCAGACGAGTAACAAATTGTCAACAAATATGTACATATATTCTAAGATAAGATCCGATTTCAGTTTGTTATTGTTGAACGAATTTGTGTTCAATGTTTACGGTAAATAAAAAATAAATACTATTATTTTCGCTTTTCTGTATGGCCGTCCTAAAGGCCTTGGAGGGCAACATCATGAACTCCGTTATGAATGCCACCAATGCTGGAGCGTTTAGCCTCGGCTAATGGGGTAATTCTTCAATGGATCAAAGGGCTTAGCGATTCACTCGGGAACGACGGAGCTAATTTCGCTCATGGGTAAGGCAACGGACTCGTGAAGAGCACAACGGTCGCTGGGCTGACATACCTGGCTATAGGCAGTAAGCTGGCGACAGACAGCCCAAAGGAAACGGTCGCTCACGTTATCCTGGAGGGCGGCGAGGGAGTTGCGTCACAACGGACAAATCTCCTCACGGCTGCGCGGTCGCTACTAGAAGCCTGTGAAATCCCAAGGAGCCCAGGAGCCAGGAGGAGTTGCGGAATATCGACGAACCGCGATCTTCTTACTTCTGAAAAGTAGTGTTATGTGGAGTGATAAGCCTTTTGTGCTTCTAGAAGGAACTAGGCTGGCTCAGATAGCCAGCCATATCTGCACGCATAATGGACCGGTTTTTAATCTAAATGTGAAAACCGAGCCCTTAACCAATATCGTTTTTTGTATCTCTATATTTTAATCCTTAAGTTATTAATACTTTTACCAATTTAAAAAACAAAGATAAAATTAAAATGATTTTAGTTATTTAAACTTATCGTGAGTTGGCCCCATATAATTATATTGTGACTCACTTTTCTATAGTAATAAAACATTATCTGCCACATCAGTAGGTATGGAACGGTACAGAAACTTCTCACCGTATATTTTTAAACAAAGAAAAAAATAGGAATGAGCTCGTAGCAAAATCAAGCACAACGTAATAAACAATACAAGTACAAGTATGACAACGATGGCTTGAAAGGTTTCTAGAATTTCCGTATTGTTTATTTATCGGTAGCTACCGTTTAGCAGAATTCAGTATGTACAAAGTATTTAAATTGATAAGAAAAGGAAGTACTTGCTGTAAATAGTTTGAATTTTCTAATAATAACATAACTAGTCTTAACATTTTCTATGAATTTAGTGCGTGATTTCTGAATGCTTCTATTGTAACTCGCTCACTAATAATGGGTTATAAGTATTACTTATTATTTACTAACTTTAATTAATAACTAAACTCTTGATAATATGATTTCATTATTAGAAATAGGCCCTGTTTCATAATAATAATTATTACTAATATTATCTTGATATCAATGGTTTTGTTGTAATACTGTTATTTGTCCATTTATAATTAACTATGCGATTTGTTTTTGCAATTAAAATCCAAGTGTTATTCGCACACTTATCTAAGTATTTCAATGTCATCCGAACTCAATACAAACAAAGTGTATCTATATATTATATAGATACACTTTGTTGTCGTCACCTGTGACCTATGTGTTTAAATGTTATCACATTATTAATTTGATAACATTTAAACACATAGATCACAGGTGACGATAACTCAGAATCAGTTTTTGAGAAAAACCCCTGCCTAGATTTTAAAACAAAACCCGATTGGCATCACTCGTTTAAGATATTAAATTATGTTCTCCCTAAAGAATTTTTAATGACAAGCAAAATAATAATAATGAAGTATGTAATATAGCAACACACTCTAGACTGGCGCGCATGTGTGTGCCAGTGTTTTCATTAATTTATTGATCTTATATCTTCTCCTTCTTTTTAATGCTCAAAATTTTAATATGAAATGAATTATTCAAACTTCAATCTTTTAATTTTGCATAAACAGCTAAAATTAACATAAATTATGTTGAAAAGATGCGATGCGATTACTCTGCACTGTAAACACTGACGATAACCTGTAGTGAAATAATTTAAATCGTGACCTAGGTACAATACTCAGAAATCTCAGTAACTCAGTAATAACACTAAATGTAATTAGTCAATATTTTCCTCATGTCATGGCTAATCTTAATACCTAAAATAGGTTAAGGCTACAAGCTATGAGTAGTAGGTATAAGCAATTTGATTTAAATCGCATTAACACTGTGCAATTTTATAATTAGAATTAACATAGTTCATCCTCTGTGTTGTTGCCACTTTACAAACCCATTTTGGTACCACTGCGATTTGTCACATAACTGGAACATTCAAACAAATAGCATTAAAACTACTTTTAACTTAGTTAATTAGTTAAGCTGATTGCATGCTGCTGCATTTTCCGTGAACAGAATATGCGATTCTCAGCTTTCTATATGAACTAAGTACTTTACACGTTGCCGTGACATATGCAGGTTAATAGTCCTGACTTACATTATGAATAAATATATTCTTAATTTAACATTCGTTCTATACATGCATAGTTTTTAATTTTATAGCCTACAAATGCTTTCATTTGTGGGCTCTAATGCAGTGTAAATATAAACCCAATACTGTAGAACAGTTGCAATTAGAGTGTCCAACCAAATTAAATAATGCATAGGAAAGGGCGAATGCATTTGCTTCCAATTACGTTAATTGCTTGCTTTATAAAGTAAATGATTTTGTGGTAAATAAAAATATTCGTGAATATTTTTAACAGGTTATTAAATCAGAAGTATCTTTTTTCATAATTCAGTCATACTTGATTAATTACAACACAAAATTTGAAATATTTATTTTTGAGTCCGAACAGACCATGGGTAGGTAGGTACATAAAATTTATTAAAACATCTACGACAATGCGACCATGAACCCTAAAGTTTTAAAAATACTTTTAATAACAGACAGACAGACATGGTTCTTCTCACAGATAAGAATTGTAAATTGTAATACAGGAGCTGGGTAATATGTATCGACAAGTTGGTTTGGTATTAAACTTGGATAAAACCAAGATAATGACGAATGTGAATGGAAATAACATCAACATAACCATCAACTTAACTACCATAGAAGAAGTAGAGAAGTACGTATACTTAGGGCAGGAGCTAAGAATGGATAAGGACAACCAAATGATTATAATATAATATAATGGCGATAAAAAGACGAAGCAGAGTAATTTTATGACGCATGCACGTCCGTATTTTTATTTTATTTGCACCTTACTTGTAGTTTAATTATAGATTAATATTGTTAAAAATATTTTTTTCCTAAATTTGTCAACTGGAACGCTGATTTAATAAAATCACCTTACCGTTATCCACCGGAAATAGAAGTCAAGCTTAGGCAATGACAACAAATAAAATTGATTACCACTGATAAAAGTTGTAATAACTGTCGTCGCCACATCAAAAACTCTTATTTATTTTATTAAAAATAGGGACAAACTATAATAGATGATAATACAGTTTACTATTTAATAAGAATAAGTTAATAGACATTATTTTGACTGGTTATACCGGCAACGCTATGGTATTGGTCTATTGATAAATATTAATGAATAGTGGGGTTATAAAAAGGGTAGGAATAAGTTCAGAACATTGACTTGAGTGCGAATAGAGATACAAACAACTTGGCAGTTACTGTTAGTTAGTGATTTTCATAGTTTATATAAGTGGTTGTGAGACTGTTTTTTACATAACCCTCCGATGTAAATGCTTCTCTGATCTGGCTTATTACTCGTGTTTGTGAGCCGCAGCACAATGATTGATGTCAGACTACCCCCGCTGATACAACCTTTTAATCCCTACATGTCACACATTTTCAGAAAGATCCTTGAAGCAAGATCAAGGTCACTTGCTTGAATTAAAAATAGAGAGGTTTATGCCAAAACCTCCCCATGCACTTCCCCAAGATGTAGCACAGTCTGTGTTGACTTACTGTGTTACATCTTGGGAGGTGCTGCTAAAACAGTTTTAACAAAACTGTAACGAATGCGCTCAAAGAGCAGTCATAAAAGTAGCTCTCTTTCTAGTCTTTTTTCATCCTACGGCTGAGATTTACCAGAAGTTCAATGTCCTTACAGTTCGGCAACTGCTTATTTTTTATTTGGTTTTGAAGTCTCACTCGTTATCAAATTAAAACCCCTTACTTAACGCGATAAAACGCAGCAAACATAAAATCTTTGATATTGACAAAATATATAGAACAACTCTGTCACATAGATTCTTTTGTTCTTTGGGCCCATATCAATATAGTTAATTTAATTATCGTCTTTCAATATATCGCCTTATTAAATATAAATTAAAAGTAACATTAACTTCAAAAATGTGCATACACTGAAACAGAAGAGCTACTTATCCCGTTTGAAAAGATTTAAAAAATTAAATTGAGCGCAACTTAAAATAAAATATTGGTTAACACTTACTCACACACACACGCACACGCACGCACACGCACGCACGCACGTACCAACGCACGCATGTACGCACACACACACACACACACACAAATAGTTTTATAACATATAATTTCAAATAAGATATTTTTAGATTTAGTAAGTAATTGCATTTAACTGTATTTCATAGGTCTTACAAAACGAAAGTCGAATTGTTGATGCTTTAGTTGTAGAAAAAGATACTAATCTGATTTATTAAATGAACACAATCCCATAAAATGAAATGTCAGAGCAATATTAAATATTCCATTCAATTTTGCAATCTACAATAATATCCTGTGAACACAGTTAATGGCCTTTTGGTTACTTCAAATTCATGACGTGCCATTCACGGGAGAGGAAATTTGCGACTGACACTTTATGGTATTAAAATATCACTTTTATATTGTTATTATCTAAGTGTAACGTGTTAGTGAGCAGCTAGCTTAACTTGCAGGTCTATTATTGAGAACCTGTACAAAAAGCATCTGGTAGTAATTCATCAGTCCAGAATAAAATAATATAATAGAATTATCAATGTACATGTATTATATTTGTGAAATCCGTATATCTTGCATATGCGTATAGTTTGTTAGAAATGTACCTTTACACATTTTCATATTTTTTATATACTACAACGTGTTACAGAAATGTGTACTTATAATTTACCTAAATTTTATCCAAATTATATCGCTATAACTAATAAATAGATGAGTAAGACTAAGAAGAAAAATTTTCTTATTTTCTTGTAATTATTTCCTTGTAAATTACAATGGTTTTGTTTTTTTTTTTTTTTCATATGGACAAGTCCAGCCAATTTCGGATATTAATGTTATATACAGTTACATGCACCGTAGCCTTCTCTATTAGATACGAAAGATTCGTTTTATCAGAAAAGACGATTTTCAGTTTACAAATTAAGGTTTCTGTATTAAAAAGACGAAGCGGAGTAATGTTATGACGCATGCACGTCCGTATTTTTATTTTATTTGCACCTTATTTGTAGTTTACTTATAGATTAATATTGTTAAAAAATATTTTTTTTCCTACATTTGTCAACTGGAACGCTGCATAAATAAAATTACCTTACCATTATCCACCGAAAATAGAGGTCAAGCTTAGGCAATGACAACAAATAAAATTGAAAACAACTGATAAAAGTTGTAATAACCCTCCGATATAAATGCTTCTCTGATCTGGCTTAGTACTCGTGTTAGTGAGCCGCGACACAATGATTGATGTCAGACTACCCCCCCCTGATACAACCTTTTAATCCTACATGTCAAACATTTTCAGAAACACTGAAGCATATATATTGTAATCTATCATTATTTACACACACACATTTTCAAGAGTCCAACATAAAAAGAGCCAATAAATTTAAATTTCTAGTTCATCCTATTATAAACGTAAAGGTAGGTGAGGATATTTGTTACTCTTTCACGCAAAAACTACTGAACCGATTGCGAAGAAACTTGATATGTAAATAGCTGGAGATCTGGTTTAATACATAGGCTACTTTTTATCTCGATATGCCCAAGGCATCGTAGCTTAAAAAAATTGCGGCCCAAAGGAGGGGGACGGGAGCAAATCAAAAACTATACTCAAATGTTAGTTTAATAAACTTAGTACATAGGTACATAAGCATACATACCTAAGCCAGGAGGCAGCGGCCCCCCTTCTATCCACCGCCTCTTTGTACACCCATGAAAGCTTCTACCTTTTGTTTAACGTAGTTTTTTATTATACGGGGTGTGTCTAACAATGCGACACTTGCTTAAATCACTGAAAAGGCATGTAGTTATAAAAAGAGTTTTTGAAGAAAGTGGAAGTAGGAGAAGAGGGGGAGGGGTGAAGAGTAGGAAAAGGGGAGAGTTGAAGGGTTAGGGCCTCCGGTAACCTCACAGACACGGTGAAATGCAATGCAAGCATTGCTTCACTGCCGGTTTTCTGTGATGCCGCGGTAACAAGTGGGGTCGAGCCGGCCCATACGTGCCGAAGCATGGCTCTCCCACGTAAAGATTTTTTTGAGAAGAAGCAGAAATTATTGAGAAAATCCATAAAAACGAATAGATACTTTTTATGGATTTTCTCAATAACAGATTGAATTATTCCAAAATAAAAAATATGTATGAACCCTGTATAAAATATGATTTTAAATGAAAAAACAAGAGGAATTTTAATTACCACAATAATATTTCAACATTTTCTTATTTAATGATATTGAGGTTAAACGTTAATAATGTCATTAAACAGTATTAACAATCGGCTTATAGACAACTTCAAAACCATCATCGAATTTATACTTTATGAAATAAAATATAGCAAAATACTGAAACAAATAAAAGAAAGTTAAAACAACAATAGAACCAGCCCATGCCCGCTTACATGCTTCTAACACATCAGCAATATGTTCATACAATGGAAACAAACTAGAGCGGGATGAAAATCGATGTTTCCAGCAAATCGAGGACACATCGACTGTGTCGGTTTACCTAGATATAATAGTCAATATAAAAGTAGAATTTAAACATAGATTCATGTTGGCAATCTTAGAATGAAACTTGAGTTTTATTTTCTCGGAATCGGTCTAAGATTTTACAAACATGTCCGACCATTTTTCACAGTGAACAGAGGTAATTCCCTGAGATACTTATACCAAACGGAAAACACCGCTGAAATGGTCATTTTATTTTACTTACTTATATTGTCAATCTTTATTTAATTTTTATTTAAAATATCATTAATTTTTTTTTGCTTTTCACAGTTTACGTTTCGAAGAGTCTATCCCAACTTGATCACGATTTCGATTTGTCATCAAAAATGTCAGCGCCTTTGACACTAAACGATGACCGGAGTTTTATTTAGCTATGTTTTGTGAAAATTATGAATAAATAACATAGATCGTCATTTTATTTTTAAAGTTTAAAACGTATGTATGCAAGCGGGCAAGACGAGCAAGATTTTTAAAGCAGGCGATAACATTCTGTGCCATGTCATGTTTAGCTTTCTTTTTAGTTTCGTTCATGTACTTTTATTTAAATTTAAACATTAAATCATTTATCATATGGCCAGATTGGCCAGGCAAAGGAAACATTAAAAAAATAACTTCTCTTACAGTTCAATATTCTTAAACTTAAATATGGTATGTAACTCCTTCATTGACAAATGTATTAGATCTTTATACAGATATTATAACAAAGTATCCCTCAAGCAGCAAATATACTGAGCGATATCTCCAAGTAGTCATTTCTAGAGGACTGGCTCAATTTGAACTCGACGCGGTGGTTCATAAAATGCACAATAATACCTCTCAATTTATTCTTATGGGCTCTCATACTTTAATACTGAATAAAATAATAACGCAAAAGATACCGATTATCCCGAAAGTAGGAACCCCATTTTTTATCGCTTTTATGCTAATCTATAAATATTATAATATACACTTCATCTTTATGAATTAAAATTAGGTTGAAGTAGGAAAGTAATACCGTAAAAAGTAAGACGTGCTGCGGTATAGCAACTTTTACGAGTTAAAAACCTTTGCGTTACAGCCTCATTGAGAACCAAGGCTGGAATAATAATTACGTGACGCGACTACTCCTCAATAATAATTAGTGGGAGTTGGTAATGAGTGGCAAAAGCGTAGCTACACAAAACGTCTAATGGCAACATCATTATTTCATTAATTTTTAAACTTACTTTAAACATCGTAGAACATAAAAGACTTATTAGTTCCTGTTTAAATTATTAACAAACATTTTTTTTTTAAGTATTACACTGTCTTTTTTATTTATTTGTATAAAATGTATCAGCCCGTCCTTAAGTAGAAAAGAGAGCCGAATTAAATTTATAAATAGCATACTTCACGACTCCCTTCAACTTGCTTAAAACCTTCTTAAAAAGACAGAAGGAACAGGAGCTTACAGGTATTTCATTATTCCTTTTTAGTCGAAATCATAAGCCTCCGAATTTGCTCCCACTAGAAATCTAAATATACACTTAGCGGAATATCCAATCAATAACATGTTTTATTTATACTAACTTTTAAACTTTCGCGTTCCATGATATAACTATGTACTTATACGGGAACTAACGCGATCACGAAGGCAATTCAGAGGTAAGTAATACCTTTTCGTGATCGCGTTAATTCCCGTATAAGTACATAATTATGTTTTATTTATATTTATATTAATACTGTTATAAGGTTGTTTATAATTTTTATTATTTATTAGTAAATTGGTTCTTTTAATCACAAACCCCAAGCTGACGCGTACAAAATGCTTACGGAAATCTTGCAATGCAATATTTATTAGAAAAAATTATCAGATAAAAATGTACTTATTAAGTAAAAAAATTAGACCAAAATACGCTCAAGAGATAGTTTCCAAAAATACTTTCAACCATATGGTGCAACAGCAAGTTGAGCCAAATCGGTTAGCTGAGCTCACTCGCCCATAAGTTTATTAAAGTAATGATGGTGTTAACCTCACAAAGATTATGATAGTAATATAGAGGTAAGCTACTGTAGTAGGCAGATTTTCTATTACTGAATTACACAAAGCAAATTGCCCTCGAGTAATAATACCTAAGCATTTATTGCCAGGCGCGATTAGTTTGAGTGAGTTGTGTGTTTGTTCTCAGGAAGTTGTTTCTTTCCACTGTTCATCTGCCATATTTAATTATACAATGAAGCAATGAAATAAATATAATCGAGATTACTTTCAATATATACACGTTATAAAGTTGCATTAATATTGAAAATTCACGTCTTTTTTAACACGCTTTTATTAGCTTGGGATAT
This sequence comes from Euplagia quadripunctaria, assembly GCA_963859945.1. Classification (NCBI taxonomy): domain Eukaryota; kingdom Metazoa; phylum Arthropoda; class Insecta; order Lepidoptera; family Erebidae; genus Euplagia; species Euplagia quadripunctaria. Next base: position 6,947,417 of record OY982567.1, on the reverse strand, counting down.
ATCTATGTAACGGAATTTTTCAACGTGATTTTCACCCACTTTAAAACGTCGGATTGAATTGAAACTTCGCACACTTATCAAGGACTGATGATAATACAATATTAAATACTAAAAAGGCAAAAATAAATAATAGTCTAAAAAACTAAAAAATACACTTCTGTGACTAACTGAAGTAAAAAGTTGAAAATAATTTTCTATAAGTTAAAAAAAGAATACAGTGATTAAGAAAAAAAACATTTTATCGTAAAAAAGCTTATGGTACTTTTTAAAATATTATATAATGACTTTACTTTTAGCAATATCTGTCAAAAAAATATTTATAATAATTGACATCTAGCACCCCACGTATTTTTACGATAAAATATTTTTTTCTCAAATACTCTATTCTTTTTAACTTTTAGAAAATGATTTTCTACTTTTTAGTTCAGCTAGTTACAAAAGTGTATTTTTTAGTTTTTTAAACTATTATTTATTGGCCATTTGACGATTGGTAAAAAACTTAGAATGCTATTTCGCTTGTCAAAAGAAAAGCTCTATCTGTCGACCTCATACGTATTTCCATAGAAGCAGTGCTTAGAATTTCAGACAGTTACATTCACACAACTTTGGTGGATCCTAGTGAACCAATACTTAATTAACTTAACCAGTGGCCGCAAATACCTTTGCTTCTATTAGTGAAGTGGGACCCGAACATTTCACTCAAATTACTTGAATCTCTTGAACACTTGAATCTCTTATGTACAAATGGAATCCTACTGGGAAGCTAATTCTTCAAATTTAGAAATAAAACGACATACATTTTGAAATTATGATTCAAATCTTCTAATCCTAACTAATTATGAATGCAAATGTGAGTTTGTTCGTTTGTTAGGCTTTCGCACCTTAACTACGCAGCACAAAAAAAATACTGGTCCCGAGAAATAAAAAAAATAACTTAACAAAAGCAAATTTGTTTGATATTTTGAAATATTTATTGTTCTCATATGCAATTTAAACCAGAAAAATGAAAAGAATAGATGTAACTCACTACTATGTCACTGTGGTTGAGCGTTGACTAAAACTAGTTAACTTTACATAAACAGAATTCTCCATTTGCTTGAATTCTGTAAAGATAGGACGCGATTAGGACTATAAAATAAAATGTACCCCGTCGAGGACGATTCATTCCATCAACTGCCCACACTTCATATTGGCGCAATTTAAATACGAACTCACATCGACTACGCAGCGTCCTGAAATCTTTCGGCATTTAAAAAGGACAGTTTAAGAATTAATAGAGACAGTTAAGACAGGGTACAGCAGCCAGCTCTAATAAAATCATTCCAACTGGGGCGCAAGCTTATTCTACAGAAAATCACTACTAAAATAAATTGGTGTAGTGTTTTTGCAATGAGTCTTTAAAGTTCTTTAACTAGGAGCCAACATTCCTACTGCCTGTTAATTCTACGAAGTTGATAGCTGGCGAGTAGCTTCTTTATGGTGGCCAAGTAACGATTTAATTTCAGTAAGTTTGTACCCTAAGTAGTTGGTATCTAAAATTTTATCCAAATTGCTACAGATATCTACTGACCACACTATTTTGCATAGTATTCCATAGACAAAGACGTTGCTTTCAAGTTACTAATACTGTGAGTAGTAAATTTCAAAGCAGCTCCATACGTGTTTACCTAAATAAAGTATGCATTGTAAGCGAATGTGAGCATCTCAAGAAAATAACCGTGCGTGTTGGACAAAAGCTTTTAGAGAGCTGGCTGCATTGCATACATATTTGTGAAGTAAGGAATCTGACACACGAGCGTCTTATTACCGCGAATTTTATGGAAATTCCAGTTCTCTCATACTCGGTGAGTGCAATAGAATAAGTGAAATGTCAGTAAACTACATACTTATGTAATAATCTGTGTAGATACCGGTACGCTGCTAAATAACATTACTATAATGAGAAAGATCTCTTAAAGGGCGCTGTATAATTCGATATTTTTGTATTACGGACAAGTACAATTAAAGGAAAACAAGTAATCCTGTTTTCCTGCTAACTCCAGCTGTTCTATGTCGAAATTATTGAAGTGGAAACTTAACCCCAAACCTACCAAAAGTGCCCAACGTACCTAACGTTGGGCGCTTTTGATAGGTTTGGGGAAAAAGTACTGAACTCGCGTAAACCTTACGCTCCTATATACAGATACCTATAAACAGATGTGTGTGTGTTTTCACTTTTGACGTGTAATCCTACGAATGACAGTTTTTTTTAATGAATACCAATATGGGCATGATCGTTATAATTTTAAAAGTTTTATATATATGTTAAATATCCAAATAATTATATTTTGTCCGTCGAATCGATCGAATGCACTGACTACGTATTAGATACTCCTCGTTTTTTTTAAAGTTTGAAAGTTTTAGCTAAGACTTTTACTCGAACTTTGAAATCCTTGGAAATTAATTAAAATAATTCGATTCTATGATTAATCGCATGATTAATTAATAAACAGAAGCTGAAACCCACATTATTATTTTTTAAATAGCTTGCCAGAAAAAGCAGGCCAATATTATGTGTTTTTGCCTTCCATGTGGTTTCTTTTACTGAAAAATAAAAATTAAATAAAAAAATTAAAAACAAGCTTTTATTACTGTTAATAAAAAGGACTAAAAAGTTAAAAAGAATTTAATTGATAAGAAATATACCATTTTATAGGTACATTATATCCCATTTTTTAAATACAAGCACGTTACACCTTCTTTATTTCTCTTGCCGTCAAAATGTACGAAATAAAGTAGGTGTAACCATAAACTTATTACGTTAGTATATTGAGTTTATGGTTAACCACATACATACTTTTTTACAGAATTTAAACTAATTTAGACCTAACTTTTGTATGTTATTAGAGATCTCTAAAATATCAATTCTTAAGAACGTATTTAGTTTATTATTTATTTGTATATAATATATATAGGCATGAGATTGTGTTTAAATAATTTTTACTGTAGATACTACTTCAATTATCAAACGTTTGGATAGACCTTTTCTACAGCAAAACGATAACTTAAATATTGTGTGAGGAACGGAGAGCCATACAAAGCCGATACAAAGGGAGGATCCTCCGACCAGACTACGTAATCATGCCTGTGAGACCATGGCTCAACAGTTAATGTTGAGAATTATCGGCGCGAGAACTTTTATTGCGTGGTACAAGATCAGTTGTTCTCATTTGTTTTGAGAAAAAGTTAACAGTCCGATGCGGGTGAAAAAAAAAAAGGTCAGTCGTAGGACCGCTCGTCAGAAGTGAAAACACATTTTTTAAAGATTAATTAATAAGGAGCTGACAAAACTCAATGTTTAGATTAGCGCCCTCTAGTGGATCTATACCATATAATACGTAAGTATATATAAAACTACAGTAGTTTTTTTAAATATAAGAAACTCGGCTCCGTCTTACAAATTTTCGATCAGGTCACGTGTCCTGACGCGAGTTTAACATTTTTTACCCATCCCAAAAAGTGCACAACGCCGCCAAAGAAGTTTTCACTTCAAAAACAATCATTATGCCGAGTTGCGTGTAAATTATGTATAAAAAAAAGAAGTTAGTACTGCAGTGTGTCCAAAGTAGGGACATAATTTCGTCGGTGAGTCTAAAAACTTTTATTTTTAAGTAATTTTGACATAAATTCACAAAGTACTATGTAATTTAATAGAGAAAACCGTTATGATCTAATCTCTTAAAACAGTTATACATTGCGTATCTTATTTAAGTACTAACTATATTGGAACTACGAGAACACGCTACACGTTTTGCACGAAACTATTTGTTAAATGTTATAACACAATCGTTAGCTCTCTATTGACGTACCGCTGTCTCGGACTAACGGCTGGCAAGTACACGTATGTATACGAAACGCCACCTTATACTGATCAACGTAAGGGTGTATTTAGTACAATTATAAATAGCGTTTAGGATTCATATTTAATAAATCCTATGTGACGAATTAGCGTAGAGTTCTGTATGTGTGTAAAATAATGATATCACTAAGCGTGTGCAACTGGCGACACATAATTTTAAACAGAATACAGCCTGCTGATGACATTTCTAAATACATATTGTCTTCGGTGGCACTGAAGTATATTCCCACATTTACAATATTCCTCTGAACTCATTGTTTCACTTGCTTTAGACTCTCCAAGCCTGGCGAATGAAGTGTAAGTGGGAGCCATGCTTCGGCACGTAGGGGCTGGCTCGACCGGAGTGATACCACCGAAACACACACACAGAAAACCGGTATCATTTCATTTCGTTGGGTTTCGCCGAATGAGTTAGATTACCAGAGGCCCAAACCCGCCTGTCGTCTTTCCCCTAATCCCACCCTTTATCTACTCCCACCTTAAAGGCTGGCAAGCTGTGACTCTTAAGTTACAAGTGTCCATGGCCGGTGATAGTCACTTACCATCAGGTGACCCGTCTCCTCGTTATCCGTCTCCTCGTTATCCGTCTCCTCGTTACCCATCTCCTCGTTTCTCGTCGACCCGTGTTATCTATCATGGGATAGAGGACACAGGTGGACGGGTAACGATCTTCTTTTGTAATGGGACGAAAGAAGAGCTTACTTTTGACTTTATACTTCTTTTAGACAATTCCGAAAGAGTGAAAGATTGACCTTATTACGTTGAAACAAAAAGAAGGTACCTCATAGCCATTGAACATTATAACTATAACGAATGCATGTAACACACTACACAGTTGTATTGGTTTATGACGAGGACTTTCCAGTAATAGACAGTTCGAGCTATTACTTCAATCCATCCGTATAAGCAATGTCATTTTATTTCCACCGCCTTCCGTTCTTGCCTAACTTTCCCTTTCGATATTCTCCTAATATTTCCCATCTTTAATTCCTAAAGTACCTGGTTGGCGGCTTTGTCCCCGTATTAAGTGACTGGGACTAAATTATAGATGGCAAAATGTAGGTGTGTTTAATAGGCTTCTGTCTACCTCTTTGGGAATACAGGCGTAAGTGTCATAGAACTTACAAATTATTGGTAATTACACATATATTAATTAGGATATACAGTGAGTAAAACCGTATATCCTAATATGAATACCATTCACGAAAGTTTTTATTCGAACTTACATTAAATAGAGAAAAATATTATTAAAGTGAGCACCACCCTCAGCGGGTTAAAAGTGTGAAAGCTCTCTAACATTTAGAATACATGACGACCGAGTACATTTTCATGAATCACATTTAAATGACACTCTGAGGCGATGAATGCCTTACACTTCACCCTTACTTCGCTTTGAAATATTTATTTGTTTGACGTCGTATTCTAATGTTTATGTACCGTGTTCGAAAAGCATGTAGCTTATAAAGTGGTATCAGCCTTTTTACGCGTGTTTAAACAGAAATGTATCAAATCAGCTTCAAACCGAAAATAAATCGTCATATTTATGGTTGGTTTGAGCACGAGGGAATTCAAGAATTATCCGTCATTTAAATCTGAATACTTTCTTTGATGGTAAATTTAATTAAAAATGTGTTTTTTTTTTACTAGGAAAAAGGATTGGGTTGCTTTCTCACACTTCATAGGTCTAAGTCCCACTCAGTTGAAGCACTGTTCTTTGAACTCGACTGCATAAAGAACTATTGCCGAGTGGGTTTCTTTTCTCTTTTTGTCGTTGAGGAAACACTCCGACACGGATTGTGGGAAATGAAGAAAATTTTCTACTCTGCACGGTCGTAACTGTTTTAACTCCATTCAATACTATTCACTTACAAATACTTGAAAACATCCCCTATTGTTTACTTAAAGTTGAATAAGACGCAGTGATCGTGTAAGTTGAATAAAATGTTTGCTCAAAGATTTGCGGAGTTGTTCTTGCCAACATTCAATAACATACGATTGCGAGTCTGTTTTCACTTCAAGTTTATTTGTCTTCTTGTTTACTGTTTGTCATATGTTTTAGTAAATGTACTATTGGGTGGTCGTGTAGTATATATGTCTGCCACTTTCAAATAAAACATATGACGTGGTTGGTAAAGCTAAAACACTGGGAATGTGCACCATGAATAAAAAATAATAATCCTACATTTTTATGGTAAATTTAGTCGTTTTGAGATGGCTTCACCTGAGATTAGTACGTATCCTCAAAGGTAAAGTGTTTTCGTCTATAAATTCAGGTAGCTGGCGTAGAATTCCAATATCGAGACTCCGTATTACGAGTATTTACTTATTTTAGTATTTGCTTCACAGGCCGGTTTCCAGCGAATACTTGCAAAGTTCAATAAAATATATTCCCGGAAGTAAACATAGCTAAACTACGTTTTTAATGTATACCATATTCCACCTTAAGTATATAAGCCTATTCTTGGGTTTTATCGTTGAAATAGTATCGACAGTTTACAGTTTGACACATTCTCAAATGGCTCATAAAAATGTGTCCGGGCTTCTGTTTTGTTTTATTAAGGTGTATTAAGGTGATTACTTCAATCATTTTCAGTGGCTTGGTATACCCAGAAAATTGATTTTGGTGTTACCATTTTATTCTAATCGTGGGAGAGCAATGCTTCGGCAGGTATGATGGATGATATGAAGGATGACCGGAGTGATAGTGACAGAAAACCAGCGTGAAGTAACGCTTACATTGTGTTTCGCCGAGTGAGTGGGGTTACCGGAGGCCCTAACATCAAAATCAATTAGCAATTTTCATTTTTCATTTTAAGACTGTAAATTTTGTTTTGAAGAAAAGTTGTTTCAGTATAGTTATTATGCCAGATTAGAAAACAGATCGCATAGCAGAAAAAAAACTGGCTAAAAGACTTCAAAAAAACACGAATCAAAAGTGATTTAGCGCATCAGGCAGTGCATAATGAGAAAGATAGAAAACGATATTATAAAAGAAAGAACTAAGGAAATATTAAGTCTGTAAGTCAAACCAAATGACAGACTTAACTCATAAAACAAGTGTAACAATATCATTCTGGTGAAAATTCAACTATATTATATTCCTGGTGTTGAAAAAATTTGTGGATTCAATGCTAGTTGTATTCAATACATCTGCCGAGTTTTTGTCGAATGTTCTGATCAAAACTCTAACTAAACTATCGTGGTGAACTTGCTAATGAGTTTTTATTTTTATTTTTTATGCTATAGGGGGCAAACGAGCAGACGGGTCACCTGATGGTAAATGACTACCGCCACCCATGGGCACCTGCAACTCAAGAGGCACAAGTGCGTTGCCAGCCTTTAAGGTGGGAGTAGGAGAAGAGGGGGGGGGGGAGAGGGGAGGGACGGGAAAAGGTAGGGTTAGGGGCTCCGGTAACCTCACTCACGTGGCGAAAGGCATGCAAGCATTGCTTCACTGCCGGTTTTCTGTGAGGCCGTGGTTTCACTCCGGTCGAGCCGGCCCATACGTGCCGAAGCAGCGCTCCCACGATGAAACATATGAAATATTTAATATTACTCGTCAGATATTGGTTGGTATACAAGAGAGTGATAGCTTTTGAACACATAATTATGTCGACAGACTGCGAAAATATCGATCTAATAGTGTTGAAGCACCTGGGAGACCGAGCTGTGCTCGATACCACGGCCTCACAGAAAACCGGCAGTAAAACAATGTTTGCATTGCTTTTCGCCGCGTGAGTGAAGTTACCGGAGGCCCTAACCCTTCCCTCTTCCCTATTCCCGTCATTCCCCTCTCCCCCCTCTCCTGCCCTCTAATCCCCCTCAGTAAAGCCCCTTTAGTAAATTGCGTTTTTACATCAAATACAACTATGCAGTTGAACTTAAAATGCAAAACGGTATCTGTTTTCATAATTTAATCACAATTATCAGAGCCGTCTCCGAGATTCCTGAAACATAAATACATGCATAAACAAATACATACATACAAGAATTGCTCGTTTAAAGTAATAAGATGAAGTAGATACACTAAAATGTGAGAGCTGACTAGCTGACAATCATTTACGATTTTTTGATTGAAAACAAATATGGACTGACAATTTTTGTGATTTTTATCTTCAAGTGGATGTTCTGTCTTAGCCTCATCCAGGTTTTACTTGCGGCGCTGGTGATCACTTGCTCCCTTCTTGCTATCGGACCGCCAATGCTCGGACAGAGCGTCAACGTTTTAAACTTCCATCATAAAGTTATGAATTCATTCCATACAATCAAATCGATAACATTGTATGGAATGAACTAGTTTCAACCTTTAAAACCTCAAAAGTTAAATAGTAACGTTTGGGGTTTTAAAGGCTGGAACTATAACAAAATGAATACAGCACTCAATGCTTAAAGTATGGCCTGTTGTCCAGTAGTTAGTAGTCCTGACTGCTAAGCCAGAAATCGTGGGTTCGATTCCTACCCAGGACAAATAATTATGTGGTGATCATGATCATTTTGTTCTGTGTCTAGGTGTAATTTATCTATAATATGTATGTATTCAATAATATATAAGTATCTTTATCAGCGGTCTGGTTACGATAGTACAGGCCCTGCCTAGTTTGGAATCAGACGGCCGTGTGTGAGTTGTGTCAAGTACCAAATTGAAAATATTCAAAAAAATGCTGGAAGCTTCTAAAATTAAATTGAATTCATATTTACTTCTAGTATCTTAATATGTTACATAAGTTTATAATAAAACTTATAAGTCTCTGTTTTCTTTTTATTTATAGCTTTGTATATCTTAAATGTATATCTCTAAATGGATAGGTGGAGGTGTAATTCATACTAAATTTCAGCGGCTTTATTCTTTGTCGAAATTAGCAAGGGGTACAGCCCCTGTCTTGCTATGGGCAGTTTCCAAACAGAAAATTTTAATTAAGTATTTTATTTCTATTGACGAGGACCAACATGGCATTTAGAACCCTTAGTACAAGTTTTACTTTTTCATAATAATATCCCAGAATATTATTATGGTGTTATTGTTGTGTTCGAAGGAATTTCCTTTCTAGGGTACACCTGAGGCGACCGCCATAGGACTCGGTGATGGAACACTGTGTGGTTTTAATCGGTTCGAGTCCAACATACCACTTGACCGTACCGTTAGGCCCCGGTGAAGTGACGACCTGTGGGTATTTTCACAAAAAAAACTTGCATTGTATATTATTATTAAATATTATGTTTCCAGAGCATATGTCGCTGGGCGCTTTTGGTGACTCTTTCTACGAGTACCTGTTAAAAGCGTGGCTGATGTCAGGCGGCGGGGACGAACAGCCTCGCACTATGTTTAACACGGCCATGCAGGCAGCCCTCGACAAGATGCTACGAGTGTCACCCTCGGGACTGGCGTAGCTCACTGAGATGAAATATGGCAGAATCATTGTAGAAAAGATGGATCACTTGTCTTGTTTTGCTGGTATGTAACAATATTAGCTCACGAATAATATTCTTTCTAAAAATCCAATGGAAATTTAGAATGGTCCGCTTAAGAAAAAGAGAAGCTTTATTAACTAAATTATAGGGTGACGTCATTCATGACATTCGCCGTTCGCCGTTTTCTATAGGCTACTGAATGTTATTCTACTAGAAATTAATAATAAGTAGGTAAAATATTTTTTGAACATGAAAATTGTAAAATTTATTATCTTCTATTATTTAGTAGACAAAGATTTTTACTACTGCATAACAATAACATACATATTAATTTTATTGGGAGAGTGGACTAATAGAATAGCCCCTTTGTGATGAATCTGGCGCATAGACACACACAGACACACACACACAAATTAAAGAAGAAAGGCCTTACCCTCATACAATAATTGCTCATTTAAAACATTTTTATGATGCGCTGTTTGTTATTTACGATGGCTATTTACCATCAAATATCCTGGATGATTGATTTTTTTGCACTTTAGTGGTATAACATATAGTGACGCGGTTCAATGGCTGATCTGCCCTTGCTGCTCACCTCATAATGAGGACACAAACATTATTTACAACTGTTATGTGAATTCCAGCTGTGTGAATCACACGCAGATGTTTCTTTTGTATTGTGTTATGTTTATCGTTGTCTAGGTTCAAGTAAAAGGCATTAACAAATAATTAAAACGTATAAGTCTCTAGGAGTTCTTAATTAACAATTTTTCCCTTTATTGCAATGAATGCTACAATAAAATCCAGTGTATTGTGTGGTGGAGCATTTGAGCACCGAACAAACTTAAGTATTTTGGAATACTGTTCTGTGTATCTGGATGTAATAGCTAATCATTTTTCAAGCAGGAACGCTTGGTGAATTTTGTAATTTTTATAAATTCTTTCAGTTTTAGGATTACTATTTTATAAAACAACAATTGAACAATTTATCATAACTTTTAAATAGATCATTTTACATTCTAAAGGCTAATTCACATTGAAGAAGTTTATTCATTGTTTCACCAAGCAAAAGTATGTGTAGGTATGCCAGAAATCGTCCACCCCGTTTGCGAGCTAAATTGAATGCCCGTGCTTCTTCAGCATGAATTGACTCTCAAAGGCCACGGTAACAGATAAAACAAATAGTAATACAACTGTCAGTCGTAGGACTGCACGTCAGAAGTGAAAACCTAATTTACGTATACATATATACATAATGTACACACACAAACAATTGTATATATGCATCTTAGCGTGACGGTTATACAGTTCAGGGCTTCCTCCCCATACCAAATGTGCACAACGTGCCTAAAGAAGTTTTCACTTCAATAATCTACTTATCTCAATTAAATCATTTGTGATGTTTTAATGGAACTCATCAAACTTTGTTGGTGATATTTTGGTTTTAATTACATTTTCGTCTCTTAAGCTTATTGGATCTAACACAAATTGAGCAAACAATGTTAGCCTCGAAATTAAAAAAAAAATCCTCCTGTTCATTGTTTGTTTTTATTTCACTTTCAAGATTCTTTATTCAGACTATTGGAAATAATAATCGCTAGATTCTATTTCGCGAATTTATTTGCAAAATAGCACAAATCATAATTTCAGAATTTTGGAAAATAACGGCGTCATTATTATTTGCAATTTAAGGCCTTGTCTTAAATATTATCTATTTCATAATTTTATTCTGCCTAAAGTTAAGAGGGTGTTTTCTCACTAATTGGTTACTAATATTTATTACAGCTTCGTAAAACGTATTCATTTTAAGCTGTGATTTAAATTTCTCACAGTGTTCAAAGAGAATAGGATACAAATATTTTAATTCTCCGTTATCTAGTGTGGGGAAAAGGTGATGAAGAGCGTGGTCACCAAACCCCGTGATTGATTTAAAGTGGTTGCCGGCGAAATCACTTTTTTCGACGATCACATCGAGTTGATACAGTCCCCAGTCTATATTCTCATCTCTGAAAAAAAACACCTTTTTTAAAATCTGGCAATAAACATACGATCTGAAAGGTCACGTGCTTTAAGGAAAAATTACTTAAATCTAATATTCATGTTTACTTTAGTGTCCTTGGTTGCTTGCATTTAATATATTGCCTAAATGTAACCTCTTACTTAAGATAGTCATAAATTTAAAATACCCCCGACTCGAAAATCCCTTCAACAATTACAAAACAGCTGATGATCTTCGAGCGGCTGAACAGATTTTCTTGCATTATATCTAAGAACGCTCTCGATCAAGACACCTTTCAAACAAAAATAACCGCACTCAAATCGTTTCATCCGTTATGAAGCTATGATGCCACAGACAGACACATAGACACACAGATACACAGACACACAGACACACAGACACGTCAAACTTATAACACCCCTCTTTTTTGGTCGGAGGTTAAAAACACGCAACTGTACATTTTTTGTTTTGAAATTAAAAGTCTTATAACCAAACTGCCTATGCCCACTACAAACCTATTAGATAACTATAAATTTAAAATTTAAAACACCCCCGACTCGAAAATCCCTTCAACGATTACAAAATGCCTTACATCATTTTGGAAAAGAGCTGATACTCTTACACTGCTAGACCGATATCAACCAAACATAGCTAAGAACCACCGCAAGGAAACTGGCTTTTAAATTAAAAAAACCGCATCGAAATCGGTCCATCCGTTTGAGAGCTAAGATGCCACAGACAGACACATACACAGAGACATCGACGTCAAACTTATAAGACCCCGTCGTTTTTGCGTCGGGGGTATGCGCGGGTCTTTTTTTAACAAATATAACACCACTTGGTCGGTCTTTTATTTTGCGAGTTCCATTTGCACACGAAGGGTTCCGTACCATGGTACAAGATTTAGTAAAAACTTCGAAAAAATCGCGTTTATTGTTTGGGAGCGCTCTTTAATTTAATTTTTATTATTTCTTGTTATAGCGGCAATAAAAAACAAAGTCTGTGAAAATTTCAATTATCTGCCTATTACGGTACAGGGGATACAACCCGCTGACAGGCAGAGGGACAGCGTAGGCTTAGTAATAGGGTTCTGTTGATACCCTTTAGGTACGGAACTCTAATAACTGAAATGATGTACTGTCGGTCTAAGGAATCAGTGAATCAAAAAGTGGATCACACAAACAATGCACGTTAAAAGGGTTTTAGGGGTTCTTCTTGAATCAGTCTCGTACCGGAGGAATATTGGGATAGGTTGGGAAACGTGGGAGTAAAAAAAGCAGCGGCCCATGTGCCGTGATTGCAGATCGTTTAAACAAGTTTTTTGAAAAATGTTACGAAGCTGTTTTAATATTCTGAAAACCTTTCTAATGCGTATGAATACTGCATTATATTTTATATACAGATACTAATGTGCCATTAAAAAGTATTAGCACGTATTAGCCTTAAGACTTTTCTTAAGTAAGTACTAAGTATATCCAATGTAACCAGTTAATTTTGTAACAACCAAAGTACAAAATATTTTGCACATGACTGATTGGAAATTCAAAGATCCATTATGGCGAAAGGTGCCTGTTAAACTTTATTATAATTTTCAGGAGTAAGGTGAAGTTCGGAAACTCAAACAATTTTTTTCAATATCATCTTATACGGGTATCATTAGTTTGAGTGTTTAAATTAGGTAGAAATATTGCGAATTGATAATCTAAAGCCACAGTTTAGTTAGACCCCAATTTGAATGAAGGTTACTTGTAGTTAGTTAAACGAATAGTTATCCTACGGTTATAATAACAAAAAGGTTTAGGTGCGTATTACACGGCGCTTTCTAGACTCAAAACTAGACATCTTGGGTTCTAGAACATGTAAAAACATACTTGGTTCGTTTTTGGTAAATAAAAATGTCGAAAGTTTACGCAAATGTTACACATTGAAATAAAACTATTTTTAACGGATACTATCGCGATTTATTTAACAAACTTAGGGTACTTTGAGATAACTTTGCACTTCGATACATGAGACGACCACCATCTTAGTCTACCCGTGACCATGGCTGCTGAAAAGCAACTGAAACGTCGGGATCAGTGTAAATAGTAAAATAACACCAAATAAATCGCGATAGTATCCGTTAAAAATAGTTTTATTTCAATGTGTAACATTCGCGTAAACTTTCAACAATATCATGTAGAACAGTACGGACTGCAAACAGCAACATTAATACGAGATTTAGAAGATCTACAAACCAAGCGCGCAAGAAATGTAACATCGTTAATATTCTTGAAGAGATGCCGAGACCATAATCTCATTCCTACGTGTGTCAAAATATCAGCCAAAAACGACATACGCGGAAGCGCTAACATCTTAGAACAGGCAAGTAAGAAGTTATTAATACTAAGTATCCGTGAACATCGCGTTGAGTTATGCAGCATAAACAAAAATGTGGTGAATTTGTCTAACAAAATACAGAACTTAATAACCCCATTCGATTTTAAAAGATGCATTGATGCAATAAATAACAGAGAAAAATCTAAATTAACAAAATTCAAAAATATGAAAAATTATCTAAATCAAATGGCAATTCAACGGAACGAAACGTCATAAGACGGACCAATGACACGCCGCCGTCTACAAATAGAAAAGTTGTTAATCTGTCAAAACAAAAGTTAGACGAAACCACTGAAAAAGTACTCCCAAGAGGTTTAAATTATGCCATAACTCCATCCAGAATACCGTACGAAACCATTATTTGCAATGTTGAGGACTGCCTAGTCAAGAATAACATGAGAAAGGAAGATTTGGAGGCTATACGCCAGGATGTTTCATCGGTCTTGCGTCGAAGCAAAGCACCCAAACCCAACCTTTCCAAGGAGGAATTCATAGCACTGAAGAACTTGCGAGTTAGGCCAGAAATCACAGTACTCGGTGCAGACAAAGGAAACGCTACGGTCGTGATAGATACGTCAGATTACAAACAAAAAATTGAAAATCTTTTGTCGGATGAAACTACGTATAAACAAGTCAAGAGAGACCCTACGAATAAAATATTGAAGAAAACCCGAGACATCATCAATAAATACTCCGATAAATTACAAATTGACGTAAAAACATTAATACCTTCGTGTACAAAACCTCCAAAACTGTATGGGATACCAAAAATACACAAGGAAAATGCTCCCCTACTGCCCCTGCCCCCATACTATTGTAAGTCAGATCGACACACCAATCTACAGACTTTTTTTTTTTTTTTTGTGCGTGTGGAAACCCCCTCGGGCCGTCACCCCACCGGGGTTTTCGGTGGGGCAGTGTGTCGGAATCGAACCGACTAAAACCACACGGTGTGCCGTACTGCGCCTTAAGTAGGAGGGATCCGGGAACAGCTTTTATTAAGACATCCGGACCCCCCCTAGCGCCTGCCCGCAAAGCGCGGGCACCACCTCCGGGTAAAAACTTAGAACTTCTCAATTAGGCGACGTCCAGGCACACGCGGACGTCGCCTCCTCGCGGGGGGCCACTGTAGCGGGTGGAGGGGAAAACCCGTCCCGTCCACCCGCGGCACCAATCTACAGACTGGGTCAGCACGTAGCTAAGGTACTCTCACCACTTAGAGGCAACACAAGAGCGTATGTTAGAGATTCCTACCATTTTGTTAGTGAGATTAAACACCTACATCTCACTAACAAAGAAACAATGGTCAGTTTTGATGTACAGTCATTATTTACATGCATACCTGTACATGACTGTGTAAAAATAACTAGGAGGAAGTTATTAGAGAACACCATGCCTGAGGAATATGCAGAAATACTCGAACACTGCATAACAACTGGCTATCTGTTGTGGGACAATAAGTTCTACGAACAAATCAATGGCGTGGCAATGGGCTCCCCTGTATCGCCCGTTGTTGCTGACATCTATATGGAGGCCTTCGAGGCTCGAGCTCTGCAGACTGCCGCACGTACTGCAAGACAACAAGCTCCCACTACCGCGCCTCCGTCACAGATCCCAAGAAAAGCCAGCCACTATCGAGCGCCAGCCTGCCATTCTACCGTATGTACGAGGAGTTACTGACAAGATTGGCTACATCTTGAAGCGAGCTTCAATCAATACATACTACAAGCCGCCAACGAAGATAAGTGAATTTTTACCATTTGTCAAGTGCCAAGTACCTCTACAAGATGCAGGGGTCTATAAAATAGACTGTGACTGTAGGCTCTCGTACATTGGTCAAACCAAGAGAAGCATTGGCACCCGCGTCAAAGAACACATTGCTGACATAAAACATCAACGCTCGATAAAGTCTGCTGTGTGTGAACACGTGCAAAAAGGGACCAACCATTACCTGCGTTTCGATAAACCACAGGTGCTCGCGAAAGAACACCGATTCCTACCAAGGATGCTCCGTGAGGCTATTGAAATTAAAAAACACCCTAATTTTAATAGAGAAGATGGTTGCAACGTACCACCAGCTTGGGATCCGGTTATTCACTTACTCAAACCCAAGAAATACAAAACACAGCAAGGCTTCAAGACACTTTGAGCTCATTCTGCGTAAATATTAACACACACAATCAACAAACTTCGGGTACTTTGAGATAACTTTGCACTTCGATACATGAGACGACCACCATTTTAGTCTACCCATGACCATGGCTGCTAAAAAGCAACTAAAACGTCGGGATCAGTCTAAATAGTAAAATAACACCAAATAAATCGCGATAGTATCCGTTAAAAATAGTTTTATTTCAACATATAGATATAAATTCCTTGATATTCTTATTCACACATACTTTTTTTATTATTACTGAAATAAATAAAGGCGTAAGTTCAACAAGTATAAACAAGCAAGGTCAGAATGATAATAATAAAATTGTAACTCGATGTCTTGTAATGCTTGTTGTAAAAATATTTAGCAGATTTACGCTCTAATTGGAAACGTTCAACTATAAAAATTCGCAGATAGACAACACTCTAGCTTAGTGATATTTTTACTGTATGTGAGTTTTGTGGGGAGAGTTCCCTTGGTGGTGGAAAAACGGGTAATAACTAAACGTACAAGGCTGCTACATGTGTGTTTTATTTACCGGCATTCGTTTTAGGGTTCTGTACGTGTTCATTTTGATTTATATCAAACATATTGTGCTGCATGTATTAAATACTTAAGTCAATATTTGGAGCTTAAAAAAAACTGTCAGTCGTAGGACTGCACATTAGAAGTGAAAACGCGACTTCAGTGCTATGTCCCCGTACAAAAAATGTCCAACGTGCCTAAAGAAGTTTTCATTTCAATTACAAAGTCATCGCAATCAGACATAGGTACGACTACAACACATACAACATACGGCAAAATTCGATATCACTACATATTATAAAACAAAGTCCCCCGCCGCGTCTGTCTGTCTATCTGTTCGCGACAAACTGAAAAACGAGACAGAGTGATTCATGAGGAAGGTTTTGGTAGATAATTTGTACCCGTGCGAAGCCGGGGCGGGTTGCTAGTCTATAATATAAAAATGAATCGCTGAATCTGTTGCTAAGCGCAAATCTAGAGAACAGCTGAACCGATTTCGCAACGAGGATGGTTCTTACGCAGAGAAAAATTTAAAAAAATGCCTGAAAAAGTCTAAAAACAACACATTTCTATATCCCATACAAACGATTCGTAATAATACTTTAAAGTCAATTTGAACTTTAATACCATACCATAAAGTTCAAGTGTTAGTGGAGAGGTTCCGGGAAGGCAAAACAATTGAGTGACGTTAGTACCGTATAAATATTGATGTCATTTAGAACAAGTAAAAATAAAATGAAATATAATAAGTAGGTATCATAATAAAAAATGTGAAATTGTAATTTTAATAGTGATTTTTTATTGACTATTAAAAGAATTTTAGGTGTTTTATTATTTAAATTTTTGAGATAATGTATTTGTTGACTTATTAACTTTCTTTTTTCTTTTTTATCTTACTAACTGACCCGGCGCGTCCCGAATAGCAGAATAAGTATAAAAAAACTAAATTATTAAAGAATCGACTGTTAGGCGCTACGAAGTTCGCCGGGTCAGCTAGTTTGCAATAAAATCAAAAGTTATAGATTACCTTCCCTTGACCAAGAATCATGAAATTTGCCAAGAAGCTGATGAAGAAGATTTAATGCACTCCCAACTTTATCATTTTTAATATCCAAAGTGCCCAGTAGGCGCCAATAGGCTTGCCTGCTATTGCGTAAGTGAATTTGGTTTAACACTTTGAACACTCACTTCCTCATTTTCATGGTATTTTTGAAACGAAACGCCTGGTACTCGTTGCTAAACTTTTTCTACAAAAACAAACTTTGGTTGCTGTAAAGTTCTTGAATAAACGTAAACATTTGGAAATCTCAACCCGTTCTCATGAATGAGAAGACCAATTATTAAATTCGTTTTTCCACATATGATGTATCGCAAAGAGTTAGGTAATAATTTTCCATTACATAGACTAGACTCGACACGGATTTTGTTTACATGTAATGAATGCGGTTGTTTCACATAGGGGGCAAACGAGCAGACGGCTCACCTGATGGTAAGCGACTACCGCCGCCCATGCACACCTGCAACTCAAGAGTCACAAGTGCATAGCCGGCCTTTAAGGTGGGAGCGGGGGAAGGGGAGGAAGGGGAGAGTGCGGGTAGGGGGAGAAGAGGGGAAGAGG
Source organism: Euplagia quadripunctaria (assembly GCA_963859945.1). Classification (NCBI taxonomy): domain Eukaryota; kingdom Metazoa; phylum Arthropoda; class Insecta; order Lepidoptera; family Erebidae; genus Euplagia; species Euplagia quadripunctaria. The sequence goes on along the minus strand of OY982567.1, from coordinate 6,929,434 downwards.
AGGACAGGGAAGGGTTAGGGCCTCCGGTAATCTCACTCACTCAGTGAAAAGCAATGAAATGCTTCACCGCCGGTTTTCTGTGAGCCCGTGGTATTACTCCGGTCGAGCCGGCCCATACGTGCCGAAGCATGGCTCTCCCACAGTTAAACTACTTATTACTACTTAAAAGGTCTGTTAATAATAAGTCTGTTTCGTTGGTGCATTGACATAAATAGTAAAAAAGCACCCTTAAATCGTTGAGTGCCTATTTTGTAGAATATCCAGAAATATTATTAGGAAATCTGCTCCACCTTCCCTTCCTTCGGCTTTGAGGTCAGCCATCGATAAAATATTATTGAGCATTCTAATCCACCGAAGTGAAGGATGCGAACGAAGTGAGTCGACGGAATGACAGGTGAAATACCTAGAATGCCCAAAAATGTCCTACTGTTAGTAATTGAGAAATGTTCTTATCGACCCATACAAACTTAATTCGCGTGGAACTATGGGGAGCAGCTAGTAGCGTCAGAATGACCACACCTGCATATTGTAATATCAATTGTCTTGAATGATTGACGTCTTAAGACTGTGGGTTGTAAATAAACCCTTCTTTACCTACTAGCAGTTCTTACCACAAAAAAATGGCAGCTTGGAATTTACCATCACAACACTCAAATCTTAAACGCCTAAAAATATGATTATAATATTATTATAATTATCAAGCAAATACTTTGCAACTTCTTACCTTGGGATGTCTCCTTCAAAGAAATTCCTGTGACTGTGATGGCCTGCTGTGAGTCCAAATACAACGAAAATAAAACTACCCAGTACCATGGTCACAAGCCAGAGTGCTATCGTCCACGGCAGTGACAGGCCTCCCGTTAGGTACATCCATACTGGTAGCGTAAATGGTATGAAGTTCTTCCAGCTAAGAGATTTGCCCTCATGTTTCTGGATGCAGGTAATAAAGCTGAAGATTGTAAGAAATTGTCATTAGCTTTGTGTGGCAATTGTCGTATACGATTGTATACGTGACGTAACTAATACATGGGTTTGCATTGGTCGGCGCTGAATAGGAGTTTATTTTGATTCTAAGGTAATAGTTAACAACCGGAAAATTTACTAAAAGTATATTCAATCGATAAGTGGCAAAATAATTTCAATTTTCCATTTTAAATTTCTGTGTAAATTAATGAAAACGCAAGAGGTCATGCCGTTTATTCGTCATGACTTCATCTCGTCAGTAAACAACGACGATATATAAAATGAGTTTCCATCCTTATGATTGGTGATGGACATAAAGCAATACACACATCGATGTTGTAACATTCTGTAATTTAGCACTACAAAAATCAGATGCAATGTTTTAATTTTCAAATCCTGTACCATGGTTACCAGACTGCTGATAAACATACTTAAATATTACTAAACACATACATACTATAGATAAAGGAGTTACAAATGATTGTGCTTATCACACAATTATTTGTCCTGAGTGGGTTCGATAGAACACACGACCTCAGGCTCAGCAGTCAGGGTCACTAACCACTAAACCAACAGCCCGTCACTGTGCGCAAAATATATAGCTACGAGTCGTTATCAAATCATCACCTTCTTCCTTGACATTGATTGTCAAGTATGACTAGACTATGCATACTAACTTTTAAACTTTCGCGTTCCATGATATAATTATGTATTTCTACAGGAATTAACGCGATCACGAAAAGGTATTACATACCTCTGAATTGTCTGACGTTTCAACCAGGTTGCACTCGCCGTGGTCACAGGCTGACTGGCTCAGCTGTGCATGCCCTCCGTCGTCGAGATCGTGATGTAGAAGGTTCTTCATCCATCGCACATTTTCGATATTTTTGATCTTTTGGTTTCGTAATGTACCGTCACATACTAACTACTACTACTACTTCTAACTAACAGTGTCTCTATTTTGTAAGCAAACCGATGTGTCCCTCTTCTGGTGTTCACCCGATTGCGCATAAAAGCGAGGTGGCATTTTTTAATCACTGGATTCCACGCTGTAGATAATTTGAAACCATCTTCCCGATTAAAAGTTTTGTGTTTTTTAATTTCAATCGCTTCACGTACAACTCTTGAGTAAAAGTGACGTTGCGTGGAGAGGGCTTGAGTACGATGAAACTCAATCCAGTGATTGGTGCCCGCTTCGAGTGCATGTTAGTAGTAGGAACTTCCACAGCTGCAGTTTATTTTGTAGACACCTGGACCACACCACCACGATGTTTTGAAACTTTATGCCTGGTGTGTATACTGTCAGAATGGAGTATTTCTTTAACACGGAGCCGATCTTATCCGTTTCTCCATTGACTTATGGAATGTTAGCTGGTTGTCTATTCACCTCCGGATGCTTGCGCGTCATTGTCGGTTGCTTTCATGTTCCATTCACCTGATATTCGTTACTTTTGAGTTCCTCCTGAACTTGATTCAGCTCTCGCTCCAAATGTTCAGGATCACAAAGATCGTATGTTCTGTTCTTGAGTGAAGTCATAACAGATTACTATCCGTATGACCGCGTTACTTCCCGTGTAAATTCATAATTATATCATACAACGTGAAAGTTTAAAAGTTAGTACAGCGAGTAAATTCCGATTTACAAATATTTAATATGCATACGAGTACAAGTCGCGGAAGTACAAAAACATTGTAACTGTAATAAATGATAAATCTAAGTTTTTATTGAAATCAATGAAAAACAAATAAACAAGTACTCACTTTTGTGCCATTATTAGTAGAAGGGCCAATGAAAAAATAATAGGATAGTAGAAAGCTGCCATTTGAGCCCAGATGGGCTTGTCCTTATATGGCAAGAATTGGAGGAATGGTTCCAGCGTGCTGAGCTCTAAATCCTGCGCAGTGTTTGGATGCATGTGATGAGAAATGGCATGAGAAACTCGCCAATCACTAAAAGAAACGGAAGGAAGGGTTTAGATGCAAAATTTAATAAATTAATTAAAGGTAAAGTGTTTGGCACATTACTTATTCACCAAGGTAACCCGTTATATGCCGCAAATGTGTAAGTAGTTTCGATTTCTTTGACCTGATCTTCTATAAAGGATGGCTCTTTAACAATCGATAAAAAGACTGTTTGAATTTGGTTGCATTAAAATAATAAAATTCGATTTGCACCGATCGTAGTCACGAATAACTAGACAGATTAATTGGTAACGTATTTTTTTCCTGGTTATGGCTCGAAGAGTATTTTTTGCTAATTCTTGTAGCGTTATTACATTGCTATAAAACCACGAATGCTATAACATTATATAGATTTATGTTACTGAGTTTATATAAGTACGTAGGCAACCTAGTTTCTTTTGCTGGTTTTTTGGGTAAAATCAAGTTATTCAGAAAAAACTATTAAGTAAAACGCTATCTAAATACAAAATTATTATGTTTTAGCCTATATTTATGTGTAGGTATATGTCACAGTTTGAGAACGATCTATGTAATTATCTTACTAGATTAATCTAGTAAAAAAAATATCAGTGATCGTCTGTTGGTCGAGCTTCGACCTAATTCATTAAGTTTTGTATATTTTGTTTTATTTAGTTGACCAATATTTGACCTTGAACTTTCCATACCATTACAAGTTAACATACATACTGGACTCCTGTAGCTTTTTGTTGTCACATTTTGACATCATTTAAAAAGAAAAAACAATCAAGTAGATCACTACTTGATTGTTTTTTCGGCATCAGTGCCGGATTATTAAAAATGTATATCCGCGGATACCGATGCGTATACGGATTATCGGTTTCTAGGTCCGTGAATACGGGGACGGATACGAATCTCAAGTTTTTACCACAGTTGACCTTGACACGACAGTTGACGTTGAGGACTAATAATACGACATGTTTCAACTTGCACGTGTGTTTTTTAAATAATTCTTTTAATCAGCAATATCACAAAGATTTAGGGTTTGATCTCGTTATAAAGATAGTCATATATTACCTCCTAATTGTCAATAATACTCGTATTACTAACTCACTAGGTAGGTACATTAGATATTTAAAAATTCCGTAAAAGGTCTGTTCAAGATCTACCAAACAGTAACCGATACGGACACGGATACAGATTTTTTTTTTCTTATTTCAAGTTATTACATTTAGAACTTTTAAGATCATGCAAGATTTTTGCAAGAGTTTTAAGATCAAGATATTTGAATTTAAATATTTGTAAAGACACCGTAAGTGATAGTATTTCACGTACGGTTATAGAAGCAGTTTATTTTGATACATACTCGTACATATGTATTAATGCAGTATCACTACATAGTATCAAACAAAGTCGCTTCCTGCTGTCCGTCTGTCCCTATGTATGCTTCGATTTTTAAAACTACGCAACGGAATTTGATGCATTTTTTTTTTATAGATAGAGTCATTCAAGAGGAAGGTTTATAAGTATAATACATGCATAATATAGTAGGGAAACACTGATAACTTTAGAGGTTTCTAATGTGATATCGTAAATAAACACATTTTTTTTTTCGTTTACTTTGCAAACGCTGGCTGAACCCTACGAAATAGATCAAAATAATGTACCACAGTATTGTACACCTAAAAAAGGTCTACAAAAAAGTCCACCATGGTATATATGTATCTCTTAGGGATAACCCACAATAAACTATTTTTTATCCTTTACTTTTTACGAGAAATAATGGCTTATTTACGAAGCAATTTTAAGGAATACAGCATTAATCCTTATCCAATTAAGTACCTTAAATACATTTTGCATTTAATATAAATCAAAATGGCCCTTTCCAGCATGTAATTTCAATGAATATTTTCGAAGATATTACAGATTTAAAATGCAGGGACATAGCGGTTGCGGCGGTACTGGCCAGAGGGCCGGACAATTTCCGATAAAGATATCTTTTGCAATGACTATTAATAAATCGCAGGGTCAAACTTTCAATGTTGCAGGCTTAGATTTGAGCGCTGAGTGTTTTTCACATGACCAATTATATGTCGCTCTTTCAAGAGTAACCTCTGAAGAAAACATGTTTGTATTGTCTAATGACAAAAAAGCTGTGAACGTTGTATATAAAGACATTCTGTAGTATATTTAGTATCATCATTGCACCCGTACGAAGCCGGGGCGGGTCGCTAGTTATTTATAAAACTGTCCAAAGAACACAGTTTACATTGCTAAAATGCCTCTTATTGAGTCTAGGAGGTTTATAACAAAACTTTCTAGTGTTTCTAATATTGTTTCGATATTGTTTGGCGAAATTTTCATCAACGAGTGTGTTGTGTTGGTTATGTGCCGCAATATCCGTGTTCCTCAGTCAAACTTTGTCTTACTTTACTTTACTTACTTTATAACTTTAAATGTTATCTTGCTTCTACAATTCTGGGCTATTGATATGAACTTCGTGCAAATTAAGGTAGGGAGCAGAACTAATGGAATTAATCTGGTTATGGTAATTGCTGGGGGCGATTATCTGCTATAATAATGATCGTATAACTTTCATAAAGTTTTTTTTGTTTTGTGTGATTATCTGTTTACTGTTTTTCTTTTAAATACCTGCAATAATTAATATTATTTGAATATTTAAATTTTATCTTGGACTTTGATTAAGATTATGTTGATTATTAGGTTAAAATTAATATTAATATTTTTATTATTTTCTTATATTGTGTAATGTTCTGTATTTCTTGCTGTGGTTTTCTATAATTGAGAACACACATGAACCACCATGTTTAGTTTTTTTAAGAAAGATATGTGCATTTTTTGTTAAAGACCCTTAAATAAATAAAAACAAACTAAATCTTGTAAGAGATTGAGTATGCAGCAAAATGAAGAAATTGAGAGAGAGACAAGTGGGTCGGTCAGCATAACGGCAACATTATGCTACTGAGTTACAAGAAGAAAGTTTATTCTTCGTATGATTATATACTTGCATCCGTTTTCATAAAGGGCCCTAAGTCTGACTAGGTAAAAAAAATCAACATTCCATATTCAAAAATATTCAAGTGTTAACTTGCGTATGCTATTTATTCGAATTTCTACACGCCAGTATTTCTTTTGTTCCTTATTAATCAGTATAGGTGTTTGCCATATATATCAATAGGTACAACATAACCGCTACGCTCCATAGATCTAATACATCTGTGGAGTCTGACGGCCTGGACGGAACAGAGTCACAGGGATTTAGGCCCGCTGTTCACCACAACTCACTCGCTCGTAAATACCTAGCCATTTCTATTATATAAAAGAAATCAAACTAAGTGGTTGAGCGTCTTCTTTTTTTGTAACGTGCAATTAATACACTTTGATCAACTGATGTTTGCCAACCATACAGATGTAAGTAAATAATTTATTTCTCGTTTGCTTACGCCCAAATACCTTTCTTATTCACATTACAGGGTATAGGATTGAGTATTGAATATTGAAAAATATTTAAGAACTGAATACATATTGTGTGTGTATATTAAAATGAGTTTTAGTTAAATTTTTACCTGTTAAGGCCAATACCCTTTAAGTTAGGTCGCGTCACCGCAAGTCGAAGGCAATCTCTGCCTGTCTTTGTTTTTATTTGTTTTTTATCTTAAAACTATATTGTTTTTTTAAAGATATGAGAAAAAAATAAATAACTCTACCGTAGTGTTTGTATACTCTTTGAACTCTACTATCACAGACTGCATAAGAAAACTTGAAACAAATTCAACACAGAAAAAAGTTGTTATTTTTTGTTATGAGTGGCATAGTCTATATTATAATAAATATATTGACGTCAGAATGATAGACACACTGATATATTAGTTATATTTTTTACTAGAACTACGTTGATGAAATCCATTCTAATTAGGTATATTAAAATTAAAAGGATGGTAGTATAGTGGATAAATATAAAAAAGTAAAAAGACGTTCTACTATGGAATTATTTGTGCTCCTCGACCTCGGATATCTAAGTTCACTGGCTAGAGAAGCGCATTACAGTAAGCTGATAAACTATCTTTCAGCTATTATGAAGCAGCGGTAACGTAATGGCTAAGGCATCGGACTTGCGATCAAGTGCTTGCGGGTTCGAACCCCACCCAGTGCACTGGCATGAACCCACTCGTACCACAAGCATATAGCTTAGTTGGAGGGGTTAACAAGAATATTAGTAATGTGTGACCCACGTTGCTAGTATTCTTTATTTAAAAACAAAAATAAAATGTTTCAGGTTTTTACAAAGTTCTCAAAGGGCTCACAATCGACCGAAGTGTATGCTGGTTTAAGGCAAAATACAAAGCATGTAAATGTGTCAAGATAGGAAAGTAAAGAGACTGACTCATGGAAAATGAAAATAGCACATTTGTCTTTGAAATAATACTATGCTAACTTTAAAACTTTCGCGCTTCATGATATAATTATGAATTTAAACGGGAATTAACGCGATCACGAACGGTATTACATACCTTTGAATTGCCTGATCGCGTTAATTCCTATTTAAATATATAATTATAAATAATACTAGTACTGTGGGTCACACATGACTAGTATTTTTGTTAACCCCTCCAGCTTAGCTAAACACAAGCTAAGAACACAAGGTTCGGTGGAGTTCGTAAGACGCCTTAGCCATTACACGATGAATGAGTTTTTTATCGAACTCAAGACACCTCAATAGGAAGAAAGCGGAACACATCCACCAAACGAAGACCGCGATTAACGAACACTATTAACTCAATGCTATTTTTCCGATCATTGGCACCAGGAGGGAATGAAATATCACTAGTTTTGCAAGGGATTATAATAAAAATAACAATTTATTTATTTCAGGCTGGCACCCTCCCTAAAATAGAGGCAGGCCCACTGGTTTTATGAAAGCTCTAGTACCCGTGAAAAGTAAAGGAAACACTTACCTATAACATAAACCGCTTAAATTGAAGATATACATCCTCCAATTATCACTACGATGGAAATAGTTGTGAGCACAAACGCATACTGAACTCAGAACTAAACCGTTTAATAGTGTCAAAGTAGATCCAAGTATAAAACTTTGCGTCCAGGCCCAACAGCAAATAGAGCTTAGAACCAGTAAACCTATTAGTAAGGAATCCGTAATCAAATTACTTTTCTTTTTTAAATCTTTAGGTATGTTATTCAGTTCAGCCATCACTTTCAGTTTTAAAGTCTTATAGAAGCCATCTTCTTTGAATGAGAATGGATAGTTTTTTGGTGTTTTTGCTGCTCTTACAAAATACTTAGGTAGCAGAGTTTCGGCCTTCCCTTTTAGGTGATGGGTTTCGAAACTCGCAGTTACGTCTGTACCCTGCAATAAAACACAACTTTAAGCTGGCTAATAAAAAACGTCTGATCGCTTTAAGAAATATACATTTATTATTTGTTACGTCAAACCTTTTCACCTTGTTCAATCTATATGCTTACAGTCTTGATCCTAATGGTCGTTGCCTGATATTAAACCGCATATTACGTTGCTTTGAAAGATAAAGAAAGTAAAAAAGTTATATTTATTTGAACATAGCACAAAGAGACGAGAGAGATTTTACAATAAAAATGTCATAAATGAGGAATCTAACGCGAGGAATTCAAACTCAAACAGGTAGATCCTGAGATTACTGTGTTCAACCCTGTGTGTATGTGTTTTATATGATTGTTTCAGACATTAGTTACAAAAACAATGATAAATGAATAATTTATGCCCATTCAGATTCAAAGAGTATTCACGGCTGGAAACTAGTATGTCATTGAGCTATATAAGCTATCCCACCAAAAACATTTTCATGTAAAATGTTGCCAAGACGAGACCATATGGCTCGCACTGTCAAATAGTTATCAGATCTCATGTAGAGCCAAGCTTCTAACTCTACACGCCCTAACTCTACAAACCTTAACTTCACAAACTCTACACCTTAGTCAAAATATGTGGTCTGGCCGTTTTCAAAGTTACAAGGGTTCAAAAAAACGACAAAGCGCTTCCAGAAAAGGTAGGTAGGTAGTGACCTTGCGCTTCGCTTGGCTCGTCTTGGCGGGGTCACTACCGTGTCCCCAGATTTTAAGCCTACTCATGACTATGAGTTCAATAGTGCGTAATTATGCGTGTGTGCATGGTGAATGCGTTCTGATTAAAGAAAAGGTATTTAGTACGATTTTTAAGTAAAACTTACTGAGGGTCTCCTTAAAAATAATAAAAAAAAAAAAAAATTTCGGAAAACGTCATCAAATCTCATGTCATTTTCGTTGTTTAATTTGTTTAATGAGTACCTTTAGACCTAAGGAGTAAAGGGAGTTTCTGAAGGCTTCCTTCTTAGAGTATACCCGACTGCCTGGGGGTAACGGGTCGGACTGACGTTACCCTTGCAGAAGCAGGCCCGAGAGAGAAATTATTTAGCACGTTTCCTGTCTATTCTAAACATTATACACATTTTCTAAGAATTCTAATAATGATGGATTACATATATTTCCGATAACATACGCAGGAATTTCACTTTTATTACGTTTTTCTCTTCTCCATATTTATTATGTAATGAGAAAAGATTATATTTGACGTCTTTATTTACTTTTTTGTAAAAATCTCGAATATATTGATGAACAATAATAATTGAATACACTACGGTTTTATTGCACTATGTTCTAAAGATGTGAATTTGAACATAAAATACACACGATTTATGTAAAATTATACGTTTTGTCTTATGTTTTTTATAAGACGATACAAACAACATTGTGACAGACTTTTCATTTTATATACAACAAACCTAAAAACCAAGTTAATAAAATGGACATTACTTTAAAGTTGTATAGGGGTGTTCCCTTGTTTCGCAGACAAAAGTTTCATAGAATGTTGTTCCGCAGCAAATGTTTCATTTAATATTTAGTCCTTGTAATTTTATTTCGAATATTATTGTTTCAGCGAGTATTTACTTGAATGAAACATATTTCACAGAAACGCAATTCAATGAATTTTATAATCACATTTTTTTATTTAACAAGGTTATCAAACCGTAGAATTATTTTTTTCGAATATTGTTTTTTGCTGTATTTTTCCATGGTATTTTATTTTAACGAAAATGTAATTCTTGATATGCATTGCTGTATTTCTTTTGCCGAGTTTCTAATAACATGAATATAAAAGTAATAATATGTAAATTGTTTTTATAGCTCTAACATTTTTAATCCAAAATATATTTTTGAGAATAATTCAGCTATAAAAACTGAATGGTAATGATAAAGACTGTTACGAGATCTTGGTAAGTAACATCTTCAACTGAATTTTAAGCATATTTTGTACAACTACGAATGTAATGGTCGTTATATATATGAATACATTTAATCTAAAACTGAGTTTTGATTGATACTATAAAAACAAGTAGTCCTTGACTTTGGGTTTCGCCCTAGTGGTTGTCATCGCAAACGTAATTGACGTGACGGTTACGTGAGCGTCATATCCATATATTTTTATGATGATAATGAAATAAAAAAAAATGTATTGCTAAACTTGCTTCGCTCGAGTTACTATAATTTTTGTCCATCAACCTATCTCGCGGGAACAGTACTTATTTTCTGGATGAAAGGTACCCTATGTCTTTTTCTGTAAAGAGTTACAGAAAAAAAACCATGAAATTTTGCATAAACATTGTCAAGGGACAATGTGTATGCAATATTTTTTGGTGTTTTCAAATTAGTTGTATGTGAAAGTGTAACAAACAAACTTACATTCGCATTTATTAGTATTCAGGATTAGGATATGGAAGTAATAGATGTCAGTCACATACCTTAGTAAAAGTAAGCCATTGTTCTCCTCCGGGATGTACAGATATGAACTCAGTTAAGTCATACAGGTTGTCTTGTATCCTCCAGAGCCCTTCAGCACCATCTTGCATGCGTTTTCCCTTCAGCCAGTTTTGTGCCGTTTTCGGGAATGCATCTCTGAGCGCTGGATATGGCAGCTGAGGGAAGCTCACTTGTCGTCTGTCTGCGTTTGGAGCCATTTTGTGTCGTCACTGTTATTTTGAAAAATATCCAAAGTGTTAATATTTTCTTTACGATTTTACTTTTAGTAGAACTAGGATAAAATGTAGGTATTTAGGATAAGCCTGTAGTAGTTTAGTTTTTTTTTTCTTTTGGGTCGTCCGTCATCACGTCCCAAACCAAATTCGGCACACTGGGAAGAGTTGACGAATTCAAAATTTACATATTTTTTTTGTCATCTCGTCTTATTCTTGAAGTTCTTTAAAATTTTAGTTGATTTAGTCAGTCAGGAAGAAAACTTTTCAAGGTATTAAAATAAAATACAAGAATTTAGATACGTAATCAACAATAATATAATATAAAATAAAATAAAGTAATTTTTCTTCAAAAGTTCTTTATTTTTAGTTCCTATTAAAATTTAACAAAACCAAGAATGGGACTAGATAACGAATGAAAATAATATTAGGTAATTTGAAAAATTCGTCAACTCGAATTCGACAAAAATTACGTTGCGGCTTACTTAACTGTGTTTCTAGTACTGGCATGAATGTTCTATAAATGAAGGTTTATTTCCTTACACGGCGAGTAACCGCGTGACCTGAATTCATTGCACACAGTTTCTCATACTGAATTGGACATAACAACTGCCCTGTCTATCGCTTTCCAAGTTGCCCCGGATGCTTACCCCAGGCAACCACCAGGCAACCCCAGGCAGGCCTTTTTTTTTTTTTTTGGGCGTGTGGAAACCCCCTCGGGCCGTCACCCCACCGGGGTTTTCGGTGGGGTGGTGTGTCGGAATCGAACCGACTAAAACCACACGGTGTGCCGTACTGCGCCTTAAATAGGAGGGATCCGGGAACAGCTTTATTAAGACATCCGGACCCCCCCTAGCGTCTGCCCGCTAAGCGCGGGCACCACCTCTAGGTAACAACCTCTCAATTAGGCAACGTCCAGGCACACGCGGACGCCACCTCCTCGCGGGGGGCCACTATTGCGGGTGAAGGGGAAAACCCGTCCCATCCACCCGCGGCCACACTCAGGGCGGCATGAGGCGCTGGTACGCGCGCCTCCGCCGCCTGGTTTAAGAATTAAGTCCGAATGGAGATCGTCCTCTCGGACCCATTCCGCCGCCTCCTTCTACGAGATGACTTCCTCACAGAAGGTCGCGACCGCGGTAAAATTCCTGTCGCTACCGGCCATGGAGTAGCGAGAGATCCCCTCCGATGACTGCAGTGAGGGCCCGACGCTGCGTCGCCCAGGCGGAGCGGTTTGCTCCAGCGTGTGCTGAGCCGAGTCCTCACTGCAGTCGCAGTGGTGACAGGCGGGACTCAATTCCCTCCTAGCGACCGAGTGCAGGTACTTCCCGAAGCAGCCGTGCCCGGAAAGGACCTGCGTCAGTCGGAAGAAAAGGGTCCCGTGCTGCCGCCCTGCCCACTCGATGATGACCGGCTGGAGCGCCTCCACGGCGGCAAAGCCAGCACGTGGAGCCTCCAGCCGGGACGACCAACGAGCCATGGTGGCTCGGCGAGCTGCCTCACGCCATTCGCGTACCTCTTCGGGCGGGGGCCGACTGCCGCTTCCCGCCCGGAACTCAGCCGTTCGCCGATATACTTAGGCGAGCGCTTCCGCCTCCAAATCCCACGGGGAGTCCCGGCCAACGCGCACGCCGCCTCCGTCGACACGGTGCGGTATCCGCGTATGGCTCTAACCGCCATAACCCTCTGCGGGCGCCAGAGGCGCGCCCTATTCTGGGCGGTCAGAGCCTCCGCCCTCACCGGTGCACCGTACAGTGCCATTGACCGGACAACCCTCGTGTACAGCCGTCTCGTAGCGACGCTGGGCCCGCCCAAATTGGGCAAGAGTCACCCAAGGGCGGACGCAGCGCCGACCAGCTTCGGAGCAAGCTGTCGGAAGTGCTCGTCGAAGAGCCACCTACCGTCGAGGATCAGGCCCAGATAACCCCAAGCAGGCCTACCTCAAGAGTACCTTAAGAAGTAAGGTGTTAGGTCTGTCCTTGCCTCAGCCGGTGGAAATAACATCATAACGTCGGTGCCAGAATCTGTTCTATCGCCCGACACCCGAATTCTGAGCCTGAGCCACAGTCGACCCTGGATAAAGCAATTGTCTAGCCTGTTTGGCCGCAGAAAGCCTATCTTTGGACATAAACCATTAAAGCCTAGTAACCTAGTAAATAACACCTAGTTGTGATTTATGCGTTTTTATTCCACCCGACAGATAATAAGTCTACACGTAATGCTAGAAGGAACTTTATGTGACATATTTAATCATCATCCATTACGGACATCAGATTACGTATGAAATGAGTTGTTTTATAGAAAACTAATCAATACCGCAATAAATTAACTTTACGCACTAGTCTCTTGAAGTTTATCATCTTCTAATACTACCGGGAAATTGTCACTAGAGAATATAAATTGCAATGCCTCAAGAGGTTGCCAATTCCATGTAGGTATCTATATCCATTTTATGTAATACTCTTACATTGTTATTTGTTAGCTTAATAAATTTAAAAAATCTTCATAGTACACCTTTGCAGTAATTGTTTTTACCAGGTCTCAAGAAAATGGAATAAACAATGCCGGAACAGGTAGACCATACACTCACAAGCAGCTTTTTGGAGTCAATTTGTGTTTGGGATTGCTGGCTCCCTGTGTTTGCTTGTGAGTGTGTGACTTTATTACCTCACATGATCCGCTTATCTTCAAGAACCTGCTAGTGATGTATGGTGAATTTCTGCCGGTATTGTTCATTTCAGATAATGTACGCTATTAAATTTTAGTGAATGATTTTAAGTAAGTGATTTTCACTTGTTCCGGGAAAGCGAAGTACAGGTGCACATTGTAATAAAAGTGTTAATTACTGTAACGCTAACGACTATGCTATGCTAATGATGACGCAGTTTTTATTATTTTTACTATGCATTAGGGGTTATATGTATCTTATCAAAAAACAGCAAATGTAAGTTACTACAAATATTATAGTTCCATAAAGAGGCGATTCTTTTATAGGCGATATCCTCTATGTGTTTCACGGCAGGTTTTGATGCATACGTGTTTTATAAATATAGTATATATGTCAAAATAAATTTCTGAAATATTGCCTGAATTCAACTGAAGAATATGAAAGTATTGTTGAATGTAGATCGCTTTAATTATACAGACACAGGGGAATCAGTCATGACTCACTTTGAGTTGGTAATGCAAACTTTATATCTATGTACGTCGTAGCAAATGGTTTTATTAACCATAAATTAATTTAATTTTAAAAAACTTAGTCTCCGTAGGTACTTAACCAGTAGACCAAATATTTGTTTGTGGTTAAAATAGCCGACATTTCCTGCCATGCTCTTGTAGCCCGGGAACAATTAATTTTAATTATTTTATATAAGTGTCATCTACATACACTGGACGCATTGAAACTTGTTGTTAAAAGGTGTCATTTAGATATTCGCCGAGTACAGACGAAAAGTACGAATACGAATATTCGTGAAGGTATGTATATATAAACAATTTATACGGGCGTATTCAGTACTTGGTTTTTTTATCACGATTCAAAGCATTAGGTATTCGTCGTGCGCAGTGTTAACAAATTCGTCATTGTTCAGATGACTCCTGAACTTTGTGTGTTGATTTTTTTTTTGCAATGGATTGGATGAACTTTGGACGAGGAATTCGATGGGTTCCACAAAGATAAAGTATATACTTATTAACGATGCTTAGATGCGTATCATGACAATTATGAACATACCCGTTGCGTTACCTGTTAAAATATATAGGAAAAAAGATTTTCACTGCTAAATAAAATCTACCATCTTCGCAGCTTTATTGCCCTTATTTCTTCTTCTTTTTGCGAGTCAAAAAAATCAAGTGCTTTGCAAGACAAATGTAACTCTGTCTCCTGTTAGGCGAAAAAAATTTATGTGTTTTTGTATACTAAATCATTAACATTGTTGTTTGTTATAACAGTGTTGTATTTTGCAAACATGTAGACAATGTTTTTACAGGCAAATTACATTATTATTATTGGTATTCTACTGTGGGGGAATACCGCCGATATTCAATCTAACTTCGTGCTGCAGAAGAGGGCTATTCGAGCAATTTATAACTAAGGCAATCGTGATTCACTGAGCCAGAAATTTAAAGAAATTAACATAATTACGCTACGGTCATTATGTGAGATGTCAGTACGTGCCAATATATTTATTAAAATCTGATTTACAATAGTTTATTATACTGATATCAAATTTTAATATGGTTGGACAGCTGCAAACAAGGCACACAAAGTTTACAGCTGTCCAAACAACTGTGGTCATGAGCAATCAAAACAGAAGTGTGACTTTTACGTTGATAAGTAAATGATTTAATATCGACTGGCCTGTTGGTCTAGTGGTTAGTGACCCTGACCGCTATGCTTATAGGTCGTGGGTTCGATTCCCACCTTAGTCTGGGTGTTCTTTGTGTCCGTTGTTTCTATGTTTGTAAAGTCCCCCGCGACACAGGAGTAATTCCTAGTGCGGGAGTTGTCTTTTAAAAAAAAAGAAAGAAAAAGAAAAAAAAAAAAAAAAGAAATAAATAGTAATCTAGTTTTATCTGAATTTATTAGTAGCCCAGCATCATGACTGCAGCTTGACAAGAGCCTTTAGGGGGTCAAGTATCGTCTGCAAACTAGAAACACGTACCATGCCCAATGCATTTATGCATGTCGTTGACGTATGATAAGAAAAATAACGGTCCTCAAACCGAACCTTGGGCCGTACCTTCGGTGACTGAAACAGATTTACTTTGGGAATTTCCGACTCTAACAGAGAAGGTTCTATTCTTTAAATACTCATTACACCAGTTTAGTAAAGGGCCCCTTATGCCACAGTTATTTATTTTCTTAATCAGTGTACTCTGATCCAAAACTTCGAACGCCCGGCAAAAATCAATAAATAGGGCTTATACAATATTTTTTGCAAAATTATTATTGTTTACCTATGCTGTGAATTAAGAAGATTCCTTTACCTTTTTGGAAACCAAATTGATTGCGGTATAATATACCATGTTTCTGGTAGAACTTTACCTATATTTGAAAGCAGTGTAATTGGCCGATAATTTAAATATTCATTTCGTTTCTCTTTTTTAAAGACCGGTCTTACGCATCCTTCTTTTAACTGATTAGAATAGATTCCGGTATTTAAGCTAGTATTTATAAGATTGGCTGTAGTTAGTGATATATCTTTTCCTAAAAACATAATATCAGGATCTCTTATTTTATCAATACCGAGGGACTTTTTGGAATTTAGAATTTTTATTAATCTATGTATATTTTTACTTGTAGCTTTTTACTCACTATAATTATTTGGATCCAGTAATTCAGCATACACTATATTTAGGGATAATAACTTTAACCGTGCTATCGACACCATCCGCGAAATTCTGTGCAATCTAGACACGCGGCAGCGTGTCAAGACAAGTTCAAGAAAAAGAACTGGTGACGCAAAGCCGTGTGTTATATTACACGAACCATTCGGAGCAACTTTTGACACCTTCATAACTCAAAAGCTATTTAACATAAAAACATGAAATTTGGTTTATTTTTTAAAACTCCTTAGACTAACTGGAATCCCAAATTTCATAAATATTCCTCAAACGGTCATTGAGATATTAACATCTAAAAATCAGTATTTTTGTCACTGAGTGACGGACTTATAGACGTAAAACCTAACCCAGTTTCAGATGACCTAGAAAGTTGAAATTTGGCGTCCAGCTAGGTAATTGTGTATATACAAAGGAAACAATCTGAAAACCGTGATTTTTTACGATTTAACATATTTTTCAAACAATCGCTTTTTATTCTTCTTGAGCTTCAATTTATCGTAAGTTATCTAATTTGTGTAAAAAAATCGAGTGTTCAGATTTAAAGTTAAATATTTAAATAGCAAACATTGTTGTAGAAGAGAATATCAAGAAATTGTGTTTTAAATTTATTTTAGAATGTTGTATATTCTTATAAATAAATTTCAGGATTATCTACAGAACTTGGCACCCATTTAGATCTCAATTCTTTTGTCGGCAAAGTCGACAACCATGCATATTCTTGATATTGAACTTGGCTCCCATTTTCACATTTATGTTTTTGATGGGATTTGTTTTACTGTGAGCCTTTGTGAATCAAATTCCTTCAATATAACGTCATCAATTGATAATTTCACACGACCTATCATTTGATTCACTATCTCATTTCTAGGGTTTTTAAATTTTCTGTTAGATTATTAATTTAGATTAGTGCGCATTTCATTTTTGTTCAACAATTTAATTTACTTTCTTTTTGATTTTATTATATTCTAATCTTGTGGATGGATTAGATGAACTTTTTTTCCAAATTTTAAATAGTTAAGCACGTTTATCGCATAGCCGTATAATATTGTTATCGATCCAAGGAGTTTTGTAGGATTTGCGATTTTCCTCTATTGTCTGATGTAGCAATTTCATGTGCTTTACGAAACGAGTTTTAATGAAGGTCAAAATATCATTTGAAGTAGACATATTATTGGTTGCAGTTCATTTAACTTTGTTTAGTTCTTTATATAATTAGTCATAATTAATTACCGATCTTTGAACATGCCGTATCTTCCCGAGAGGTCCATCGTCAATACAGGTAAAAAAAATACTCTGAGAATGGTATACTACGCTCTATGCTAATGGACACTATCATACTGTATACCAGTCTGGGGAGGTGCCACAGATAATTTCTTTATTCGACTGGAACGCGCACAGAGAGCCGTCATAAAAGTTATGCTCTCTCGTCCATTAAGGTACTCTACTAAACTGCTGTATGAAGAATGCGAACTATTAACAGTCAGACAACTATATGTGCTTAACTCTGTGCTCCGCAAACATTCAGTCCGGCCTCCCGTTCAGCCAGTTGGCAGACTTAAATCCAAGATCTTCTCACTAGAACCTCAGAGTACATCATTTTCTAAAAGGCAGTTTCATATAACCTCCAATAAATTAAATAATCACCTAAATAAAATCCTGGAATGTACATACACAATATACGTACTCACACACATACTCTGATACTTGAGTATAAAATATAATAATAATGAAATTTACAAACCTTTATTGCCTTGTGTATATTTATTAAATGTGTTATAAACAACTCACTTTACTATCTTAATAAAGTTTATTGTAAATGGTTCATACAACCGCCATCGGCCGTCGATTGCTTCTGACTGAATGCGCAAGCGGTTCAATTCTCAGTTTCGTTGATACTGCATAACTCGTTAGCATTGTCTTGATAGCATGCACATTTTTTTTAATTTACTCGGGAAATGTAATACTTAGGAATTGTGACCTATATAAAAAAGGAATATTAATCTAAGTTCTACATTTTTATAAGCATCTAATATTTAATAATTTTATAGTCTTTGTATTTATTTGTAATACTATTTTATTCTAAACAGTCGACATTCTTTAATGTGTAACTATGACTTATTAAACATTAAGGACAAAGAGATATAATATACGAGAGATAAGAACTAAGAATAATCACGCAAGTGCTTGCTTCACGCAGAGAAGAGCTCTACTTAGGATAATATATAATATATACTAGACAAAATAAAGCTGTAATACTATTACATTTGTACTACTGAAGTACTTCCCTACTTTAACAGCTCCAGTTAAACATCATCTGTTATCAACATCAACTGTCATCTCTCAGTGTTAGATTCATTAAGAATATCTAGCTTATAAAGGCGGTGCTAAAATTGTTTTCCCGCAATGCAAAAGGTAGACTAATTTACGTATTAGTAATCTAAAATATGTAATATAATATGATAGTCCAAATTTTAAGTGTATTCCGCGCACTGCGAGCAGGTATGTGTTCGGCTTTCTACTAAAAATGGGAAACTCCTTGCCTTTGTCTATGTACAATGAAACATAAACTGATTAAGTTCTTGCCTAGAAAATACTTCTTCACATTCGGAAGAAGTATTTTCTAATCAAGCGAGTTTCAGTTTACTAACTTAACCAATACTAGTCTACCAGACCCTCACCAGTACCTTCATCTTTATTGTTAAAATAATTCATGAATACTTGTCTAATCATTTTCGGTGTTCAAGCCGTGTTTCCTATATTTCCTTTTTGTAAAGGTTCCATGGTAGAATCATTTGTATTGTACCCGGGTGATGACCTCTCCAATTTCAGCTTGTTCGCGATCAAAACACTCTGGACTGGTAAAAGAATTTAGTAACTTTTTAATCAAAAATTGTGTCATGCACAACATACCATCACAATTGATTCCATTACTCACCTACGTCCAGTCGTTCTATTTATGAACAACATTTTGCGCAATCAGTTCCAGACTCGACCTTCACCAGTTATTCTATTATCTATTCTTGAGAACCTAGAAATAACAGATAATGCATCCAGTCAGTTTATTCACAATATTGTACCAAATCAAAAAAGTGCTACGATTGAGTCGCAACTCTATCAACAAAGCACAAATTCAGCTGCTGACTACTTATCTAATTACGATGCTTCCTCTTACTAAATTCTTAAAATAGTTAAATTCAGTCTAATCTGTCTCTTACACTTAATATAAACCATATTTTTAAACATTAAAATGTATTTTATTTCTCACGGACCTTTAAGTAATCCTTGTGTAAAACACTATATATTGCTTCACAAGTTTCTGGTATGACACGGAGAGAGACTAGGGAGATATTATTGTTGAACGTTTAAGGTCTTCATACGTTCTCCCTGTTGCTGAAAATCTAAGTGTTGCTGTTAATTTTTCATGTGTTGATATAGCACTTCTCATAACTGTATTTTGTTTCATTATTTTAGGTATGACTAAATCAAGCAGATGCAAGTATGCAAGTGTTTCTCATCCATTCTTAAATAGTTGTTACAGTTTTTTAGAATAATTCTAAGTTATTCCATTTAATTATTATGCGTATATTGTTTTCTTTGTAATAACTAATCTTTACACCACATGTTTTCCGTTTTTTGTCTTGTTTTTTTTTCAAAATGCACAATAGTCCAATAATTGCCACAGCGTCATCCGATGAAGCCAAGTGATTCCATGAACGTATTAATTCAAGCAAAAAGAGATTACAACTGAAAAAACTCAACGTGTATAGACACTAGGGATCTCAGTTGTAACTGTCAGACTGTTCAGTTAAAACTGTGCAGTTAAAACTAAAGGTCTATCGTGAAGACCTAATACTCTAATATCATAATAATTTGAAGATATTTTTTGTTTGAATGCTCTCAGGTTGGTCTACTACTGCAATTTGAAAAAATCCTCTAGCGTTAGATGAAATGTTTAGTAAGAACGATGTTATAAGCTATGCTACGACCGCTAAGGGGATACCTTATTACAAAGGGCTTCTTTTTGTTGGTGTGCTGCCGAGTCTTTTAAAACAATTAATTCCTTTTTTTTTTGACATCATTTCCCGTAAGTTTCACAAGTACTTTATGAGTAACTTCTGGTCACTGAAATAAATCTAGCGTCGACATAATCACAGTGTCCTCTGTCAGCAGTAAGCGATGCCTCCTACATATTGGATTGCATACATATTCCATTGGATTTACAGCTTATCTTTCCAATAAAATCCTTGGACTTCATTAAGATATATATAATAATATAATCATTAAAGCTATTTATGAATTTTATAGGACTTGTTATAAAGTGACATGAATTTGTAAGTTAGCCTCGATGATAACTCTTAAAACAACTTAGTTTTAAAGGTTTTTGTTCGATTATAAGAAATCCTTAATTAAGAACACTAGACATCGCTTGTATTGGAAGTTCAAAAATAATTAATTCATTTCATTTCATTTACCTATTTGTAACTTAAATATAGATATTAATTTCCAGTAGAAGTTGAACTGTCATTGTATAAACTTTTCCTATAAGGACAGGTCAACATAAATATACTGGTCTCATTTTAGTTTTTTTTACTAAAGCCGTCATCGCCTAAATTTTAAATTAATAAAACATATCGTTTAAAATATGTTTGTATTTAGAAATATATAGTTTGGTTACCATAGTACAGGCTCTGTCTAGTTTGGGATCCGACGACCATGTGTGAGATGTGTGAAGTTATTATTATTATTATTCAGCTACTCAAGCAAGTAAGCTACATTCTAAAAATTAAAAATGAACTACTTTTTCAACTCGACAATTTCATACATCTGTACTAATATTATAAAGCTCAAGAGTTTGTTCATTTGTTTGGTTGAACGCGCTAATCTCAGGAACTACTGGTTCGAATTGAAAAAAATCATTTTGTGTTGGATAGCCCATTTATCGAGGAAGGCTATAAGGCTATATAACATCACGCTACGACAAATAGGAGCACCAATGAAACATGTTGTAAAAACGGGGGAATTTACAAACGCAGACGAAGTTGCACGCGTCAGCTAGTTATGCATAAACCAGCAAAGAGGAAACTTCCTCATAATTACTGTAACCTATCAAAAAATTAACTTCATTATACGGTTGTATGGTTTAAGTAACTCCTCAATGATCTGTATTTAACGTTTTTATCTTCAATCTTACATGTGACAGGTACTTGGATATATAGAAATTTGTTCGTAGTTTACATATTCTTAATTCTCTTTTTATAAAGCAACACTGTTATTAGTGTGTGCGTCCATACAATTGTGAATTTCCACTACATAAAACTGAACACACTTAATAGTAAACTTTTTGTTATAATATTGAAGACTTGCCTATCCTAATAATAATGCTGACATGCATACAACGTAGCTCGCACACACACACATACAATATGTCGAATTGATAACCTCCTTTTGTTTTATTTATTTATTGTGAAAGGTACGCTTACAGATTACTGCCCAGGGGTACAACAACCCTCAAAAAGTAGGGGGTGTCCACAACTACAAAAAAAAAAGATCAGCAAAACACTTTAATGACGTATTTCAAAGTATTGGAAGGCTTATTAAATATTTTTTATTTAAACATTATTTTCGGCGCATCGTCATCTAGGTTATGTGGGGATATTTGGACACCCTCGAAGGGGGTGTTAACAGTTTTTTAGGGGGTATCCGGTCACCCTGGTTGCGCCCCTGTTACTGCCATTATATGACAGAAAACATTAGGATGTAGGTACATTTTAAGTCAAGACAGTGATCCAAATATAGCGTACACAACATGAAAAAAGGCAAAATACAAGGCACGTGGCAAAATACAAATACTTGCCACGCTCAATTAACAAGTATCTATAGTAAATTACTCAAATACATGTATCTATAGCAAATATAAGATTAAAACTATATTTATAATTAAATACTACGAACTTTTTGCATTTATTATACGTGTTATGACACCCGGTTCAGTTCATTATATGTGCGACACATCCTTACAATACGGTGATGACAAAACTTTGATTTTTAACCAGTTTCTTTCTATTACGAACCTAGCGGTAAGGACCTCGTCTTATTGCATTATGTCTGTCCCTGTTATTCTTTTACAATCCAATACATTTGTCAGAATACAAAGGCAAACAAAAATACGCCAATAAAATTAAATGGCAATAAATATCGAACAAGGAGATACATATCGTGGTTTACGTACAGAACGATCTGCACAAACGTTCCCAATAATTAAGAGAGGGTAGAATGAAAGTATAACTGACAGGGAAGTGTTAATAAACGCTTAGACGTGATTCAGTGTTCGACGGAAATTACATTCTTTCAATTGTCTTTTTACAAATATTGTTTATTTGGGATTATTATTTGTACAACTCATACGATTTTTTCATATTTTTTTGTTAGATATGTTGAACATATTTTAAATATTCATGGCTTGAACAATAATGTACTCAAATAAAATGTTTATACTCATAATAAGCATTGCAGTATTTCAAAAATATACCAACATATATCTTGTATTTCTAAAAAGAGTACTACTATTCCAGTTTACTTGCGCAAGTATCGAAAGTTGCCCTTTGACTTATCACTTCACTACATATTATAAAACACAGTCCCCCGCCGCGTCTGTCTGTTTGTTTGCGAAAAACTGAAATACTACTGAACGGATGTTCATGCGGTTTTCACTAATAGACGGAGTGATTCATGTCCTCATTGTTTAGGTGTATAATTTGTTAAGATTTTGAGTAAACTGATTGAAATATGTTGATGATTATTGAAGATGTCTCTGCTACCCGTGCGAAGTCAGGGTGGGTTGATAGTTTTATATAAAACATGATGTATATCACAATATATATGCAATTATTATAACAATGTTAAATATTAAATAATACATAGGAAGGGACGTCAAATAAAGTAATATATTTCACTAAGAAAAGGTGAGGTGATTCGAAATTGAACCGATTAAAACCACGAGTTTTCCGTTAAGGGCGATTGTGAACGAAACCTAGGTTTTAACCAGATCCGGTATGACCCAAAAATAAAGTCCTGGAAAACCTTGGCAGACCTCTACCAAAAATCCTGCATCAAAAAATTGCTAGCCAAATAGTAAAAAAGAGCGGGGTACACCCACTTTTCGTGACGTATGCACCTTGGAGTGTGTTCATCGTACCGGTGACGGAGACTGAGTTATATGCTACATGTATTATCGGATCGAATGTACAGGCACCATTCAGTCCAGTGTCGAGGTGGTAATGGAAGTGATTGGGTCAAATCGCATTTTTATGTCAAATTTGGATTCTTCATTGAACTATTTTAGCGTGTGGTGTACGGAGGTTGATCACGTACACAGTTAAAATCAAATCTTCTATGACGAGTGTTTGCCTTAAGAGTGATGCTAAGAAGTGGCTTTACGAATATGTTAGTAACGATCGCAGTTGTAATTGGGAAGTCAAGATGTTGTCCGTCTCGAAAAAAAAATTGGGAATATTTCGTTCGACGTAAAAAAATAGATTCCGACAACAACTCTACGTATGCAGAATATGCTAGATGTTATTTATCACGGTTGGGCATTGTCCTTTTAATGGCCGATAAGTTGACAGCAGTGGTAGTTATGATTCGAGTTATCACGACCCCTAGATTCGCGCAGCTGCTAATAATGCGAATTTACTGCCTAACAGTCTAATATTTTTTATCGATTTATGTGTAGTCCAAAGTTCATGTGAAGTTCTGTAGCCATGATTGGGGCTTACCGGTGGTGGGTGAGTGCGCTACCAGTATCTCTGCATTTGACAGATCACAGATCATCAGTGCAGTGAGATTTACGCAATATCTTTTATATTTCAAACTTTTGATCCCAATGTGCCCAATATTGAAAATATTTACGAGTTCCTATCGTGCATAGCAGTCACCTACACGTACGTCTTTGTGGAATTTATGGGTGACGCGCGGGCGCACTTTATCATTTTTTTAAAGGGAGTTGTGCCCAATGAACTTCGATTTTACTAATATTTGTTTGTTTGTGTTTTTGAGTACTAGTTGACATCTACAATTACAACTACAACTAATTATGCGAATTGTGCTTGTCATTCGCTTCTTTGATCACCTATAGTGGGGACTTTTTGACCAGTTGATAACAGCCAAAATAAATCGTGGAATAATTGATCCTTAATTAAGAATATCCATATTGCTTCAGAAAGATATAGATAGTCTTTTAATGTGGTGTAGTGAAAACAAAGCAGCTTAATATAAAAAAATGCTCCCAAATTGTATTCACTAGGAAACTTAATTACATTGATTCGAGGTATTTAATGAATGGGACTTGCCTAAACAAGCTGGAAGTTGTCAAGGATCTGGGGGTTCTCTTTGATCAAAAACTTACTTTTATTCCGCATATGGTAGCTATCATAAAAAAGGCTTCGAAGGCGCTTGGGTTTATTCCACCAAAATATATCTGTACAACAGTTTCGTTCGAAGTGTTCTGGAATATTGTTCTGTTGTTTGGCGACCCCACTACGCAACACATGCTCTTAGATTAGAACGTATACAAGAACGATTTCTAAATCATTTAAGTTACTCAACAAATCAAAGAACCCGTAGTTATGTTGAACGTTTAGAAGCTTTTAGTATGAGATCATTACAAGCACGCAGGGACATGTCTGATCTATTATTTTTGCATAAAATATTAAGCTACTCAATCGACTGTCCCCAATTACTTGAAAAAATAAAAATTAATGTTCCCCATAGATATCCCCGAAATCCTATCAGGATCCTACATCCTCCTTCCCTTAAAACAGTTCTAGGTTTTAATACCCCAATCCCCAGACTTTGTAGGCTTCACAACCTATTTGCCCATCAGATAGATATTTTTGGCACTACTCTTAATGTGTTCAAGCACCAAGTCCATCAAATTAACTAATTAACATTTTCCTTCTCTTTTGTATAGTTGTCATTAAAATAGTTGCATGCGTATATTTAACTAAGCAGATATCGAACCATATATATATATATATATATATATATATATATATATATATATATTTTGATTTTTAATCTGTAAATCTGTGAATGTTGTGTTTGCCGTAGTATATTGTGCACTAAGATAGTATGTATACTTATTTTGAACATGTATGTACGTGTAACAATTGTAGGTAAACTAATAAATAAATAAATAAATATCGGTCACAAATGCCAAGCTTTTGCCGATTGCCTTGTCGAATTTCCTATGTATGTAAAACCGAAGTTGTTTAAAAAGTGCGTTTAAAGTGTTGTAGGTATATTTCACAGTAAGGATTTCCGTTGTTTTGGGCACTTAGTTACATTCTAACTGGCCTCATGGTCTAGTGGTTAGTCATCCTAGACTGCTGAACCAGAGGTCGTAGATCCGATTCCCACCCTGGATAAATAATTGTGTGATGAGCATGATCATTTGTTCTGTGTCTGGGTGTAATCTTTAAAATATATGTATTTAGAAATATATAAGTATGTTTATCAGCAGACTGGTTACATACATAGTACAGGCTCTGCCTAGTTGGGGATCAGACGACCATGTATGAGATGTGTCTCAATTTCTGTTATTATTATCATAAATGCACCAGTCTAATGAACAGATAGCTTACAGAAGCTGCAGCTGCAGTAAACATGATGTCATAGACTGGAGAGTGGACTCCCGAAACCTGCGCAGCATTTTTTATTGTAAGTTGCTGAAGTACGTAACGTACTTTTTTTTATCAGCTATCATGCAAATGTTTTGCATGATAGCTGATAAAAAAAAGTTGTCTGTTTTATTCAGTAAAATATGTTGTCTGTTTTGGTAGATGGACTTTTCATATGATACCATTTCTATAGACTTATGTTCACGACGGTATCGAGCGTGGTTCTCTACCACGGCAGATAGAATGCTCTACAGAAACTATTTCCATATTTACATTGACACGGAGATGTGTTCTCTGTCTCGGCAGATGAAATTGTCATTAAAATTTGGGACCTTTTCCATAGTATTATATATATTTCACGACGATATCGATTGTGATGCTACCACGGCAGATAGAATGCTGTACTGGAGCCTCTTCCATATTCACTTTGACAATGAGATGTGTTTGTTTGTCTGTTTCGGCAGGATATTTCACGACGTTATGACTCTACCACGGCAGATGGATTTCTCTACTCCAGCCTCTTCCATATTCACGTTGACATGTCGATGTGTTATCTGTCTTAGCAGGATATTTCACGAAGTTATCGAGTGTGACTCTACCACGGCAGATGGAATTAAACACGGTAGATTTAAAATTTTCGCGTTCTAGTATTGCTATACGTTGTATGACTCAAATTTGTACCTAAGGTGTGCCTATTTTAATAAATGGACACTGTTCTCCAAGAATTACTGTTTTAATGAAGAGATTTCCCACAGATTCAACAAGTTTGTATTCCAAGACAAGTTTTAGATGGACAATCTTTGCAAATGTTTGCTATTAGTTTGACAAAAAGAGACAACAACTGACTAAGGGATTCTTCAGAGAAGTGGTCACCGATAAATATCATCCTTGCCGTCCATTAGGTCTCGTGACAGTTATGTAAGTAATTGTAAGCCACAGCAAGAGGAAAGCCGTTTGCAAAAAACTACATTCCGGGATTCTGGAAATACTACTCATGGTAAGGAAAATGACACAAGGTTAGTTTGAGTAGAATTTGCCGTGAAATTTGTATTTATCTAGTAGAATTCATTATACGCACTTACCCTTATTAATGATTATTATTTATACTTATTGTCGACAAATTTAATCGAGTTGCAAAATAAAACAAAGAACTACATAGTTATTTACAATAGCGTCCCTTAATACCACAGGATAGTTTCTACGTAGGACAGAAACGTTTTGTTAATATACCCGTATCCATTTGCTAAAGTTCACCAAATCTTCTCTAACGTTTCAAAGACAAATCAATTTTAACATTACTTAAATGTGTTTTTAGCTTTATATTGGAATAACACTTTGTTAATTCTCTTTTAAACCCCAATAAAACACATTATTACAACTGAACAGATTTTTTACTTTAGTATTTACCTATTTATTTAACTTTCCATTATTACATTTTAAACACAACACTCGGAATCGCAATTTTAAGCTTGAAGCAGATATTAAAAACTAAAATTTTCTTTTAACTATATTTGTACACATTCTTAAAATTTCAAATCCAAATGCTCAAAGAAACATTCAAGGAGAAAATATGGTTCTTAACTAGTCAAACACCTGCCCTGAAGGTACTTGAAATTAAATCATGGAAATATTGCAGAGGGTTTCCATTAAAGTGATGCTTACCGTTAATTATTGGATTGCGGCCTGCCATGAGATGTTTCACGACGTTTAATGGACTGACACGGCAGCAACAACATTGGCTTAGCGTTTGCATTCAAAGAAATTTATTTTCTGGCTACATGAACTGTGCTGCAATGCCTCGATTTCAAAGATTACGAATCTCAAGGAAGAGCAAGATTTAATAAACGGGGATGTGGTTTTGCCTCTTAATTTAAAGTTTGATTTCTATGATAAAGGATTATCCAGTTAAGATCCTAATTAAACAAACTACCTGGTTACATCTCTGATTTATGTATAAAGAGCTCAAACTAAAAACTTTTGACCCTTTGTTAACAGTTATTGTACGAAAGTTGTAAGGTACAGACTGTCCAACAACGTTTCATACTACATAGAGTACTAAAAAAGCGTTCAACACAACATACATTCCGTATAGTAGACCCCGTAAATAACGTAAAGCCCTAAAAAATTTTGTGAAATTTCGTAAATTTTTAAATAGAAATTTTATTTTGAAATTGACAATTTGAACTTGAAAATTGACTGATAAAACTAATATTTCATATTTGCGAGGGCTGACATGAATAAAACTATGGAAATTTAATACCAAGGATGTTGATGGAATATCCAGATTTTTCTCAAAATGTCTGTATAAAAAAATAATTGAAATTTGAAGAGACACGTCTCCCACTTATGACTGCGAGGCTATCTGTTTTATGGGGCCGGGAAGTTCCTTCTTGGGTTATACCTGATTCTCCATAAACTTATACACGTTTGTATTTTTTCGTGCATGCATCCTTATTCATAAAACGCAAAAAAAAAATTAAAATCATTAGAAAGATTGCCGAAGTCATTCAATAATTGTAACTCCCTGAGAATTTTATTAACGTCCACATTTTAAATGATATTTCAAATTTGTTAACGCGAAATTGCGACTCTTTAGCTGAGGGTGTGGATGAAGATGAAAAAAAAATCAATTTATCCCTGCCTACACTCCAAATTTTGGCATTTTGGCGGTTTTTGGAGGGCAGATGTTAAGTCGACCAAACACCATTTAATCAAAGTGTTATAAGAGGAATTGAACTCAACTTTAATTCAAATTGAAGGAATTTTAAATTCAAGGCCACTCACTACTCTATTGTCAAACTCTGAAGACTTAATTATGCCTCTCACTCCAGGGAACTTTTTAATTTGAAGACCTTGTATCTCCCTGTCAGATAAAAATATTCGTGATCACTCCAACCATAGCCTGACACGCCACCAAAACATTGAGAGATTATTAAAGAAGACAATTTGCCGCCACTTAAGTGGAGGATAGGTGACAAAATATCCAGAGTTGCTGATAACTGCAAATGGAGTGGTTGTGAGGCGAGCTTCATTGAAGATATTTGTCCGTTCCTGGAATCTCCGGTTAAAAGCCAGGCTTTCAATGGCAATAGTATGTATATTGAAGCATTCTAATCTGAAGTGCCTAAGTTAACTTTAATGCAAGCAACTTCACTCACATATGCATTTTTTTGCATCAGGCGCTAGAATAGAATAGAATAAACTTTATTGTACACCAGTAAATATTGCTTACAGTAAGTTTACAAAATTGATATGTACAAAGGGCGGCCTTATCGCTAAAAGCAATTTCTTTCAGGCAACCTTAGGATGGAAAAATAATAACTAGTAATATATTAATTTAATGGGTAGTTTTGTTAGGTTTTGGTAGGTTGTTAGGTTTAGTTAGGTTTAACTTTTTATTTAAAAATATAGCAATCACTTATTGAGATTATAATAGAATGCATTTCAATAAATTAATAATTGTATAATGAAACGTTTAGGGTCAAAATTGAACCGTTTGGGATTGAGCCGGTAGGGTCAAAGGTCAAGTGACCGGAAGGCTAACTTTTTTCCTTATATTAATAATGCAGTACTGCCTACCAGTATTGGAGAAATTACGGGCCTCTACACAAAGGTCGAGGATTTTTGTTATATTTAAATATCAATATGTAAAGTATTTTTTAAATAATCATGAATAGGTACGTTATACGTTTGTATGTGTTTATTCTTAATGTTTTATTTTTAAGGTAAAAAAAACAAAATTGTAAAGAAATTTAAATTTTAAATTCATTTAACGATAATTTTTTTCTAAAATTTCTATTTTATCTACATTATATCTTAGCACTATTGAATTTAATTGAGTACTACTAATATGGTATTTATAGGGATATATTGTAGATTAATATAGAAGTAAAGAAAAAACAGCCGTAACAATAGCCGATACTTTTAGCGGAGGAAATTTTAATTTTGTTCCTTTCGGTATTATCACGTTGATTAATATAACAAATGTTTTCTTGCTTGCTTTTCAGGATTTGTTGGGTGGGATTAAATTCCACTTTTACTCGTTCGTAAAATAGACACGATTATGAACTCGGCGTAGACGTGAAAAGTGGGAAACGATTCATCTAAAAACACTGAGTTCTGTCCTGGTATCCTATGGCCGGCGGCGATGATATGAATAAATACTCATACCAACGACGCCCTTGTGGTAGTACTTCCCAAATTTCCAACAGATTGCTACTACTGATCGAGCTCGACTGTAAGATCAATGGCCAACAATCTTGTATGAGGCGTGGAACATGTTGATCTGCTTCCTTCTCACTCACTGCAGATTCTGTTAGAATCACAGACATCAACCGTCGTCATTAGGTCAGTGCTCATAGTGAACAGAGGTATGTAGGCACACAATGCGTCTATTATGCGCAAATAATATTAATAATTTATTTCCAAAATGTTTACATTATCTTTCAACTTTTTTACAATTTGGGTAGGTAGAAAATAACACATACAAGCAGCTTACAAAGTTGCAGTTGCGCCGCTGTTCTCCTAGCTAGACTACGGAGTAGTCTGTATTCAGGAGAATCAGTGTCAACCCCCAGGCTTTTAATAAGCAGCAGGTCATTGTGTGCAGCTTTACTATGACTTAGGTATATATTACAGTATACAGTATACATTACATATCACCCACAGATAACAGCAGGAAAAAGAAACCATAGAATAACTAACAGTACAGAGCAATTGAATGCCGCGCCCTCTGACACCAACGTTCCACCACCACCACTCAACAGTAGCGGCAATGGTTCGTTCACAAGTACCTAAAACCGAGACATCATACATACAACATATCAGATTAATAAAAAAATATAGAGCATTTTTTCCTATTTAAAAAGTGATTTCAGAACCCTTTTTGTTTGAACAAGCACTTTATGTGCAGTCTCTAGTCCTAAGTAATACGCTCAAAAAAATAAATTAAGTGCTGAAATAAATCTAGCGCCGACGCAATCAGAGCGTCCTCTGTCAGTACTTCAGTGGTGAGCGATGCCTCCCACGTGTGCACTTCCATAGAATTTGCAACCCTATTTTAAAATAATAGTCTTATACTTCATTAACCCATAAATAGTCCTTAGATACCTTTATTATACCATGAAGTATTTGCATGAGGAAGCAGTATGGGGTTAATTTATAAAAAGCTTTGAAGATAAATTATAAAGTGACTTAAAATAAAACGATCATAAAAATCTTTAACGTCTCGGCTTCATTCAACTATTCTATTTTACGTAAGTTTAAATATGTCACTCATCAATGATAACCATTATGGACATTATTGGTCATCTTTGGAAATAACACAAAAAAAACTCGGATGCTCTATCGCCTAATTTGTTTTTAATCTTAGTTCTGTTTCATTTTTAGTTTGGTTTCGCTGATAAGAGTGACCCATGAATTTATTACGACATTCTTTTCACGCGAGAACTTCACACTTTGTACTTACACTTACACTTTGGAACTCGTAACAAGCCTAGTTTTCCCACTTGTATAAGATATACTCATTATACTAACTTTTAAACTTTTGCTCTCCATGATATACCGAACTTATGCGATCACGTACTAAGTACATAATTACCTCAAGAATATCGACAAAGAAGAACGAGTGAATGAAGAACCTTCTACCTCACCGGTTCAACGACGGAAGGCGTGCACCACTGAACTGGTCAGTATGTGGCCACGGCCAGTGCAACCTGGTCTAAACGTCAGGCAATTAAGAGGTATGTAATACCTATTACGTGATCAAAAACTATTTTAAATGAAAGACATGAGGTTTGTTAATAGATTTTCAGGAATAGAATTTAGTTAGGATCTGGAGAAGGTTCGTACCACAATTAGTCAAAGAATTATTTGAAAGATGTACCGAGTACTTATGGAATGTTAATTTGTAATTTGAAACGTTTGAAAAAACCGTTATTTGGATATTCTGTTATACGGATATCAAAGAAACAATACTCAATACCTCTGTCCTCAAAAGAAGCCGAATATGTCGCTTTAAGCCCAGCAACAAGTAAAGCTTGCTAGCTTACGTCAAAATTAACAGATTTTGGAATTAATTTAGGCCCAATCATCTTCTATGAATAAAACCAGTCAACTATTATAATAGCAAAATTGTACAGCGGAAATACAAGGGATGGTTAGAAATTCAAGAAAGATTCGTAAAGGAGAAAATTGATAGTAAAATTATAGGCATAAAGTATGTAAATTCCAGTAACCAAGTTGCTGATATTCTAACTAAACCGTTAGGTGGTATTTTAGTTCCTTAAGGTCAATGTTGCTGAGGTATTAATTAGACCTGTAGACATTATGTTTTATTTTTTTAAGTGTATTCTTTTGTTAAAATATTTTATTGAGGTGCAAACCCTGTTATAGTGCATGATGAATTATAATGTCTTAGTCCTTTTTTTTTCTTATCAGCCATCTTGTGTGAGATATGTAAAAACATCAGATCCAAATTATTAATACAATATAAATTACGAAAACAACATCGTTAACCTAACAATATTGTGAAATGATACATTGAATTAATAATAATTTGTTAATATCCGTACAAAGGTTTGTCAAATTGATATACCTAAATGTTTACATTGTTTTTGTATTGTATCTCATTTAAAAGGTGTACAATAAAGAGATAAATAAATAAATGAATTAAGTTTGTGCAAAAGCTGCGAACGTTTACACATTCAATTGAACAAAACACAAAGTAAACCTTTGACATTTTTGCCTTTTTCTTCTCATTATTAACCTAGCGGAAACGGCCTCGTTCAATTACATTATGTTCGTCCCTGTAGTTTTTTTTTTACAATCCATTACATTTGTCAGGACATAAAAGTAAAAAAAAAACACGCCAATAAAATTAAACAGCAATAAATATCGATCAAGAAGATATATATCGTGGTTTACTCACAGAATGATCTGCAAAATCGTTTCAGATAATTAAGAGAGGGTAGAATGAAAGTATAACTGACAGGCAAGCGTCACGCTTAAAATGTGATTCAGTGCTCGACGGAAATTACGTTTTTTTCCAATTTTCGTTTCACAAATACTTGTTTATTTGGGATTATTTATTGTACAACTCATGCGATTTGTACTTTAACAGTATATTTATTCCGTTTTTCATTTTACTATCAAAAATGTTGTATAATTTATAAATTGCTGTCATTGATGTCTTGAATAGTAAAAGCTTAAATAATTGTTTAGAATTTAGGCTCAAGAAAAATAAAAGGAAATGGGGTGTAATATTTTTAACTGTATGACTGATGGCAGTAACTTTAAAGACAATAATGTTTAGTTACAATATCATGTATTGTGTGTTTTTGAATCGGAATAAAATCTATATTTTTCATGTTCTCATAAAACCTTCCAAAAGGGTAAATGTTAACGAATACTTGTTTCCATTAACAGTAATACAAGTGACCCTACCTGATAATTTTATGGGCGAATACATACATATGTAGATAAGTGCTCACCCCAATAATAATCGGGACCTAAACTTATCAGAACCTGTAGAAAATTAAGTGATAATGCCCTTTGCTTGCCTATCACTAGGGTTAAGGTTAACAAAGGTAGAGATGTGACACCACTGATGACAATAATAGGTGTGTTCCATATAGGGGTATTTATACTATTTGGAGACTTTATATAATAAAATGAATAGTAAAAAACGACACCCTTGTAAGTGCTTCTGTCCCTCCGTATTTTACAGCTAATTTACTAGGTGAACATTGGTACTTAATAAATACCATTTAAAGGTTAATGTTTTCCGTGAAACACTTCATTAAATCATTGTTTGATGTAGTTATAGTGATAACAAAAGCAGCAATAAGCAGGATAGATGAAAAACTATACAAGAGCTAATAAGATAATATACTTTTAAACTAAAAAAAAAGATATAAAAATTATATCATTCTAATTGGTTAAAAATTTAGAGAGAAAAACATTTTTTAAGAGTAATGGGCTGGAAAAAATATTGTGTTAGAAACCATCTTTAGCAAAAACAGATTCGAATAATATATGTGTATGTATATTTTAAAGTATGGGGTATTTTTTATTAGTAAGATTATTACGATTACACACACTTGACACATCTCACACACGGCCGTCTGATCCCAAGCTAGGCAGAGCCTGTACTATGTAAGTAGACGGCTGATAAACATACTTATATAATTCTAAATACATACAAATTATAGGAAAATTACACCCAGACACAGAACGTAATAAGTAAATAAACGTATTATTATAAAATGACGAATAGCTTAGAAGTGTATCGGTGAAGTAGTATGTTTCAGTAATGGAATTTTCTATCAAGAGAGACGTAGAATTGAAACCGAATAAGAAATGCTTGAGTATTTAATTCCTCCGGGCTGTTACATTGTTAAATTTGAAAACATTGTTAGGTATACGATATGTATAATTGAGGACACTGAACGTTTTTTTGTCCTTAATATAAAATTGATTACTTTATTTCCGTTTTGTTTATAATATTATTACATAATTTGTCCATATTAAATGTGTAATTTTATTTTACATTAATTTAAACGTAATCAATACATTAATAGTAGGAAAACTTCCAGGCGGAACCGTTTCACTCGCGCTCTCATGCGTACGCTTAGAGTGGCTCCGGAAGTATGAGACGAGTTGCCTGGTGAGGCGAGCCTGGTGAGATGAGCTTCCTTACGAAAAACAAATGGGTACTTTTCCCACGGCTGAATTAGGTCGTTACTTCGCGTGTAAGCAATCAAAATAACCTTTTTTGTACGCTCCAGGTTGTTTCACCGCCAATACAGTATAAAAAATCCTGCCTGAAGGATCCTCCCCTTTCAGGAAGTAGTGCATCGCCTACTATACGCGACATATTGCTGTTTTCCGACATAAACACGAACGAAGTCGTGGGTACAGCTAGTATTATAACAAATTAGGTATCTATATAATAAATTAGGAATTTTTCACTTAATTCTTCTTCACAATCAATTTCGTTGAAGTCTGTTTATATGTTGTTAACTAAATTTAAATAAAATAAAATACCGTATTAAATTCTTTTTTAATCCCGAAACATTTCATTTATTTGATAGATGCTCATAAAAAAGTGTTTTATTTTTGAACTTTGAGCTCGTAGTTTCTTTCAGCTTGTAAAATAGTTCAAATGAAATTTCAGAATATTTAGTGATATCTGACTAAATATTCTGAAATTTCATTTGAACTATTTTTGAATGCATTCCTAGAATTGCAGATTCAAAGTATTAAATTCTGGAAATCCAATAAGCTACTCAAAGAAACATTCCACGTAGAAAATACGGTTATTATTAAGACGGGCGCAATGTCTGATCCAAGACGCACTCGAATTTAAAATAAATAAAATATTGTAGAGGGTTTTCATTTCAGAGTTGCGATAGCTCAGCGTTAATTATTGGACTCCGCCTGTGATGAAGATGTTCCACCAGGTTTAATGTCCCGACGCGCCAGCAACAACGTCGGCTTAGCGTTAGTATTTAAAGGAATTTATATTCCGTCTACATCTGCACCGTAATACCGTCATTTCAAAGATTGCGGATCTCAGGAGGGGCAAGATTTAATAAACCGGGATGTGGTTTATACTTCATGTTTTAAAGTTCCATTTTATGGTATGATATTAATTCGTACACCTCTTAATTAACTCAATTACCTAGTTAGTGCTTTGATTTAAAAAAGTAGGTAATAGGTACTGAAAGTAAAATATTTTCGCCTTTTCCTTAACACTTATTGGATGAAAGTTGTAATGTACCGACTGTCCACCAAATAATTCACTTCGGAAAAGTTAGGGGACTGCTGAATTTTTGCATGAATCATTTTTTGTGGTTTTAAAAAAAATCTTAAAAGTGTGCCGCTAAAAAGTTACTCGGGGTCAAAGGTTTTGTTACGGTTTTTTTCACGTTTACGGTCGCTGTTATCGAAAAAATAGCAGTTATCAAATATGTAGTTAGAAAATTGTCAATAAAAACAAAGTACCTACTGTCTTTTCATTTTGTATGAATAACGGTTTTTAAAGTTATACTTCTTTTAGCGTGTTATGGAAAAATGATGAAAGTAAATTTTTACGATGCGCGCGCAAACCGACACGAAAAACCGACACCTTGAAGTTAGCTAGTGAAGATTTTAGTTTTTCAAAAAAGTTACCAACTTCACGATAGTGATAAAAATGGTTTTTACATATTACTTTGAGTACATTTGTAGAATTTGAGGTTAGTCGACGGTATGTATTATTTATTATGATATTTAAATAAACTTTATTTAACTAGATAAAGGTATTTCTTCTAGTATGGCTTCTTAGGTGCGTCCGTAAGTACACACATACTTTTTTATTATAAAAGTTGAAACATGTAACATGCACTGGTGTATGTATGACTGCCATAATATATTCGTATACAGTGATAAAATATTTATTTTTTGAACTTTGAAAAGGGAAAATTCAAACAACAAGTTATTCTTCACAAACCTTAAGTTAAGTGTAAGGATAATATTTTATGCTTGCACACAATAACCGGTTGCAACACTACGTCAGTTATTTTTGACAAGGGTAAAATTAATGTTTTTAAAATATTAAAAAAAAATTAAGATTTAATTAAATACACCAATGTTTTCACTAAAACAGAATATTTTACCCAACGTAATTTTTGATAATAGTATCCATTTTCTCCTGGCTATAAAGCACCTGTGAAATACAAATCTATTCATTACCTTTAAAATATGTTGAATAAGTTTTCCTTCCGCAAACATTTTGTGCTATTCAGCAACATTTATAACGAATCTACTACCTAGTACAAATATGGTTAAGCAACCATTAACCTTTACCCTCTAGAGCGGGGACGTTACAAGATAAGATTTTGGAGCCAGTTAAAACTCTCCTTCAGATGGAAGGAGAGTTTTAACTGGCTACAAAATCTTCCGAAGGTGCTCCATATTTTCTATTAAACATTATTTTTAAGGTTCTGTTCCTGAAATGAAAAAAATACCCATTAAAAAGAACCATTATAGCTAAAATAAAAGCGAAATAATTTAATATAATTTCTCAACTATAACCATTAAAAAACAAAAAAGATTATAACGTATTTATTTTTATTTATCTCATTTACTAGCCATCTTTATTATTTTTCTCAATAAATTAAGTTTTCAATCGCAGATGGATGTGAATTAGGCCTACTACGCCTAAATATTGCAACATATAAGTCAAATTCAAAAACAGTAAGCTTTAACACACAAAAAACATGTTTTTTGTAAGTAGTTTTATAAGTTACGAATGTGATGACTACTATTATTTCGATAACAGTGATCGTTAACGAGATATACGCAATAAAATAAATAGTATGCAGAGCGATGGAGACTTTCGAATTTTGTTTAGAACCACAAAAACAAGGTTCATGCAAAAATTCAGCTTACCCCAAATTTTTCCTGTTCAGTCTTTTTACTTCTTTATTCCCTGGATTAAGTGAATAAAATAAAACAAGATGGAATATTATTTTATTAACTTTCATTTTTTTTAAATAATTTTTACAATGTTTGACGGCACAAGAAACCCTTTTTAGTTAAATTAGCGACATCACAAATACGTGTTCATATACGCGCAAACATCTAAACTAAGGAAAATTATATTTTTCTTTTTTTTAAGGTTACCAAATTTTATTCAGTTATTATTATGAAAGAAATACATACAAATCTTACAATTAAGTATTATAAACTAATTAAAAATATATATATACGGACTAGTTACATGCATGCATCATAAAATTCCTCCGCATCGTCGCCTACTGGCAGTATTTCCAGAAGGCTGGCAGCATTGCCACGTTGAATGGCAATGCTAATTCTCTGTGCAAGAAAAAGGCCTGCCTTCTGGTCACGAGAAGTGTCAATCAGTTGCTTACCTAGTTCCTTATAAACGAAACGAACACTCGGACCCCATGACCCTACTAGCGTTTCAACTCCAAATGGCTCAAAACCATAGTTACCGATTAAATTACTGTAGGTAGTTACATTGTTCGAGGCTTTTTGCTGATGCAGCAGCAGCGCCAGCATAACCAGCTGTACTTGGAAGATGTCAGGGTGTCAACGCAGGTTGCATCCCACACCAAAGGCCTAACCATCTTCCACGGTAGTAACGACATACTATCTGGTCTCTTCCCATCGTCTCGTACCAGACCATGGGGTTCACGTACGGCTGGCACGCCGGCGATAACAAGAGCACGACGGATTATGTCGTTAAGATTGGCATGTTGAGATATACAGCCTGCGCTTCTGCTACAAGAAAAGCCATGATATCCGAGACTGTCGACAGCTTCTCCACAATGACAAAGATGCGGAGAAACACAAGGAGCTCCTAAACGAAGGCAAGTGGCAAGGCGGAATGTGTTATCGTCCAACAAGGTGCCTATGTCGGGCGATGGAAGGGCCTGAATCTATAAGCTGGATTCCCACTCTCCCACAGCCAACAAACGAGCACGCTCTGCAACATTGCTTTCTTGAAGTGCATAACGCCGCATCCCATTGCCTCTGAGAGAATGGATTAACAGGTAAAAGAGTATAGGGACAAGCTATCTGCCAAGCATTTATGGCATCGGTCTTGCAGGGTACTTCAGAATTAACCAGTGTGTTTGATAAAATTTTTCTTTTCAACTTCAATTTCAACAGAAAGGTATTACGTTCCTTTACTGACACAAAATTATAATATGTATGTCACATAAAGTTTCGATTCAATTCACCGATTCGAGTGAAAGTCATCCATGAATACATGATTTAAAGAAATCGTGGGGCTAAGTATTCGATTTGAGCAATAAACAAACAATCATAAACCAAACAACATCGATCAGCGAAACCAAACTACCGATTTAAAGATTAGTTAATGGTTTTACTCACGTGTATATTTCGGGGATGCCCAAATTGTTTCAGACCCGATGTTATAACACTTAAATTACAACGAGGTTTCTGACCAACGCTTGTGTTTGGTTGTCATATTAGCTCCCGTACTATTGACCTCTCCGACATGTACACATATAACCGTATTTAAATTCTGTACAAAGATTGCTTAGTGTTTTGTAGTTTATTTATAATTAAACGTAAACACAGCTTAAAACAGAGCCTTTTACGAGGGGGTTAAATTAATATTAGATGAAGTTGACTTCCTCCACAGCTTTTAGAAATACGAAATACAGCAAGGACAAAGAGGTGTCTATTTATTCATTCATTTTAACTTTATAATTACATCACTTTATAAACCTAACGTCCATCTAGAGGTGTTCCTTTCCCAAAATACTGAACGGAGCAAGCTTCTCACTTAGATATGATAATATAATTAATAGAAATACTAAATATTTGTGTAAAGCTTAAAGCAACGATTTTATTAGCTAAAAGAAAAAGCTTAGAGGTGTACTTAGATCTATACTCCAACCCACATAGTACTTCTAGCCTGTTGTAGCTTCTTATGTTATTGTGTATTCATTCTTTGAATAAACTTCTTCGTATGAAACAGAAAAATTGTTTATTTGTATAAATTGTCGACTCTAAATCCTTTATCTAAATAACTTATAAAATTAACTATCATTTCGACTACGAATGTGCAAATTTTATGAGAGGTTGGGTGCAGTGAACCGTCCACTTGACTGCAGTAATATACCTCTCACAGAGAATCCTAATTAAATTCATCTTGTGTTATTCATCATACTGTAAATAATATTTCCAGGACACTTCAAGGTTTTGAATTTTAACTCTATATTTTGTAAATTTGCCCCAGCCAATGCTTCTTTTTTTCTCCTCAATTATATTCTTTCTTCTCAATTAGAGAAAGAAGAAACATGTAAACTACTAAGTTAGTTGGGCTGCCTGGTAGCAGTTCACCGGAACCAGAATACCATCAAACTACTTATTTATCCTATATAAGTATATTATTGCATAGCAATAACAATTTCTTAAAATATGAAATAACATCTCGCATTTCAGTTTCAATGTTATGGCAAATACTCTTTGTGTAATGTAGGCCCAAATAAAGTATGTAATAAGAGCAGAATAATATCACTCTGTATCGAAAAGTCACGTAGTAATATTTACGTATAGTAGCAAAATTAATCCAAATTCAGTGGCTACAACATTAAACAACTCAAGTTTGGGCTGGGGTTGCCACTTTTTTTGGAAAAAATATGGTATTTTTTTTAAACTTCAAAAATAATAGTACTTTTAGAAAATTCAGAAAAAAATAGTACCTACCTACAAATTTTTCTATCTCTCGGAAACAGATTTTTTTCTGGATGGTAGGTACCCTATCTCTTGTTCTATACCATTGATAATAATAATAATAATAGAGTACGGCACGCATAATGAGGAGGGTTCTGTCTCTGGAATCCTAACCACCAGTAGCTTGGTCCCTGTACCCGATACCGGTGGGACACTATTTTTCATATTATTATATTATATTTATATATATTATATAATATTTTTATATAATCTGAATGCATTTAAAAATGTAATTTATGGTATATTTAAGTGAATAAAGAGAATAATAGTAATAATATATTTATTTCTTAGAATATGGTACATTTAAGGTTTTGACAACGTGTAACCAAAATTTAATGTCGATCGGTTGAGTAGTTACAGCGTCAAAGCGTTACACACAGTTCCAGTGTGTTCCACTTATAATTAAAATGGCGACAGTTGAGTTAGAAATAAAAATATAGTATTTTCGTACTATATTATTGTTCTATAATATATAGTACAATTCTCAAAATATAGTACGATACTATATATAATAGTACCGGTGGCAACCCTAGTTTGAGCTCATATGATTCGTTTTGACGAGTCCAACAGCTTGGGCTTGGTGAAGATGTTCTGATGATGAAGCCAGGAGGTGAATAGTGGAACTCTTTTTTAATTTTTAAAATATGTTCGCTATTAAAGCGTGTTATTTAGTTTCACTAAACTATAATTATTCTGTACTAGCGCCATTCTGGTGAGATCTTTAACTATTATTTATTTCAGCTAAACCCTTTTTAGTTTTTCCTGCATACAAGGTAGTGCTTCCTTCCATTTTCCTAAAGAAACATTCTGATCATTATGAATATTGTAATATATGAGTTTACAATGTTACGACGTATAATTAATCTAAATTTGTTTGATAATTTAATTATGCTGCTGTCTTAGATGAAGAATACCTAAAAACGGATGTAATGATGCGCAAAATTTTCCAGTTTTGATAACAATATTCATTGATATTTACGCCAATTTCGCTCCTATGTGCTACACGAATACGGTTATTGTTTGTTAAACGTATAACTTGTAGTAGTAGATAACAGGAATCGTCACAGCGACCCGAGGGTCCCAGCGAATTCATATTGTATAATTACACAAATATTTATAAAACACCCAAAAGTATGTAAATATTGAGATTATGTTATTTTCAGATTTATGATGATAACTTATTCAACGAATGGTATCAAAATCGGTTCACCCGTAGCAAGGTTATCGCATGAAATATAAAAAAAAAAACAACTCAATTGAAAATCCGCAAAGAACCTGTTTGTAACTATGAAATTTTCCTAAAGTATTAACACATTCTTGCCATTATAGTCTAGAGAATATTTCGAAAAGCGGCCCCCAAATCCCTAGCTGAGATAAAGCTTATTCTGGCAGCTGTATGGTCATCTGTCATTGAACGAATATAATAAATAGTGGTTTGGGATACATTATATTAAAGTAAAATGGCATATCTATTCCTAAGTAGATAATATCGTTTACTAGAAGAAAGTAGATTATGGAAATATTGGTATAAAGCCCAAGCTTCACTTATAATGCATGCATGCTTGTAATGCATATTCTATTCTATGTAAAACAAAATTACAAACAAAATTAGGTTCTTTGTTATAATATTATAAATTTTATCTTTTGTTCTCTGGTCAAATAATGGCTTCCTATAAATTAGTAAAGAAACTTTCGTATTACACCTTCGTAAAGAACTAAAGTTTATATTTTTCTGCAAACTATATTTTATTCATGGCATCTGCATCCGTTGACCTCTTATCACAAGGAGCAAATGGCAGTCTATTTATTCTAAGGGGTCAACGGCCATTAATGCAGAGCAACAGGTCTAACTGAAGTGATGAACAGGCCCGTGCATTTTTTTTAGTAAAATTAAGATTAATCAATATATACGACACAGTTCACTTATGGTCATCCAACACATTGGGGTCAACTTTCACTGATGCTTTCAGCTGCCCGATAAACAGATTTATAGAAGATCTCATTCTAAAGTTAGCTTTGAATTTCTCACAGTTCTTTAAAAATACGGGATACAAATGACTTAAAAAGGCGTGGTCGACGGTGGGGAAGAGATGGTGCAATGCATGGTCACCGAAGAATGTCATTACTTTGAAGAAGTTCCCGTTGATGTCAGTACGATCCATCACAGCTTCGAGCTCGTGCATGCCCCAGTCTACAGTACTGTCCCTAGAAAACGATGAATATTTTTTGAGGAATTATCACTATAAACACATTTAAACGTTACTTTAAAGCCGTCCTAAATTTTACACTTTAAGTTATGAAAATTGATGTGACTGTTGCGTTCATACATATTACTGATCTAACTAAAAATACTATAGAATCAGCAATATTACGTCTTGTTAATAATAAAAATCCAAAATTACCATTGTTTTCTTCAGTTATAAGACAAAAGAGACGAAACATAGTATTGGGAGACTAATGACGATAATGTTTTCTAGCACGTGAATAATAAATAGGTAATGAGAGAATTTATGAAATCAACTTGAAAGATTGTGCAAACATTATGTCAGTATTTACTTACTCGACTTGGTCGCCATCTTTGAAGATTTCAGGATGATGGTGAGCTGCATTAGACCCGATACTGTAGAAAGTCAAGCTTGCTGTGCAATCAATCCAGAGCCACATTTTCAAAACCTCAGTCAGAGGGGCACCACTGATGATGTACATCCATAATGGTAAAAGAAACCCGATACCATCGTGCCATTTATAGTGATTCTTGAAAAAGCCCTTGGATGTAAAATTCAAAGAAAATCTGTAATTAAATAAAGCATTAGAACTTTTCTTGCTACTTTTCTTCGTTTTGACAGCTAGATTTGAAATTATCACAAAGTGTACAATGTAACGTTAATAATTATGACCAATATTTCTCACCTCTTCAAGAAAGCTAATATAAAAAGAAAAGGGAAAAGTGCAAATTCAATGAGAAGTGTAAGTTTAGCGTATG
Organism: Euplagia quadripunctaria; assembly: GCA_963859945.1. NCBI lineage: Eukaryota > Metazoa > Arthropoda > Insecta > Lepidoptera > Erebidae > Euplagia > Euplagia quadripunctaria. The sequence continues at coordinate 6,886,190 of OY982567.1, read as the reverse complement.
AGGGTTTCTTCCTTGGATTCCAGAATACAAAAGGCTCCAGTCCACTAACTTCTAAATCCATGAGAGTATTAGGATAGAGATGATGTGAAAGTGCATGAGAAACCCGAAAGTCCCTGGAAAGGAATAAAATATTAACAATACGTATATAGTTCAGCGTTAAGGTATCTAGAAACAAAAGTAGTTTTAAGGTTACCTGTAAGACCATAAGGTTAAACTGAAGAGATACATTCTCCAGTTCGTTTTCCTGTGAAGGTAATTATGGGATGCAACCGCGGTCCACGCTAAAGAGACAGATGCCACCAGGTATGAAGCCATCACATACCAGTAATTTGTAAAAAATAAAGATAATACGGATGTTACAAGAAGAGTTCCTAAAAGACCGTCCATGATGATATCAGTTCTTTTTGATTCAGTTGCTGGAATTGTCTTAAGCACTTCTATTGCTTCTCGTTTTAAGGTTTTGTAGAAACCATCGTCATTGAATGTAAAGGGAGAGTTCCTGGGTGTTTTAGCATCTCTGACGAAGTATTTTTCTAACATTTTTCCAGCTACAGAGGTTAAATGATGAGTTTCAAACGCTTCGGTAATGTCTGTGCCCTGAAAATATATTATTTTTATTTTAGAACGCACTAGTGGATAAAATATATAAATTCATTACATTAATTAATTCTGAATAATTATTTTTATTTTTAAAGGTGTTAATACTTTTAATATAATTTGATTTGTATGTATATAATATATATTTCATTAAACATAAGATTTTCAATCTTGAACACAGGTTGTACTAAATACAAACACAGCACTGTTATCAGATTGTACTACTTCCCGATTTATTTGGATCCAATATTACGTGACAAACAACTAACAGTATGAATAACAATTTCTAAACACTTGACTTCAACTGATTCTAGACACAAAATACGAACTCAATAAATGGATTACCTTGGACAGTTCCAACCACTCTGCACCACCGGGATGTTTATTCAAAAATTCGGTGAAATCGTAAATACCATCATGTACTCTCCACAAGCCCTCTGCTCCGTCATCCATGGCTTTTCCTTCCAGCCATTGTACAGGATGCCTTAACCCTTCATCTCTGAGCGAAGGATATTTCAGTTGCGGGAAACTAACATGAGTTTTCTTTTCTGCAGCCCTTTGATGGGCTAGTTCTATATATTCTATCCCTTTAGGTGCCATTTTATTTAATAAATAATAGATATGTGGCTGTGAAATCGTGCGCACAGTTTCAAATAGAGAGACAGTCTAAATCAATTAACGAGCTCATTACGGACATTTATATTGTAACATTGTTGCGTAATAAGTATTATTACGCAGATGTTTTGTAAACATAAAATTTATTAGTTTAGTTATCATTATTATTAAAAGATAGTCATAAATTAAATAAATAACTATAGGTATACCGATTGAGTAAATAGATAATAAACGACAGATACTTTGTTAATATTTTAAATCCGTTAATTGCGTGTTTATTAAAATCTTTATCTACCTATGAAATTGCCGTTTTGTGTGAAAAAAATTAAAAACGACTTTTTTTTCTATATTAATATTGCTATTAATCAAAGTAATCACCCAAGCAATCGATGCATCTTTACCAAAGCAGTGGCAGTTTATTGATGCCCTTCTTGAAGAAATCAGCTGGACGGGAGGCAACAAATTCTTCTAAGGCATTTTGTACTGGCTATCGGGTATTTAATTTTTTCCCGTTAATAAGTTATCCAAATTCTGGAAAAGGTAGAAGTCTATAAGGTCTGGTGAGTACGGCGGATGACAAAGAGCTTCCAACCCCAGCTCTTGCAACTTGGAGATCTGCATGTCTGCTGTGCAGTATAAGGTCGCGCGTTGTTGTGCAGGAGCAGCGAAGACTAACGATTGACCAAAGCTGGTTGGAAATGTGCGAGCTTCTCCATCATTGTGTTCAGTTCTTTACAGTACACATCTGCAGTAATGCTCATCCCGTTTTGTAAGAAGCTGTGATGAATCACACCAGCGCTAGACTACCAAACAGTGACCATCACTTTTCTAGGGGTACGTTTTCTTTTAGAGCATTGTTTAAGTTCTGAACCAGGATTCAATCAACTTACTAAGCGCTTGCCATTGTTAAACAGAATCCATTTTTCGTCGCAGGTAACAAAACGGTTCAAAATGCCTTCAGGGCAAGGCACGTCTCGACGCGTACTTCGCGCTGGCGATCATTGAGTTCGTAGGGCACCCATTTGTCAAGCTTTTTTACCTTGCCAATTTGACACAAATGGACCAATGTAGCTTTTGACGCTAACGTCAAAAGCAGCTGCTAATTCAGCCGTAGGTTGAGTATCATCAGCTTCCACATCGCCTTTAATTCGTCATTGTCGACCTAAGTTTTCGGACGATCTCGAGGTTCATTTTTCAGGTCAAAATTTTCAGAACGGAAGCGGGCAAAACAATAACAGGCGATGCGTTGGTTTGTAATGTTAGCTCCGTAAACGTCGTTGATGTTGCGTGCCGCTTTAGTACAAGATCCGGTATAATAAATATATACCCTCATCTGTTATTTATTCGGGATAAGAAATAAATGATAGACAATATTCACATTGGATAATATTAGATAATTAAATTTATTTAACCTACTTCCCTCATTGGTTATTTAAAAAAATCGTACACTGGTTAAAAAAATATATACCCAACAGAATTGGAAACGTAAAGGTTGCCGCTTTCACCACTGCGCAACTGTGGGGTTGCCAGGAATAATTGAGTAAATGTTGTTTACTACCCTCATCAGTTATTTGAACGAAAAAATGTCAAATGAAAGCATATATATTTTATTCTTAATTTAACTGTATTATTATTTTTTTTTGTTGGAGAGACTTCCACCATGCTGAAAATCTTTCCAACAAAAGAATTTGCGCACGGTATATGTAAATTCATTAATTATTATTGTATTAAAAAAAAAACTTCGATGTGGCTTCATGCAACAGATGCAAGCTGTGTCAAATTAAAATCTGAAGATTGTGGCTGGTTTTTAGATGGCTATTTGAAGCCCAGGTGCTTCGAAGGAGATCCCACACCTTTGCAAGTTGAGGATGTACTAACGGTATTGGAGAGAAAAGAACTCGATGAAGAAGTAGAATTAGATTTTGATGTACCCACTTCTGACGAATCAGAATCAGACGACATTTTTAACTGATAAATTTTTATATTAATAAAAACATGTAATTATGTAATTTTTAATAAATAAATGTGTGTGAAAATAATTTTATATTATTGTTAATGTTGAATCTGCATTGAATTCAGTATTTTATCTATATTACGCGCTTATGCTATTATATATAATGAGAAAAATCTTCATCAATAAAAACTGGCTCTATCATTGTCTGTCACATGAAGTTGCGCGCGCAACGCATCTTTGTCACTCTCACCATTCGCATTTTAAATTTAATTATTTAATATTATCCGGGTGCAATTTAACTAGGTAACCTATTTGCAATGTGTCAATGTGAATAGTATCTTAGTAGCGACTTCGTCGAATAAATGATTTATTCGACGAAGTCGCGGGCAATAGCTAGTATTATAAATGCGAAACTAACTGTGTCTGCCTATCTGTCTGTTATGCTTTTACGCCGAACCTGCTGAAATAACTTTTATTCCTACCAATTTGCCATTCTAATTTAAAAGAATAGTATCCCTTGAAAATAGGTATTGCCATGACAATTAATCAAGCTCAAGGAGAGGCACTAAACCAGGTGTACATTTAGGAGAGTGCTCATCGTGGGTGCAGCAGCGCTACGACCTCGCGACGGAAGTTTCTGACTGAAGACCATGGTTCTGTCCATATCCCAAAACGAAAATGCGTGAGATGCCACCGGCTTATTTTGCGAGGACGTTATGTTGGCCAAAGAGGTGGCGGAAAAGGAAACAAAAAAGGACGAATACTCTCCCATCTCGCAGAAGACGCACTAAGCGCTGAGAGCGCAAAACGTCCTTGTGTGGTAACGCCCCTCGCACTCAACATTGGAGTCGCCTATTGTTTAACAGGCGGCTAAGTTTGTCAGGGTACACAGTGATTTCCTGTCTAGAGTATACTTGATATCCCGGCAAGTAGGAATCCGTGATGTAAAACAATGTGGTTTTAGTCGGTCGGTCGGTTGAGTTCAACATACTTTAGATAAAAAAAACATTTAGAACAAAAGTATTTTGTGCCCATGGGCAACTATATATGGCGTGCTCAAAAGTATCAAAGCCACAAAATATGTAAAAGCTAAAAACGCGTTAAAAATTATAAGCTACTAGCTGTTGCCCGCGACTTCTTTCGCGTGGAATTTTTTTTCTGAAATGTTCTAATTTTCTGCGCATTTTTCTTAATTGTTTCTTTCATGAGGATCTTCTCCTGATAATAACAAACACAAAAAAAAAATACTAATTAGCGAAACCGGTCCAGCCGTTCACGCGCAATGCCTTGACCAAGGGAAATAGAGATTCATTTAGGTATATCGGATTACCAAACGGAATACTGATATCATCGGCCATTTTGTGTAGATGTAATTTCCACCATAATAAATATGAAGTATAACGTTGTTCAATAATACGAATGTTTCACCAAGTTACATGTAATAATCAGATACACAATTCAATACAAATCAGATTACAAATAAATAAAATGGAGCCGACGAGTTTTCAATGTCTCAATCAGTTTTGCAATACCAAAACTGACCTTTTTGTCAGATGACATCTTTGCAACTTCATCCGGCATAGAGCCGCTCCAAAGATAAAAAACAATCGTAATATAAAAAGTTTGCAATGCTAATTCAACTATAAACAAAACATTAAACACGATATCCAGACTCAACCAGCCCGAAAAGCACGCACCGTCAGATATATATAGATGTATGCTCTTTACTTATAGATACGTACGTAGATACCACTTTTTTTATTTTGTAATTATTTATTACAATTACTTAATTAATATAGAGATTGTTAAAAACTTCAAGAAAAAACGGCAACGAAAAAAGAGGAAACAAAGCGTCATGACGGTGAAAGGTACGGGATTGAAAGAAAGGGCTATCCTTCTGATAGCCCTTTCCTTCAATCCCGTACCCACTGTAGTATGAGTACGCTTTAAAATGCCATTGCAAATGCATATCTTCAAGTCATCACTCTACTGCGTTGCGTCTCTTCACGCAAAAAATAAAAATGAACTTTGTCGCGTCGCGTCACAAACTGATTAACGCGACAATATAGGACACAGATACAGAATGACTATTTGATATTTTCACGTCGCTTTGCGTTGTCGCGTGTATCGCTCACAAAGAACAACATAACAGACCACTTACCAATTTAACCCACCCCACCACCCAGTCCACCTCTAAGGGTGGAAAATTAAGGATTTAATACAGCTTATTACAATTTATCACGATTTACAAGCATTGAAGTAGGTCATACTTTTTTAAAAGATAATTATTAGTTTTATTAAACTAAATAAAAGGATTATTATATTCGTTCTAAGAAGATAAATTAGTACAATCAGCGTTATCTCGTGTTCTTTTATCTTGCTTTAATGTTTGCTACAAAATGTAATTATTTACTTATCGGCCTTATCTTTAGAAGCTAATTGAACACTAGATAATATGAAGTCAACTAGTTCAGCTAGATGAGTATTATTAGTTATGCGTCACCGAGTATTAAAGAATTCCGAGTCGTGATACTCAGAAGTGGAATAAAAGGTTTTGAATATTTTCCAAATTAAAAAAATGTCATCTAGTTCAAAAATGAACGGATTCAAAACTATACACGCGAGCTTCCTTCAGCTTAAATACCCATCTTTGAGAGATGAGAGTCTTATAGATTCAGTATGATGATCTAATACCTCGCTAGAAATCAATGGACAACGGTGCAGAAGGCAAAGAATACGCCATACGCAATAAATTATATGGTTTAACCAGGTGGTGAAGAGTGGCATATATATATATATATATATATATATATATATAAAATACGTTACAGGAACCAATAACACAAAATAACCAATAACTATTTCTTGTAACCCAAGTTTTATTAAACCAATATACATTTATTTACGATTTCCAAATTGTAAATTATAGGATACCGATATAACAGAAGCGTTTGAAACTCATCACTTGAACCCAGCAACACAGAAAATGCTTACTCAATATTATGTCAAAGATGAGAAGATTCCCTGTAATTCGCCGTTCACGTTCAAAGAGGACGGCTTTTACAAAACGCTTTTAGGGCGGTTTCTGAAGAACTTAAGAAAATTCCTAAAGACGAATATAAAACTGCAAATAGAATAACTCACTGGTTTATTCATATCGTTGTTAATTAGTTCAGCTCTGGCGTGCTGTGAATAATATAGTAGTGAAAATGTGGTATGTTTAAACCTCTGCCAACTTAGCTTTGTTGACGGTAGCATGCCACAATTTTATACAAAGGAAGACGAATGGGAGGATGTACTCATTTAACACAAGCATGTGGTCTTACAGGTAGGTTTTAATGGAGTGTTTATAACTTTATTATATTTTTTCTTTCTACGATTTAGAAGGTATTTAATTAAATTTGATTTATGTATTATCATAATGGATAGATCATGTATTTGGTAGATGATCAAGTAAGATTATATAACATAAATACATAGCTGACGAATATGTAAACATCAAAATGACGTCAGTGTTTAATTAACATATAAATCTATTAGTATTACCCTACTAAGAATCATTAAGATAAGCTGTATTAACTGATTAAGTTAAACAATTTTCTTGTTTTATGCCACGTAATGCTTTTAAAAATAATATTATAATTGAAGAGGCTTCACGTATCCGACTAGGTGTTACGTTACGTACACTAATAACAGAAACCTCCTCCAAATATCAGCATTTAGTTTTGTTAGAAAGAAACGTGATGCTTATAGTCTATATCTAACTGTCTCGCACTGCATTGAAATTATTTTCGAAAACTTGGGAGTTTTATAAAAACAAACAAGGCTTTAAAATCAACCCAATAAGAAGAATGCAGCCACTTATGAAACATATTTTGACACTTGCAAGTAAATAGTTTTTTAAACAAGAGTGGATACTAAGATAAAGTATGGCATGAAGAGATAACGGTATCAAATCAAATCAAAACCATTTATTTCAATTAAACCAATAATAGGTATTTTTGAATTGTTAGGAGTAGGAGTCAGTCAGACTAGGTCAGCCGTGTAGCTAGTTTTGTGTTCCAATACGTAGATCCTATGGAAAAAACAGGCAAAAAACTTGTAAGCGTAAATAAAATGTGAGGACAATGTAACATACCTATTATTCTAAAATATAAATAGACGCGCTAATTACAATATACATATTTAAGTAACAGCAGTCCGGAGATGACCAGCCCCGACCAACGGCACCTGTTCACGGTATGGCACCGGTATAATACCAAAAGCCCAACTTTTTCAACTTCTCAAACTTCGTCCTAATTTTATGAATATTACAATTTTATGTTTTATTTAATGTCCTTACAAGGATTCTTAAATCCGTAGAACGTCTTTGTTACCATTGTATCAGGTTCAAACCTTAACTACATACGTTTGTTTATTCAAACAACAATTTAATACGAAAATGTGAATCCATTTTTATATAAAAAATGTATTCCAATTTAAGGACCTGATGAATGACACTTATGATTTTTCGCAAAAGTATTCACAAAATACATTTAATTAAATAAATTGTTATCAGTTCGCCTTTCATTTTTTTTTTATTTCAGGGATTTTAGGGTATTTCACGTGTTATCCCAATACACTTATGGATTTAGAAATTATCTCCTTTGAACCTATTCTGATCTTTAATCCGAGAAAAGGTAAACCTCTACATGAAAAGTTGTGAGTTATAACTGAAATATATATTATACCCTTTCTCTTGTTAATAAGTTTCATCAGTTAGAAAAATTAATTTAATTATTGTTATCTTTACGCTGTAGGTGTTTCTCTTGAGTAAACTTTGTGTATATTAATTTTACGTCCGAACACAAGTACCTACCGTAATTTGACATCTTGCTCTTTGAGATTAAAAGCAATAATTTATCTCATAGTTAAACAATGTTTAAACAAAGCAATATTGGTAAGCCACGTTTAATGTGAATATTTACTAAAAAAACATTTTTGAACTTGTATCGGTCAGAACCCTTATTAATTGAAGCGTACTAATTTAATTAAATCAACAATAGAATTTATGAAGTTTTCAAATTGTAAAATAACATATCCAACATATTTATTTTATTAGTTTGGCCATACAGTTTTTTTACAGTTTAGCAAAAACTTGCTTGCTAAAGATTTGAATTCACATTTTTAAATCATTATACATTTCAGATTGCTATGTAACGACCGCTGGTATGATGCCTTAAGGTTTACTGTCTCGATTGACTGAAGAACCTGTACTACACGCGATTTCCACATGGCTATCCATGAATATATTGGAAGTTTCATATTCGCTGCTATAGCAGTAAATGCCGCACATCATCATCCTGACGCTATCAAAGATGGCGACCAACCAAATATAGACGTTTTTTTTTAATATCTAATTTAAGTCTATATAATTTATTTAGTATACTAGCTTAAGCAGTTTTGACCTGTGGTTATGGTAACTGCTTTAATTCTATAAATGACATGATATAGCCCTTAAAAAACCCTAACAGGCCTTTAAAAAAAAGTAGATGACAAATCGGCTTCAATACAAATCAAAAATTTGCAAGTAGTAGGCATATAGACCAGAGATACAAATATTTTCTTTAAAATCATGCGCACTGAACCATCAGTAGTATACAAATAAAACGTAATGGTTTTCCTTTTATAATCCTTGGATAAAATATACCTACCATCGAACACATTCTCCTACAAAAATACGACAAACTTTTGTAGGATTAAACATACTTTGTGTTCATGCGTTTAATTTGCTATCGCAATAATAAATCAAACCATACAATGAATGTTCCTGTGAAAATCTGTTATAATCTCAGATCATAGAAACAAGAAACACTTTGTTTCTCTATGATCTGAGATTGTGATATAAATACTTGTGATAAAATAACTAACTTTTTAAATTATCGTTTATTACAGTGGCATTATTATAATTAAAAAAATTATAGCTACCATAAAAATATTATACTTATCAAAAGCACGATATTTCATAACTTCTTTGTATTTCAAAAGCATAGTTTTAACATTATTGGCTACACGTCACGTCACACCGCTGGCACAGGCACGAAGCGTCTGATATCTCAACTGTGCTTAAAACTGAATTTAATCACATTTTAGTTGTTGCTATTTTTTTAGGTCCGATCAAACATTTATTGTACACCTATATTATCGCAAGAATCATTATTTATTATTCTGCATTATAATTTTCAAAAAACTTGGTTAATTTTATTCATAGTACTTTAAATATTACAAGCAACCTCAAATTATTTTCTGTTGATATAGTTAATGACAATGTCTTTGCTGTAATTACTTTATTCAAAGACCACACTCTCCATTATATGTCTCATACATTAGATCATGGGATTTTCAGGCACTTTCATTCCATATTTGTTTAAAAGTTCGGGGCAAATGATCGAGTCTCGACTCAGTTAAAATTGGTACCAGGACAAATAAAAGAAACAATGCGTACAAAATTCAAAACAATAAAACAGCTTCATACCTAATTAAACACAAACTGAGGGTGTAATTTAAGCAATTAATGAATTGTGAAACAAGCTTATTAGAACATTTTCAACTGTGGCTAACATTTATAATTTAGGATGTTTGTGAAATATAATTTATTCTCCCAATAAATGCGAATATGATATCTGTATTTTAATTTTTCTTCGCGATTTAGTATTAATTGTTAAGATTATAGTGTTCTTGGCATCTGCACATTGGCTAAAACTAATAATATTAGGTACTGCAGAATAAAAACGCATAACGTGGAGTTTTTTTTTTCGCTTTAGAAAGTGATTAAGAATTCAAAAGGCAGAGTATTACGCTTAATTGTAAATACGTAGCGTCAACTGGTCCTGTTTCAATTGAAATCTTTTCATGATGGATCACTCACTATAGTTTAAAAAAAGACAACACAGTTAAATAATATTTTTTTCCGGTCAAGTCAAATCTGTTCTGTTTCAGTTTCTAAGAGATCTATTTTATTTTGTTCATACGTTGTTATACAACTAATTACGTGATGGCTTTTTAATAAAGAAATTCGTACCGTGAAATAAATATTATTAATAATAATTACACATCGCAGACACGGCCGTCTGGTCCCAAACTAGGCAAAGCCTGTACTATGGTAACCAGACTACTGATAAACATACTTATATATTTCTAAATACATAAATTTTATAGATAAATTACACCCAGACAGAACAAATTAACATGCTCATCACACAATTATTTGTCCTGGGTGGAAATCGAACACACGGCTTCTTGCTCAGCAGTCAGGATCACTAACCATAACACCAACAAGAGACATAGAACAACATAATATTTACAAAAGAAATAATCCTACTAATATTATAAGCGTGAAAGTTTGTGAGGATGTATGGATGGAAAAACTACTAAGCCGATTGCGATGAAACTTGGCATGTAGCTGGAGACCTGGACTAATAAATAGGCTACTTTTTATCCCCATATTCCCACGGCATCGGGACTTTCGCGGGTGAAACCAATTCATAAATTAAAGATATGAGTTTAGTTAAAAACTAGCTTTTTCCCTTGGCTTCGCTCGCGTTAATTTAGGTTTTGTCAATCTAAAGTCATCGTCTTATTCCTAGGGAACAGAATTATTTTCAGGATGAATTGAGGGGTACAAAACATTTTATAGGGGACCTCCTATGAAATGTTTTGTACCCTTAAAATGTTTTTCTTTTTGTGCAGTGCCGCTCCTGTGGAGACGGCTTAGCGGAGTGAGGTTTTTGTACGTACAAAACAAGCGAGGAATGGGTGCGAGGGATGTGTGCTGTGTGTGAAAAACATACAGGCTACACAACTTCGCACCGCTCATTTGCGCACTGTTTGACAGCGTCGTTAAGCATCCTCGCAACGCTCGGGTGGAAACGCAGCCTAAGCGTAGGACTGTTCGCTCACACCGATGCATTTTTCTCACTTTAAGCATTTTTATACCCGACGCGTTTACATGTACATAATCAACCTTGATTATGAAACTATTTAACTGGATAAGGATTAATCATGATATGAATGTCATCATCTTTCAATTCTACCCATGTTTTGATTGGATTTACTAATTTGAACAAAAACGGTTATTGTAACTTAATTTAACTTAAGTTAGATATATATTTGTATATTGTAGCCTCGCGGACATTTTTGTAGGTAATACCATGATTTTTTATACCATCAAGTATTTTCGAGGTGCACGCCAAATAATAACTTTTCACCAATCAGTTTCGATACCTTGGATTACATTATTAAATATAAAATATGTATAGCCTATGTCACTCGCTAATAATGTAGCTTTATATAAAAGTATTTTTAAATTGGTTCCATAGTATCTGAGTTCATCGATTACAAACCAATATACAAAAATACAAGTCAAGAAAAGTTTTCTCTTTATAATATTAGTTTAGATTAGCTCATTTCACTTTAAATTTAACAAATTTTGACACGTGTTAATCTATTTACTAATTTAAATACACCAAACTTCTAGGATACTCGTACTACGTCATGCAAATTAGATTCGTCCCTCGAGAATTTTAAAGAATTAATGTCCCATGTATGACAAATTACTTTACGTACATGCTATAGGTATATTTAGCGAAAGTTATTTATTAGAGATGATGGTCATATCATAAGTCATAACAAATAAGTTTTGTTTTTCCCATGAAACAATTTTTCCCCAAAGATATTTCAAATTGAATTTCTGTCTTCTTATCCTGAATCAAATCTTTAGAGATCAGATTTGATTTGATGATGATTGGTTTATTGGCGTACCTGTGTACGTAAATAACTAATGTTGAGATATAAAAGTATATATAATATAATACGTTACACCTGGAGTTATTGGTACAGTATACCATTCCTATTACATTTACAAGAGATTAATTTCTAAAATGTCGTTTGCCTATTGGAGTCCCCCATAAAATGTATAAGAATTGTTGGTTTATTAGCCAATTTCCATAACCGGTAACTCCCCTCTTATTTTGAATGTGCTCAGGTTCAACTTATCTCCAGATCTAGCTATCAATTTTACGCAAATTGGCTATTCATCCTCATATAACCGTGAGTTATTGTCGGACGTACGCATTGCGGATAAACATCTTTATTTACATCGAAAAATCTCCAGTTATATAGTTGCAATTGTATGTTGAAATTGTACCTGAAATTTATTTCACTTTTTCTTGCTCATCATACTCAATTGATGTTTACACTGTTCTCGAACACGACACGGGAACAATTTAATAATGGCACACTATTCTTCAACATGAATTGAATTTTATAGTAAATGCGATCCATTGTCATTATTAAACAATATAACAAATGTTGCTCCAGAAAATCAACGGAAGAATATGTCTATGTATAGCAAAACACATTAGACTAATACCACTTCTGTTAGATCTAGGTGGAACTTTTCTGTGCAATAAACTTTGAGGAAGGCATCTTTACTGACGGGAAGCGAGCTTGGCCACCAGTGGTGTCTCTCTGGTGGTCGTGTGTATCGAGGCGATGCGCTTATGGGTGGCCCTGGATAAGGCGGAGGTCTGCATCGTTGGCCGGAACTCCCACATGGGATTTGGAGGTGGACGTGTTCGCCGAAGTTTGTGCGTTCCGTTAAGGTGCAGTATACTGCACCGTGTTGCTACAGACGGTTCGATTCCGACACACTGAATAACTGAAAACGCCGGTGGTGGTGGGACGGCATTTTTATTGAATTTGCGCTAGGGTGAGGTCTTCATAAAGGTCTTGAATAGGTTTAAAGGTACTTAATTCATTTATAATCATTAGCTATTTTACAAAAAAAAATACAATAGGTTTTTATATTTTTTTTTGGAATATTACGAGAATCGTAATATTCCAAAAAAATAATGAAATTACCGAACTTCAATCGCTTCCTATATTTGTTACACTTCATGAGCTTCACTTTTAAATACATTTCATTGGTAAATTTCAACTTTATTCTTGGCACATGCTTTCATCCAAAGAATATCGTATATTTTTTAAGTCAAGAAATAAGAAAAAACACAAACTGTGCAAGTGAAGCCCAGTAGCAGTAAGGAACAAAGGGCTACCGACTGCTCTTTATTGTTTGACTCACAATATAAAACCTCCTTTCACGTCAAACGACTTGAACGAAAAAAATAAACCAGAAAAGGAGAATTATTTTCATTTCACCATGAAATAACGCCGTGCTAATGACAACTGATTAAACTCTCGGTTTATATTGACCTGGGAATAAAGATTTTTTTAAATTTTTCCGTTTCCAAGCAGTACAAATACGTTTAATTAATCATTTTGAACATTTTTTACTTAAGACAATAAAAGGGATCAAATATAAAACCCGTTCAAAAAAAGGAGACTATCTGATATTGAACGTAGAAATTATTGATATAATTGTACTTTTAAGAGGATTATTGAAACCTTAAGATATTCAAACTTCTCACAATTACCAACAAATCTCAAAAATACCTATGTGGTATTGTAAGCCAATCTATATATGGACATTAATTAAGTGATCAATAATTTTTCAAGTGCTTGCAGGTTGATTACTTGTAAGTTTTTTTTTAGTTAAAAAAAAATCATAAAGATAAGGTCCCGTAGAAGGTGTAAAAAACTTTATTAATATAGTTCATTTTCGTGTTTACTGATGAACGCTGACGCTTTAATGATGAACACATATATTGCAAGTGACAAACCAGCAAACCTGAGGGATCTAGATAATGTTCTCGAAGGCTTCTGCAGTCTATCAAGCAACAGTGTAGCTCAGTGTGGTAGATTATGGCCTATCCCCTTTCCGATGGCAAGAGTGAGTGCTCAATCCTGATAGTTGTTACCTTTGTAAAAAAAGATTATTGCAATTTTGTATGTCCTTTAATTCTAAAAAAAAAAAACTACACAGTCTGTCATTATTTATAATTTAACAATTTATCTCCACGAGAAATAATCTCATATAGAATAATTATCGTCATATTAATATAATTACAATAAATTACCCTTAGAGGGCTGTATTGGAAAGTTTTGTACGTGCATTAACTACGACAGATATCTAACTGAGATGTTGAGAGGTTGCTATATAGCCGATGGAATGATGCTTTTATAAGCTATCACAAAGTGGTAAATCAGCAATCAATATATTTTTTTAATTTTAGTAAAAAAATTGCACATCACATCTAAATCATATACACATCAAAACTAATTAAAAATATATAAATATATATACGGGCTATTTACATGCATGCGTCATAAAATTCCTCCACATCGTCGCCTACTGGCAGTGTTCGAAGAAGGCTGGCAGCATTGCCACGTTGAATGGCAATGCTAATTATCTGTGCAAGAAAAAGGCCCGCCTTCTGGTCACGAGAAGTGTCGATCAATCACTTAGCTATAAATATTGCATGGCGATATCCACTTACACCAAACATACCTCAGAGACATTTAACGAAGTTCAGCCGAACTACGTAGTAACTACTGATCCTACATTGCGCAATGCAAGTTCTAGTGCTGTATAGTATATCATTATATCTCACACCTGAAAATGACTTTTAAAAAATAAGATCCAATACTTTCACACATACAGAGATTGAAACAAATTGAGAATACGATACAGCTCATATTATATTCGCGCTGCTCACCGTCTGCTGCGCGAAACTAATCACCCATTTAAAGAACAATGGTTAACCGTAATAAATAACGTCTAGCATATTCTGCATATGTAGGGTAATTGTCGGTATCTGATTTCATTACGTCGAACAACATGTTCGCAATATCTGTTCGAGACGGACAACGTTTTGTTCCCACTTGAAATATGCAATCGATGCTACAACTGCCATCGATACTAATGCACAACTTAGCATCGCTCTTAAGGCAACTTCCTTTACGCGTCAAACAATCGTGGTAGAGAATTTAATTTAAACCGTGTGCGTGATCAACATTCGTACACCACACGTTAAAATCGTTCAGCAAAAGATCTAAATTTGATAAAAAAAATGTGATTTGACCATACTGGTTTAGCGGTGTCACCCTCACTCTAGGTGACTTCACCAATTCCCACCTCGGCACTGGACTGAATGGTACCTGTTTAGCTCAATCTTCTTCACCGAACGATGGTCACACACATACGAACGATGCGTTGAGTGAAGTACCCGCGCTTTTATTTTTCAACATACTAAACGTGTGCTTTATAAATTCCGACACTTTTTCACTTTTTAACGCAAATAGTAGGTGGGTGCATGAGATAGAATCACGTGGATCCTATGCCACTTGTAATCACACATGTAAATTGCTTTTAAAAAATAAGATCACATACAGAGAAAGTAAAACAAATTAAGAATACGATACAGCTCACGTTAGTTCCGCGCTGCTCGCCGTCCGAAGGAACGTGACACGCCTTCCGAGTTCAATAACAAATAATTAACCTTTTAAAGATTTCCCTCTTTTTAGATGATCTAAAATATTTGTACATATAATTATGTTTTATAATAATTATTAGAAATGTATTCATACTCAGTTCCTGATTTGGCTACAAAAATGATCTACTAATTCGAAAATGTGACAAGCAAGATTTTGATTTTGATTTTGCACCCCTAGAAAATAATAAAATTTTGACTGGCCTGGTGGCCTAGTGGTTAGTGACCCTGACCGCTATGCTTATAGGTCGTGGGTTCGATTCCCACCTGAGTCTGGGTGTTCTTTGTGTCCGTTGTTTCTATGTCTGTAAAGTCTCCCGCGACACAGGAGTAATTCCTAATGCGGGAGTTGTAATTAAAAAAAAAAAAAAATGTGGCTTAGTAATTTGCAATAAAAAATATTATAACTATAAATTGAGATAAAAATCTCCTATCTCTCAAGTTGGACCAAACGGCACATAGTGTGCAAAATGTCATTAAAATCGTTTCATTAGTAGTTCATCGTGGACAAAAACATGACACGAAATTTTGATTTATAAAGATAGAGAAGATTACGAGAGAAAAAAAAAGATTTTATCTATACAGAGTATATCTCACAATGGAACACTTACTTAAATCACATGACTAGCATGCAGTTACAAAAAGAATTTTAAAGAAAGTTATGACCGTTTGAATTTCCAGGTGTTTCCACCTCCGTTTCTCATAAAAGTAGTTGGAATGTGTAAATTTAAAGATTATAAATCGAACATATGTTTAAAAAAAAAAACTATTTACCTACGCTTAAATGATTCATCAGAAAAAGTACTAGAATGTAGGTTAATATTACCAAACATTTTTCGGAGAATCCCTCGTCATGAAGCAAATGTTATTCTTCTGTTATTTTACAAATATGCCATTTTTTATAAGCTTTGTTCACAAAATTAAAGTAATTATGTTTAATACCTCCTTAAGTGACTAAAAAGAAGGGTCTTTTGTAGTCAATGCTGAACATGGGCCACTTCCAATGTGCGCTAAAGCACCCAGTCCTCCGCCTTCCGAATGTCAAATGGTCTATGACTGTTCGTGATTACCGATTGCGACTTTTATGAAAAATCCACAGCCGTGTCGGATGTGTTCATTGCACAAGGCCTGCTATAAACCTTCGACGACTTATCACGTAATCGGTAATAGACAAGTTCGGGATCTGTTAATTTGCCAGGATAACGCCATAATCACTGCGCCAAGTTGACAATGGGTTGGTAAACGAAGAAATCACACGAAAGACTTTAGAAAAAAAAGTAAAAGTAAAATATCAATAAACATGCCGTAGTTCATTGTGTTTGCACAACTTAATAAATTTATAAAAAAAAGGTTATAGAAATAATAATTTAATTTCAAGGTAAAAGCGGTTTTTTAAATTTTAAAAAGTGTTAACCATTAAAATGTTTATTTAAAAGTTTTTTGTAACTTTCCACCAACACTCGTCGAGTCTATTAATTGGTATTTTTTAAAGAAAATAAAAAATACATGAAATACAGAAATGTGACACATAATTTATGTTGTTACAACAGCTCCTCTTCACTGTAAATAAATTATGCGCATTAAATTAACAATTTACCATGTTATGAAATATCACGTGTTGTAAGAGTATATGTTATTTCTTTCTGTAAATAAAATACTCATAAATACAGGTTTGCATATTAATAATACTGTTATTATGAAATATGTTGTATCACATGTTTTAAATATTTGAATTCAAATTGAAAACTCAAAGTAAAATGTACCTTTATTTTACTTTGATTTATCTTATATTTGCTTTCCTCGCGGCTTCGCTCGCGTTTTCCTTTTCTGCCTTACGTACGTACCTTTTTTTGTCTTTCTGTTGTGGGTATGCTAAATTTCATGATGATCAACGGGTACTCTGTTGAAGCGTGAAAGTGTAACAAAACAACAAACTGACATTTGCGTTCATCATATTGGTAAGTGATTTAGAAATCATATATTACTACTATGATACAATTTTTATAAAAACATTATTTAATAATTGAAGCATAATTTTGGCCAAATAGGCCTTTTTGGCATGAAAAATACAAAACAGTTGTGTTTCCGACCCACGAGCAGCTGGTGCGCTGTGTGTGCTAAGTGCGTGGTAAACTGTGAAGCTAACAGTGAGATTCCTTTACAATCTATTTGTAATAAAATCTCAAGTCTCGTGTTAAAGACTTTTTTCTACCGAAGGTTTTAATCGCAATACTCCTTTTTTAAATAATTGTAACGTTCATTCACTATAATGTAAGAAATTCAGTTTTAACGACATGATTGAACCTGACATTCCTTATTTTACCTGTTTATGTAAGACAAAAATTGCCTTTTCGCCTTGAGCTTAAAAAAAATTGTGAATCATTATACGAATTATAATTAATAGGTATAAAAATTGTTGATTTCTAGTTAACAGTAATAATATTAGTTATAACGTGTCTCACTGGCGTAAAAATGAAAAAAATACGACAAATAAAATAGGAATATAAGAAATGAATTACCTAGAAATTCATGGTGTTGTATGTAAAGAAATTCATTAGCTTTCTGATTTATTTAGAATAAAACCAGGCAGTCTCCTATCTAGGTCCTGGTTTAGCACACTTCAAATATCTGTGCCATAAAATACATTGATTCGTTACCATATTGAAAGTTTCAGCTTCTGCATGAAGGAGATGATAAAATAAATAGTTGTTGTAATCTTTTTTTACGCAAGAAAGTATATCAAGTTAGTACACATAAGTCCAGCGGAGCCCTAAATGAAATGTAAAAAAAAATTAACGAGCAATCAGCGGAGACGACTACTGCCGGCCATTACTCGAAATGAGCTTGGAGATCTCTAACTTTTGCTAAAGAGTAAATATTCTGAGAGTTCGAGATGCTTTAGCTCTTTTTCTTTGTTACTAGACAAGGTTTGAAAATTAGTATTTAAATGCATTTAAAAAAAATCTATTTTAGTCTTTCATTTTATTGTACTTTCAAACTCTCAGTTTTAACAGTATTATCGCATGTTGTCCTCTCAAATACCTCAATCAATACCCGAGTGGTGAGCTTCCTTAATCAATACTAATTATAAAGATGTTTTAACGTTGTATTCTAGAGGTATACTAAAGAATAACATAATACGTGACGTTGAATATATTTAATTAAATTATTTTAGTTATCTATCACTTTGGTAGGCTCTGGCTTATTTTGAAACAGACAAACTGTTGACTGGCGCTTAGTTTCTGGATCGTATTGATAAATTCAAGGATAAGTCACCTGTCATAATGTCGTAAACGTGCCGACACAAGCCTGCAACAAACTTAAGTATCGTATCATGGCACCATTCTACGTGAGCCGGCTTCGGAGCGTCGCCGTCGATGAGATTTTGAAAAACCATAAACTATGATGCTCTTCATGCGAAGATGCTCATGTAAAATCTTGTGAACGCGTTCTGAACCAATCTTAAATAATTATGTAATCTCTTTATACATAGTTCACAGATTCTCTTCAATTACATATTTAATTTCTGACACGTTTTCTTTCATAACAGCTGTGACTTCTATCTTTCATAACTGTTAAACTCTGGTTGGTTTTTGTGAATGTGTAATGTGTGTGTGTGTTTGTGTAATGTTTATAATTATTAATAAAGTATCTTTTTAAAAAAGTATCACCGAGTTTAATGCACCTCAAAATACCCAAATCGCTTCAAGTGTGCCTATAAAATTTGAAGAGTTCCCTCGATTCCTTCAGGATTTCATCATCAGATCCTCACCTGATGACCATGGGACTACCTGGGAAGTATATCCTTTCAAAGAAAAGAAGAATTTTCCAAGTCGGTCTAGGTGTCTTTGAGTAATCGGTGAACGTGCATAAAAAAAAATATACAGTTAAACATAGAACCTCCAACCGTGTGGTGACGCGGCAGTAGCGTAGTGGCCAAGGCGTCGGACTTGCGATCAAGTGGTTGCGGGTTCGAAACCCACCCAGTGCACTACCGACGTGAACCCAATCTTAACCCAAGCATTTCGCTTAGCTGGAGGGGTTAACAAGAATACTAGTAATGTGTACCCACGTTGCTAGTATTGCTAGTATTAGTAAAAAAAAAACAGACTACTGATAAATATTATTATAGATACACCCAGACACAGAACAAATGATCGTTCTCATCACACAATTATTTGTCCTGGGTGGGAATTAAAGCCACTACCTCTGGCTCAGCAGTAAAGATCACTAACCACCTAATGGTTACAAGAGGCCCGTTATAAGCTATTTAAGCTTCTATTAAACAATATTTTGCTCTAGGAATATAAAATAGAAAAACTCAAAAATGACTCCGGTAATTCGTTTACCCAATTCTGCATTGAAAGCGAAAAAATTGTTGTATTTCTAACTCTGTGAAAGGTAGCGCAACAAAGTTATCGTTGGCGATAATTTGTAAAAATCGAATATTATGTTTTGGCGATAGTTCCTGTCTTTTGAGAATGTTTGTATTCTAAAGGCACTTTAAATACAAATACATTGTAAGAATGAATGGAATGGTTACGAGTGGGTTTTTCTTTCGATAATCAAAACAAGTTTTAGTAAGGTCGGATTCCATTTATTCCATTCCGGATCTCCACGTGTCGCTCGAACTTTACAAACAAAAAGGAATACCTCCAGACCCAGAATCACTATTTGTGCTCTCTCTCTCTTACTAATTATTCCCTTTGGGATCCAGCGAATAATACTCGACGACTGAAAAATAAATTGTAGTTTTCTAAATACAAACTGATATCGATTTCAGAATTAATGACATGAAAAAAATGCTAGTAGGATTGGGGCAAACGTACAATAAAATCCCATCCAAACGTTACGTATAAAAAAACCCAAATCTCGCAAGTCGCAACGCAGTTCTTCTACCAAAAAAGTTGTGATATCTAATTGTTAATTCATTTGTTAATTAACTACTTTATAGTGACCGTGTTAATGTTAGACATTTTTTCTTTCTTTATCTTTATATATATTAGGTAGGAAGGTCGTGCACCACTGAGCCAGTCAGCCTGTGACCACGGCCAATGCTACCTGGTTGAAACGTCAGGCAATTCAGAGGTATGTAAAACCTATTTCGTGATCGCATTAATTCCTGTGTAAATACTGCTTATATCATGGAACGCGAAAGTTTGAAAGTTATTATAACTTTGTAATCCCTTATCTATTATATAGAATTACAAATTTACTTAAGCAGTTTGTATATCCAGAAAATGGGACTGAAATTTTTGTTCGATTGTGTTTTTTCTGGCTTTTTAGGCTAAACTCTTATAGTGTTCAAAATTTGAGGTTTGTGTGTCTACTAGAAGTACCTTAGAATTTTCATGACCGGTGAGCGAGTCAGTGACAAAATTAAGGAACTTCGACTTTCAATAGTTCAACCACAAGTTCAAATTGAATGTAATTTTAGAATATTCCTACTAACATTATATACTTTTAGTCTACTTTATCCACACGGAAGTTACAGGGGCTCGATAATGTCCTGAATGGCTTCGAGAAAAGTATGGTACGGCTGTGCCTATGTTTTTTTTTGGGCGAGTTGATAGATAGATAGAATATTCTTTATTGTGCACCATTAATAAAGTACAGTTGAAACATGTTTTTTTTTGGGCGAGTTGATAGATAGATAGAATATTCTTTATTGTGCACCATTAATAAAGTACAGTTGAAACAAATAACCGTCTTACAAATCAGACTACAATGGGCAGTATTATCGCTAAAAGCGATCTCTACCAGACAACCTTTGGATGGAAGTAATAACAAAATTATTTCATAAAAGCATAGTAGTTATCGGCGTACTATTGGAGATATAGAAGAAGAAGAAGAAGATATAGAAGAATACTTATACATATAGATAGATATACATAAATAAATATATGCACTATTTTAGTAGTGATAATAATATAGTATCATAGATAGCAATTGAAATCTTAGTTCTAGAACAGTATAGAATAAATAACATGACAGACAATGTTGCTTGACCAAATTTTTAAAGGCTGTAAGCGTTTCAGCTTGCCGTATTTGTACTGGTAATGCATACCACAGACGAACAGGAAGAGTTGGTGGGGGCACTGCCATGCCCTCAAATTTTTCAGAAAGTTTTATTTTCCAGTCATAAGCGACACATAAAATAACAATCCATTTTTGCACAAACCAAACCATCATAAAAATACGCACGACCCATAATTTTGTGAAAAATAAAAGCATTATAACATAGCGACAACAATAAGTCGACGTGGTGTGAATATTTATTAAGTCTAATTGCAGGTTTATCTTCATGATGTATGTATGTTGTAGGGGAATGTTGAAATTCACCGAATTTCTAAATTCAAATTTGTTTATTTATTTAAAAATAGGTATAATGGAGAATTAGGAAATATGTATTGTAATTATAGATCACCTTTCACCAGTCGAATTTCGACCATAAGTCATTAACTTTAAATGTTTTGTTTTATAACAATACCAATATAACTTAAACTGTCATTGTATAGACTTTCCGTAACACAATAGGTCAACATATATACTGGACCCTGTAGCTTTTTGTAGCCTCTTTTAAATAATTTTAAAATTCATAACACATTTTGATTAAATATTTTAGCTTTCTGCACTTCTACATATAAGCTTTAATTGTGCACAATTTCACATTGCTCCGTCCTCGAAATTTGCTTAAAAATGCCTTTAAAGAAATATTTTTAAAGTATTCATGTACAGATAAGTGCAAATAATATACACATATAATAGAATTTCGGTGCAATGTACACAAATTTAAGCGAAGTGGCTCTATTACATACAATGGCCGTAACCTCAAAGCCACAGCGCCAGTGTCCCAACGTCTCTATGGCAAACCAGACTTCCAGCCACAACTCCCACAGGAGCATCAGTCGTCAGCCGGTCAATACGCTCTCGAGCGTTCCGTTCTATTTGTTATAAAGTAATTTATATTGATTAACTATTACAGTTTTCTTGACTATTTACAAAAGTCGTGAAGATTAGAGCACAGGGAAAAGAGACATTTAGTCGTATAATATACGCTTGAATTGAAGTGCTCTCTCTACATACAGCATATTTCTGCTTATATAAAACGCCTGGCTGGAATAGTTAATAACTCCACCATCCAGAGTGTCCCAAGTGTAGTTTTGATTTGCTTCTTGAGAGTAAAATTGTCAGGGTCTATAACAGTAGAGAGGAAAATTAAATTAAATTTTTTAATTTCTTGGAATTTTACAATTGTATTAATAGTTAATAAAAAATATATTATTATTTATTTATTTTAAATGGTGTATGATATACATACTTATATAATTGTTCAACATAATCTGAAAATGTTTTGTGATAGAATTTTTATTTATTTATTGTTTAATAATTAATAAAAATTACAAATTAAAAAAAAAAATTAAGGTTACTGCTAAAGTTATAATTTATCTATAATATTTAGAAATATATAAGTATGTTCATCAGCAGTCTGGTTACCATAGTACAGGCTCTGCCTAGTTTGAGATCAGATGGCCCTGTGTGTTTAGTGTATATAACACTATATATATAATATATGAACATTTAAATTATACTATTTACTATCTAACTTACATTACTATAAAAAAATGCGGTTGTGTTCTGACGCGTAGAAACGAAATGCTTCATATACGACAGTTGTTTATAGTCTTCGTTCCTCAGTACGCGGGGTTTCCATTAGTTTTGAAATAAGACGCTTCAAATAAAAGCCGCAAGAAATAACAAATTAGCGTAATAGACTTTTATTCTATTTTATTCAGTTCGTGAGTTCATTGTTTGTATATAATAAGTGTTTGTGTATTGGTTTTGTGGTAGATTTTTTCGATCGACCGTTTCTATCCGTTGCAGGTCATGCGCACACATATTGCGGTACACGTGTGACAGAGAAACAAGACAAGTCAGTTAGTCTTCAGATATAGAAAGTAAGAAGTAAGTTACTAAGTTAAAGTTTTTTTTTTAAGGTATAGAGGGTAAACGAGCAGACGGGTCACCTGATGGTAAGAGTCACAAGTGCGTTACCGGCCTTTAATTTGGGAGTAGGGGAAGGGAGGAGGAGGGATGAGTGGAGGTAAGGGTAGAAGAGGGGGAGGGGGAAGGAAGAGGGAGGGGAAGGGTAGGGCCTCCGGTAACTTCACTCACTCGGTAAAAAGCAATGCAAGCATTGCTTCACTGCCGGTTTTCTGTGAGGCTGTAGTATCACTCCGGTCGATCCGGCCCATACGTGCCGAAGCATGGCTCTCCCACGATAAGTTAGAGTGGTCGGGCCTCCCGGCAATATCCAGTTAGAGTTACAAGTATGCGACACTAACCTCGAGCTATTGCTTACCCTCCCCAATTCATTCGTAAAAGCAATATCCTTTTCCTTCTACTGCCTTGCCTTGTTGCCTATCTTTTCCTTTTAATATACTCTTAATTTCGCTACCCTAAATTCCTAAAGCACCCGGTTGGCTTGTCTTGCATAACGACTGGAACCAAATTATAGTTGGCAACATGTGGGTGTTTATTACGTCTCTACTTGCCCCTCTGGTGTTTCGTTTTTCCTGCAACATATGAGTCGTTTCCTTCGTCAAGTCGATGCCCCATGTAAATTCTAAGCAATCTGCCTTCCTTCCTGCGACGTGCAGCGATGTCACAGCCGACTTAATAATCTAGATGCTTACTAAAAGTTGCAAAAATGTTTGGTACTTACCGTGGATTTAATTAAATACAAAAAAGTACAACACTGCTATTTTGGTTCCTACAAAGAATTTACATAACGTACCTATTTTAGTCGGTTTATATCAGTGGTTAAAAACGTCTACGCAATAAGATAACTAAAAAATATTTAAATATATTTTATTCCATGTACCCAAGCAATACATTTACGAAACAGTCTTCTGAAGGGCAAGTAAACTGTTATTTCTACTACGTTATAAAAGTAATAAACAGATATGCTGACAGTCAATAATTTCATTTCAGATTGTTTGAAAGCCATAATGTTATAAACTCTAAAACAAATAACAGCAAAACCAACATCAAAATAGTAGTATGGAAAAATAAATAATAAAAATATTTTTATTTAGGTAGTTATAGTTTTAATTACCTTTCCAATCGCTCACTTTAAATACAAAACCTGCAAAAAAAAAAAATTATAGTAGCCACTGAAAAATTCTTTGTTATTCACCACCTGGCCTCATCATTATTTTATTTATTTTTCACTTGCAGCGCCCCGCGGTTTCACCCGCGGAAGTCCCGATCCCGTGGGAAAATCAAGATAAAAAGTAACCTAACACATACAAAATTTCATCGCAATCGGTTCAGTGGTTTTTGTGTGAAAGAGTAACAAACATACATCCATCCATCCATCCATCCATCCATCCATCCATCCATCCATCCATCCATCCATCCATCCATCCATCCATCCATCCAAACGTTCACATTTATAATATTAGTGGGATGTAACAAGGCGCTCAAAACTCTACTTACAAACACTACAATGCCAAACCGTATCTAGTTAGTATATAGAAATACAAAGTAATAATCCGCTGAATAATCCGATTTATTTTTCCTGTTACATTACTACGAATCAAAAAGCACGAATAGCAATTGCTAAACAGCTTCCATTGCTTCATTATCCACGATATTGTTCACGGGTATAGTCCGTGAACAATATCGTGGAACACATTGGAATGTAAAATGTAATCAGAGTCAGTTTTGTACTTATAGTAAAATCTACTTTTACGAGCTGGCACGTCCATGTTATTTACATAATTGTATTAGACCGGGCGAAAGACATCTACAGCTTGCATACACTAATTGACATTGGCACTTCATTGCTTTCCGAATAAAATTATAATGTAGCTATATTATTCTCTGTTAGATTAAATGTTCTTAGAGTATTGCCATGGATGTAACTTTAAGTTTAAAAAAATTCGTTATATTTTTGGTTCTGCTGACGTACCTGATTAACTTTTTATAGCTATGTGTTGAACTTGTGGTCGCTCAGAGGTTTGACCTTAACCATTAAGTTGTTGATAATAAAAAAAATCCGTTGAAGGCTGCAAAAAATATTGCTTGCGATTTATTTTCTATTGATAACACTAAAACGCATCAGAAGCTATTAAACAAATGAAAAAAAAAAGCAACTTTAATAGCTTTTTAACTTAAGGCGCCTATTATAAAAGAACGACCAAAACTTGCATTTAAATTATTGCTAATTAAATATAATGGGAAGATTCAGTAATATGTTTAGATCGATCTTTTTTTTATGTTATGGGGGGTAAACGAGCAGACGGGTCACCTGATGGTAAGTGACTACTGTCGCCCATGGACACCTGCAACTCAAGCGTCAAAAGTGCTTTGCCGGCCTTTGAGATGGGAGTACGCTCTTTTCTTGAAGGTTTAAAGGTCGTATCAATCCGGAAATACCGCAGGTGGTCATATATCAGCACTGTGAATGACGACATCAAGAACTCTTCGTTTAGTTTAGGTTTTGTTAGTGGAGTATGATCCATGTTATTGAATCACGCAGTAATGAAATTAGAAACTTTCCACTTGTTTTCAGTTTCAGTGCACTGCACTAAAGAATACTATACGGTAACTATTAAATATAGTCAGCTAACCGATTATGGGATACATGGGATAGTACATATCTCAAAGAAATACTTTAAAATGTAACTGTAATTTGTTAAAATGAATCTTTCTTCTAGGTGTGGCCACATACCGAGCCAAAGGGTGTCACCAAGGGCTCTCTCCCAGATCATTGGTGACTTCAGAGGTTTGATAAATTATCTTGAGGAGTTGGGATGGCCATAGTAGCATCATCACACACGCACCTCTTCATCACGCAAAATTGGCGAACAGCAGACGTCGAGTTGCGGAAAACTGTTCAACTTCAAACAGGTATAACGTTTCTCACATGCTTAGCAGGTAAGTTCAAAATCTACTAACTCTTTAGATTCTTTCATACAATAATTATGATAATAAGGTTAAGAATAATTCTTTAAAAAAACCGACTTAAAAGAAACTATTCCATAAAACACTTATATGGTTTTCTCATGGATGCTATTGCCAGAACTGGACCAAATTGAAATTGGACCACACTTGGACCAGCTTTCAAATGATGAATAAGAAATCATCAAAATCGGTTCACCCAGTCGAAAGTTCTGAGGTAACAAACATAAAAAAATACAGTTTAATTGAGAATCTCCTCCTTTTTTGAAGTCGGTTAAAAAATTTTTAAAACTACAGCCACTTTATACTGTCTCTTACTGTCATATATTTAGACAGAAAGGTTCATAACATTAAACCAAAAATAAACAATAATGAAAGTATTTGGAGATATCACAAATATTATACATAGACACAGACAGTACACTAACGGACATAAAAATACGGACAAATAAGACAGACCAACACAATATTTAATACATTTGGAATTTACCTTAAAATGATATTACGCTTGGATTTTGGAGGATTCGTTGGCCAATTATTATTTAAATTAACTGCTCAAAAGCCGCTTCGCTCGGCATCTGAATACTACCACTAAATGGCAATATTAAAGGAAAGAAAATGAGCTCATTATAGTGCATTTGAATTTATATTAGGTATCGTTAAGACGAAAGTCGACGTGAACTCGAGTACTCCTTAGACTAACATCTTATGACCGGCCATTCTTAGTAGAATATAATAAAAATTTCCCGAAAATATAACTCCGACTATTAGTGTTAAATCAACCACTGCTTCCTTTATAGAACATTTTTACTTTGGTTTGTTTATTTTCACCGCAAAGTGCTGGCCCTTTGAGATTTCCTGAGTGATTTTTAGAATAAAGAGGATTGCGTTTCCATTTTTTTTCGATGCCAATGAAAACCGGATCTCTTTCGAGGCAGAAAATGTTTGGAATGTAAACAGCTTAATTTGTGTGTACAACTTACCGTATATTCTATAATTGAGATAGTAAATGTTTGTTCCATTAGATGCTTTTTGGAGCGTTTTTGTAAACATGTTTACTGTTTTATTTGCTGGATTTCAAACTCGAAATAAGGAAGGTTATCTTACGCTTTTCATGTTTATTGACATTTTTTTAGCGACATCTTTTTTACTACAGACATCATAGAGTTATAATATTATACAGTAGTATTAGACCACACAAAGCTCACAAAAAAGCCCACGAAAACTTATTACCCCTAGCTAACAAGTCACTTAGCGTGATGCTAATAATTGTGTCAAGCTGCTGTATACCAACATTAAAATTTATTTAATTTTATTACACAAAATAATGAACTAAGTATTACGGTATTGTAAATCAAAATATAGGAAAGCGACTGCCAGTGAACTTAGTTCATTTTCGTTAATCTTTACCCAATAACTAATTAATTTAAACATTTTTTTGGACATTTCTACTTTTGAAATAAGCGCCCTCTGTTGTTAAGTAAATTTTATTTGACTGTCAGTGATGTGATGTTTTTATCAATTGTGCTATGAATATTTTTTTAAGTTTACGGAAATATTTTTAAAAAAATATCATAAATATATGTATTCTAGGGCTTGATGAACTTTAAAGATTTTGCTAAAGGGCCAAAGACCACTTTTACTCAAGACCAAAAGTGGTCTAGCAATGTTTCTTGTTGCATAGTCAAAATAAACCTTGGATAACTCCTACTAAGGTGAGATTCATTTTATTACTTCTTGATTATCACACATGCTAGCATCCTGTACTTTTGACTAGCTAACTAGCGTTCTACGACATCATTTAACATAAGTCATTATGATTAGTGTAGAATTGTAAATTACATATTTATTATCTTATATTAGTAAGTAAATCGTCAGAGCGCCATCTTATTGAAATCTGGCAATGATTTTACTAATGATTCTTTAATTAAATATTTCTAAATCTTGAAAAAATAAAGTGGGATGTACAGGTAAAACTGAAATGTGAAAAAATATAGCAATGTAATATACTGTGTAGTATAGTGATGTACCGTATACCTATACTAATAATATATAATAAAGCGGAAAAGTTGTTTTGTTTATTTGTTTAAACACTCTAATCTCTGGAACTGCTCCGAGGAATTGTTCGGACTTATACCGGCCGCAACGTTTCGCCATCGTTCAACGCGACAAAACTTTCATCCCCATCACCTGGATAATTTGCAATCCACCACTGTGCGGTGCTCCAGAAATTTTTTGCCTCGCACAACCAATCTCTGGAACAAATTGTCGCCTGCGGTATTTCCGGACCGATACGAACTTCATACCTTCAAGAAAAGAGCGTACTCCTATCTCAAAGGCCGGCAACACACTCGTGACTCTTGAGTTGCAGGTGTCCATGGGCGACGGTAGTCACTTACCATCAGGTGACCCGCCTGGTGGTTTGCCCCAAATAATATTAAAAAAAAAAAAAAAACTACTGACGGATTTGAAAAAATCTTTTTGTATATGATAGCCAGATTCATTAGGAATAGTTTAGTAGTTTAGTTTAGGGTATAGTTACACAGCGTAGCTATCTATATACTTATATTACTATTTTGGTGTATAGCCTGAATTAAGTATTTCGGGAAAACTTAGCAGAAATAAAAAGTATTTTGTTTTAATTCATCTTTCATCAGAAGGTGTACTTTGTACGGAGTGTATGGTATTACTTCAAGATCGAGTAAACACATTCATTGTTGAAGGAAGTGCTTTACCATTGCTTGCCTTTAGTTACAGTAGTGTATGCTTTTCTTGTGGACCTTTGACTTAATTTCTATAATGCTAGTTTTCATTCTTGGGGAACTTCTCCTTGCATAAAACTATGTAATGCAACACAACTATGTTGTATTCCTGCGAGTGAGTAAGGTCGCCAGCGCGTCAACGCCAGCGGTTGTGTTGGGTTTCCAACTAAAGTATTTGACTTTGAGAAGTAAAATATATAAATAATCAATTATACTGGATACATGTATGTCAATTTGTTTTTTTCTAGGTTTCAAGATTGGAAAGAGTATGTGGTGCTTGTACTCTGTACCTAATGCCGCTATTGTTTTGTGCATGTATTTAGTTAAACTGAGAACAGGTGATAGTAATGAAAAATTGGCAACACTATTTAAGAAATCTCGAAATACCTTAGAAAGCTGGATGAATGCAGCTAGAGAGTGCCTAACTAGACGATTTGTACCGATGCATTTGGAATTTAATCATCCAACCATAGAAAATGTTGTTTCTAGAAATAGAATAATCCCAGAAGGATTATTTGGTAATCCTCAATTGCTCCCGAATACCAAACCGGCAATAGTTATGTGTGATGCAACTTATGATACACAATGATATTCCTGCTGATTTTAGATGTTAAAAACGTAGGACATTCATACATATACTTGTTCTAACATTAGATAATGACTACATGAAAAGCCTGTCTGTTCATATATATAAAATCATGTATATTACGTAAGCAGTTAAAATGTTCCATGTTCCAATCCACAAACCCGGACTCTCAATTGACGAAATCTCAAAAAAAATATTACCTTTTAAGGTTTTACGAACAATAAAACTGTAGTTTACTTCTCTTAATATTTAAGTTTTATGCAAAAAAGGGATCACTTGACGTATAATCAAAGTCGAGATCAAAAGAAAATTCACAAGCGGACTTGCAAATTTTCCATTCGAGAATCCTTTTAGGTAATAGTCGCTTTCTAAGGGTAAACACCACACTAATAATTCAACAAAGGTAGGTAGATGAACATCGGCCGTTCGTCAACGTCGGCTGGCTAATCCACTTATCCAGCACGGAGTCCAGTAGTTTGGCCACTGACAACGAAAATTTGGGCAACACCCGTCGCGTACATAAATTTTGGTCCCGTCCCTTTACAACGTTACAATGCAATTTTGCTTGAATAAACCGCACAAGCGGTGTCAAACCGGAGAGATTAATAACGCTCTTTATATTTTACAAAAAAACATGACACAAAAAACAAAAAAAGAGTGTTTCCGACGTACTGTTATGCTATTGATTAATTTTAATAAAGCCAAAATGGATTACCTTATTGTATATCGTGAGCAACCGTATGCAAATTTAAAAAAATCCTTGATTTTATAATATATAAATTTCACTTTCATTTGCGAGGACAAGCAAAATCGATATAACGAATTTATAAGCTTGTAATCTGACATTTTTGTCGGAAAACTAATGCAAGAAATTACCAGAAAAGGGTAAACCCTTTACCCTTTTCTGATAATTTCTTCCTCTCCCTTTTGGATCAGTCACGCGCTAGAAATAGAGGACTGCTCGCTGAGATGTGTCCACATAAATGAAATATAAAATGCGGTAGAATACCCACTCCACATAATCGTAAGTACTAGAACTCCTATATAACGTATTGTTTTATTGCGACGGCTCGTTTATTTATAAGGGCTGAAAACTTAGTTCTTTTTTTCAACCATGAGCCTGTAATGAGTAATGGAAATAATCATGGTTTATGCTACGCAACGGACTTTTAATGATTTGAAATTTGTTTCCCATAGTTTTATTGAGGAGTAACAACCTAAATTATACCATACTGTTGAAAGCTTATAAAATTTTAAATTAACTTCAGAACTCTTAATTGCTACAACTACTTCAATGGATTTCTGAAAACCGATGTCAAGTTTTCATAACGCCAAACTCATCACGGTCCAAAATTTAACTTCAGTTGAAAATTTAGTAAAATTATTAGGTGAAATTAAGTAAAGAGGCTTGAGGAAAAATAACTGAGAAGCGAAAACATCTATTTTCTTTTTGGCGGTATACATTCTAGACTATCTACTTTGTTTCATTGCGTGTATTTCTGATTAGATAAAATAGAAAAACAATTAAAAACAGTGAATTACCGCACCGAGGGTTCCGTAAAAACTTGTATGTAGGTAGTCCGTTCATCCCGGGAATCGATTCTCTAATTTTCTTTTTTCCTTAGTATGTTGCCCCACAAAATTAGTACTCAAAACGTATAACTACAACATTGGCATCTTTCAAGTCGATCTAAAACCAAAATCATTTTACAGTTCTAAAAATAATCCCCCATAGGAATAACAACAAATTAACGACTTTCGGATTTTTCCCTTTACTTGTACTGTAAGACCTTGCTTCTCGCCAAATTTTATGATTCTACGCCAATGGGAAGTACCCTATAGGCATTGAATTACCTACACGTGTTGGATTACATGTGGAAGTCGGGAGTCAATCGTGATAGTAATTACAAGCTACAATAAAACACCTTTTTTGGTTACCCGACGTTTCGATTGAATTGCACCAGTTTGATTTACCTGTACGAAGTGTTAAAATTGGTTAAATTAAAAGGCTGAAATAGTCGTTTCTTTTGATTATGTTAACTTTGAAACTTGATTTTTTTTACTGCTTCAATTGACCACAGACAGGGAGTATTTGAAGTTAATTTCAACTTAATATGTCCACGCATTCTTGAGAAAAAGGGTCTTGACAGACAGGCAGAAGAACACACAGATCTAGATGAACGACAAAGTGATCCCATAGGGGTTCCGTTTTTCCTTTTGTACGTGTGTGGTACGGTTCCCTAAAAATGAATAGATATTTTTAAGTAGGGGAGCCATGCTTCGGCACTTATGGGCCGGCTCGACCAGAATGATACAATGATACAACGTCACAGAAACCGGCAGTGAAGCAATGGTTCGGTGTATTTCGGCGAGTGAATGAGGTTACCGGAGGCCCTAACCCTACCCTCTCCACATCTTCCCCCCACATCTTCCCCCCACCATTTTCGCTCTTCCCCCCTTCCCCTACACCCACCTTAAAGGCCGGCAACGTAGTTGTGACTCTTGAGTTGCCCATGGGTGGCGGTAGTCACTAACCATTAGGTGACCCGTCTTCTCGCTAGCCCCTATCCTTGATAATAATACTTGTCCATGATTATGCAATTTTTAATATGACGTATTACACATCCTGCTCCCTGTTAGAAATGGTTTTTAGCAATGTACAGTTTGATCTCCAACATATAATCAACAAGTGCTTTTTAATTCAAAATAAAGTTCCGCTAGCCGAAATTGCAAAAGTTATAAACAATTTAATGTCAAAAAAGGTTTGGTTTTTTACAAATATGTCAAAGTCTAATTGAGATTTTTAAAATCTAAAAAAAGATTCAAAAAGAGTAGGAAATTACCTAAAAGAAAATCTTAACTCCCGGAACTGTAGGACCATGGAGTTTTTATTTTCTTAAAATGCATTCATTAGTAGTAGGTAGTTGTTATTATTACAGTACAGCAATGTATATTCATACCACACTCGATACATCACATTAACAAAACCAACCAACTTGGATATCAACCTGTTATGGACATGGGTGGTGGTGTGCAATGAAATGCTTTTATTTTTTATCATACAAAAACAGTAGCTGACTAGCTACTGTTTTTCGACATTCTATTGATTCCACGTAATTACTGACCTCATTGTTTTTGTTTGAGTAC
Organism: Euplagia quadripunctaria; assembly: GCA_963859945.1. Lineage (NCBI taxonomy): Eukaryota > Metazoa > Arthropoda > Insecta > Lepidoptera > Erebidae > Euplagia > Euplagia quadripunctaria. The sequence goes on along the minus strand of OY982567.1, from coordinate 6,853,133 downwards.
AAATTCAAATCTAACTAGATTTGAACTTTACCAACGATTTTTGTTTTTAAAACTTCTGCTTCGTAATTTCTGGATTTGAATTTTCAAAGATTTTTCATGTTTTTTTTTACAAGTCAACAATCGGGGACTTTAACAATTATTAAATGTTCTGGATATTAATATTGTAAGTATTAGCACGGATAAGATAATAGTTGGTATGTGTGTATTTATGCCACAAGTATGAAAGCGAAAATGAAATGTATCTTTTTTTTATCTTTTATCGTGCCATTTCACTCAAAGTTTAGGAACTGCGCTACCTAAGCAAGGTGTGTTTACTGACTAAATTATTATTCATAGGTGATCCACTCCTGCTATTGGATTTAAATTTCAGCCTTTGAGAACTTGAATGGTTGTGTCATACTTGAGACGGATCTTAGTGAAACATAGGTGTATCACTATCAAATGATACTGCATACTGCATATTCAAGTTACGTCTTTGAAATTTCGAATGTAAGGTACATTCGAAATTTCAAGGACGTAACTTAGTGAGATTTCGGTAAATGCATTTGTATTGGTATAATGGTACACTATCGATATTTAGTATTTTGTATAAAAATTAAAAATCAATAGTAAACCGAGGTTCTTTTCCTGAGAATTATTTTATTTCTTTAAATCTAGATAGTAAAGTATAAATAGATTTCCCAGACCAAAATAAGATAGAGCCTTAAAATGGGTCTTGTCGAACTTCACCCGCTAACAAAAACACCGTGAGATGTTTATATGGTGAGTTTGATCTTGAGCATTCTTCATCTTGCTATTGCTCTTAATTTTTTTTCTCTTATATTTCAGATTTATTACGGTTAGCAACGTGAAAGGAATGTGTAGATTAGTACTGAATCTTAACCATTTACGTACTGTTAATATCGATATATTCTTTTACCTTTGTTATCATAGTGTTTAGCTTTCATGTTATTTAGTTTAAGGAACAGAACAAAAAAGGTAATCTTAACACTGATGCCAGTAACATATTATTTGTCCAGCAAAGATATCCACTAAAGGTCACTTAAAACGACATTGAACCGAAAGTTCAGTACAATGGTTAAATTACTTTTAATTTTTGCAAGAATCTTCAGTATTAAATAAACTTTATACATTTCAATTTATGGGGCATTTTAGCCTTTAGAACTTTAGTCAAGTACGTACTAAATACCAAGTTGATATAGTGAATAGACCTTTGAAGGTTACAAAGATACCTAGTAATGTAACACACACTGTTAAACAATTATGTTTAACAATGTGTTACATTATTATTATTACATTATTTAAAAAAAAAATGGTATTACAATATTTAGCAAACATGTTTAGCTTACAAGTAAGATCGATCAATCGATCATGTCTCAGAGCCGTAGGTGACACACACTTTAGACTTTTAATTTTTAAAGCGCTGGCACACATAGTGATCAACGCGTTATGAATAGCCCCGTTACGTCTATTTCCAACAGTGGACATCAGTGGACTTAAAGGTGATGCTGAGGATGATTATTTGATTTTTATTTTATTATATTTATATTTATTTTAGCATTCCAAGATAGGCCTTTAAATTAAGTTAAAATTAAGTAATTTCTTACTTTGAAAACTTATTAAGTGTGTACACGAGTATGTGCTGTTTCGCATATCGTGCATATATATAGTACAATATTATTAGCAGAATGTCGTATTCCGTTTAACTGAAACTGACAATCAATACCGAGTAATTATCAGATAACCGTCTCGTATATCTGTGAGCGACCATCAAACATGCATTATTCCGTACTTCAAGTAATTGGTATGTACTACTCACTGAGATGATACACAATATAGCAACAGGCTGTACGGTCGTTAAAGTTGAGTAAGTTATCGGTAACTGGCAAAAATGTCATCAAGATCGAACCCATAGAGGAGAGAGATTCCTTCGCCTCTGATCAATACCAGGAAGTAAACATCTAAAATATGTTTTAAAATTTCGCGACTTGTATAATCTGACCGAATTGCACCTATTTCTATCTAATATATCTAAAATATAAATCTACTCAAGACTATCAATTTTATTATTATCGGGACAAAGAACTGACTAGAATAGGATAAAGTAATTGTTTTCAATCTTTTGCAATTTGTATACATATTAGATGGTCACAATCGGTAGACTGGTGGCTTAATGGTTAAAGTGGTACTGTGCCGCGTCGAGTATTGTGGGTTCGATTTCCACGCTGGACAAAAATTTGAGTGATCCAAAACTAGTTGTCCTGAGACTTGGTATTATTTATGCCCGTTATTTCAATGTTTGTAAAATCCCTCGCGACAAAAGAATCTTGCCTAGTGCAGGAGAGGTGTTTAAAAAAAATGGAGTGGAACGACTTACACACATAAAAGCATAAGGTTTTCAGCAATAGTCATCCCTGCTTTTAAGTGTACCATGAAGCACTAAATCACATGTTTGCTTGCCAAATTGATAGCATAAGAAGAAATTCAGCCATGATAATAGTTAATGATGAAATTACGTCAATAAAAAGTCTGTTAAAGATATAGTATCTCCCACGAATGTGAGTTTAATATTCGTCTGTTAAATAGTTGTATGTTTGTGAAATCGCCCCAATTCGTAACCTTAGTCCTCACATAATATACTTCAATTCAAATCTCGATCTATAGTTTGAAAAGACAAACTACTATTGCTCTATTGCTCTGAGACAGTGAAGCTGCCATTTGAAGTACGCTGTTAATATAGTTTGTTATATCTATATTGTATGACCAACCGTCCCCGCAGTTTCACCTCCGTTTATGGTCCCTGCTCCGCTCCTATTGGTCATAGCGTGATGATATATAGTTTGTAGCCTTCCTCGATAAATGGGCTATGTAACACTGAAAGAATTTTTCAAATCGGACCAGTAGTTCCTTAGATTAGCGCGTTCAAACAAACAAACTCTTCAGCTTTATATATTAGTATAGATATATCCAGTCACACCACATTAAACCTATGCAGTATTACTTCATATATTGCAAATGAATCTTGACATTCGTAGTTCCGTTTTTGTACAATGATTTGGTAGAGGCCATCACAGCACCAATTTGTAACTGATTCCGCTTAACTTTAATAAAAAAATGTTATGTAACGTCCCTACTATTTCATCCTCAAACTGGGTACCGTTATGGTTCCCATCACCGACTTTTATAAGAGACTGTTAATTTAAAGATAAAAAACTTACTATAGAAGAATAATATTCATCAAACTGATACGGTATAATTTTAGGATACAATATATCAATTTTGTTCCAACTAAAAATACCTTAGTTAACAAAAAGAACACAAAAAACTAATCCAAATTATTTGAATATTTTTTTTAGTCGACGTAACAATCTGGTATTTATTATTCAACATTCAGCTATCGGCAGTACCCATGCAGTAATAGATGTTTAATCTACCGTCACCGGAGATCGTCACCTAGTTATCGCCGCAACTACCCTTTCTTATCACTACTACACCTACATATCGCCTCACGGCAAAAAAGTGTCATATCACATGTTAGGTGCGTTTAACATTTTTATAGCATTTAATAGCAAATGTTGCATTTGATCAGCTGTAAAAACATCGTTATTAGCTCAGTGTAAAAGGTTCACTCAAAGTTTCCTTTTTCACTGAGCTGTTTTATTCAATTCACAGGCATAAAAGTCGTGTCTTTTCGAAAAACCTGTTTTTGTATTACGATACTTTTTTTGCCGGGAGGCGATATATTCAGATTGTTTGATCATCTGCTACAAGCATTAGGAGTTTAGAGTGACTATTCGCTAACACTGGTTTGCAGGGACTTTCTTTCTAGGTTATGAGCTGGGACCTTGGACACAGGAAACTCGAGTCGAGTGATGGGAACACCTTCTGGTTTCAGTTAAGCCCGGTGAGATGACTACCCATTTATATATGTATAATATGGTTATATTTATTAATATTTTATTTATTACTAGATTCTTAAATCATTAGATTAAATATGTCATGCTCTCTGGCGGAACCATTTTTGCTTTAACAAGTATAAGTAACATAAAAAAGTTTATAGAATATCTACAAATTTCTAGTCCAATTAAAAAAAGTTTAAATCTCTAGTTTTGACGTAAACTTTTATTTAAAGTGGTTGCGCTGAGGAGTATCCTTCCCGGCCAAACCACCATGATATATATATTACTATACATAGTATAAGCAAATATATAGTATCAAATAATTATATCTGTATTCTATCTAAATTTAAAATAATTTCCTTGTACATTGTCGTTCTTACATTTAATTTGAGATCATTCGTAGACTAGTAACGCATACATTTTAGTAGTCTAGAGATAAGAGCAAAACCACATTTTACCATAAACAAAAAACGGTACGTAAATGATACTTCAGTTTAGGTACGTGAATTATCAAGGTACCAAATATACGACCGACGCGCGGCGTATAAAACTAATTCAATATACTTTAACGACGTTATAAACCCATCATGGCTATCTTCACATGATGCACTTTGAATTGATTAAGTGCAAAGTGCTATTTTAAGAGCACTAAGGGGATACAATTTCAATAGGGTCTCAGTCAAAGACCGGCAAACAAACTTACTCCATTTGCTAGCTTGACATCTATAAGAATACTGGTCTGGTACTTGATGTTTTCAGGAATGTCTACAATAAAGTTTATTTGGAACAAATATGCCCCGAACAGCTATTTTTTTTCTTTTTATTACCCGTTTTGGTGACAGACAATACTTCATAATGCAGCTTTAATGTCTGTCTTTCCTAAAGCGCTTAAAATATTGTAGTAAAAGTTTTGAAACATTTAACTGTTTGAGAAATTCAATAAATGTTAAACAAGTATTCGACTTTTAAAGTTTTACCTTCTCGGCTTACTGTGACTTCGGAGTTCCTAGAAAGAAAGAACCACCTTAGGTACTGCGGAGGTACTTTTTGTTTAGAATATTTTTTTTATTTAAGCAAGACATAGATAATTATAGAGAGTTATTTAAGAAGTAAGTATTTAAAAAAAAATTTATATATCATCAGTTAAATAACGAAACAAAATTCAAGTCAATTTTCTAATTCAAGGGAACACCTAGTATTTTGAGACCTCCATTTAATAGTACCGCCCATATAAAGTGTTTATGCAATCTACATGTAATTGTTCTACAGGCTATGTAATGTAATGTGGTTATGACCTTAGTAAAGTCACGTATTTGACCTGTCCCCAATCTCCTCTCGGTTTAGTAGGATAACAGAAAATAAAAGGAACAAACTTGTAACTGTGTTTTGAATACGTGTTATAAACTTATCACCTTTATATTTATTTCCAGGTCGGTTGTATGCAATAGGTCTCTAAATATATTCATTTTATTGTATTAGATTATTTACATAACATTTTTTTTCGTTTTTTGTTCTATATTTCCAAAACTCGTAATATTATATCCTTTTTTCATTAGATGTTTTTGACACGTTAATAAGTCTCAGTCAAACGCTGCGTTCACGTAGAAGAATTTCTGTTAAACTGAAAGATCCTTTAAAGTATACGTTAATAAAGCTTACAAAGTAAACAGTTTCCTAGCTGTATTTACACCTTCACTGACTCCCGTGTAGTCATTGTCTCCTTTAGTTGTTACTTATTTTGAAGCATCATATCACCACACCCTATAGATCAGGTAGAATGGTGAATCAATTTAGCTTTTTCCCAAATTTATTTGGAGTCACCGCAATATGTTCTCTTCTTCCATTCCTCTATCATTTGTCAGTTCACTGCTTACTCTGTTTGTAGCCATATCCTCTTTCACGCAGTTCATGAATCTTTTCTTTGGTCGTCCTCTACTTGGACTTGTAACCGTCAGCTTCCATACATAAAACTGTCTTCACTATATTTAGCTTATACCTTCGGATCACATGTTCATACTACGATAACCTTTTGCTCCTCAACTTTTCATCCATTGGCGCTATTTTCATACTCCTTCTAATATATTTATTCCTCACTTTGTTCATCCTATTCGCACTACACATCGATCTCAACATTCAAATAATTAAACCACAAGTTTTTAACGATAACACCCCCCATAAAAGGTAACTAATCCTTTTTTGGAGGGTGTTAAACGTTATATACTTTAATAATAAAGTTGATGTAGGTATTCCTCCCGTTGGATTACTCCTACTGAGTAAGGAATTCACTGACATGTTTCACACTCACGGGCGATGTGCCAATATCTGAAATTTAGTATGACATACATAAGCAATTGTGGTTTATTATAATACCAAATAAATGGCGCCAACTTTCCATTAACATTCAAAGTTTCGCGGTGAATCGGTATAATCCAGAGTTCTCTTGGCAGCCTTTATCAACTTATTAAACAATTTGGAATAACAATATAAAAGTATTAAACCATAGACAACTATTTGACTCTCTCAATGTACTTACTAATGATGGATTTTCTTCGAATATATATCGACACCGTGGTTTGTTTTAATTCTTAAAAACAAAAAAATCTGTCTAATATCATAAAGGCAAAGGTTTGTGAGAATGGATGAATGGGTGTTTGTTACTCTTTCACTTAAAAACGACTGAATGGATCTGAATGAAATTTGGCACAGAGATAGATTATAGTCTGGAATAGCACATAGGCTTTTTTATTTCGGCAAAATGTACGGTTCAACCGATTCCACCAAAATTTCCACGCGAACGAAGTCGTGGGGAACAGCTAGTAATGTATATGTCACAAAATAAGCTTACGGTATTGACACAGTTCTTCTTTAATGTATATTTTGAACAACAAATAGATATATATTCTCCTCTATTATTACAATTTTCTAATGTTAAAGCTTGTCGTCTACCGACTTGACTTAAGTATTTTTTTCATTAATTACAATGTATATATTTTATAATAGAAAATAAAAGCTTACTTTACGCCACTATTTCAATCGTCGAATGTTGAACTAATTGAACTTTATTATTGGTTTTCAATTAACTGTACAGATCAAGAAGATTATCTGGAAGCCGGCTAACGTTGAGAACGGGAATAAGGATGAATTCGATGAAAGAAATGAAACTATTCAGGGAATTTACAACTTAGATGAAATAATTACATTAATTTGTTATTATTTGAACTTATTAAAAATGAATAACGATTAATACGATAATAATTTCTTTCCGCCGCGCCGACGTCGCCAACACCTCTACATCAGCAGGGGAGAGGCCGGCCAAGTCATGCTTAGAACCCCGAGGACCATAGACCTGAAATAGGATCCCCTCTACCGGTGGTAATGGGCGCCGTATGAAATGGACTATGGAATAAATGAAAACGTAATGCCTGATAAAATGCCCATGATATCGGGGTAGAGTAGAGTTGTGTAGCGTTGGGAACTAACCTTACTGCGTGTGTTCGATTAATATCTCTGTTTCAGGAGCTTGAGCCAGCTGTCAGTGTATCAGCACACCGACTGTCGTATTAGGTACGAGATATAAATCTGTTGTTGTTACCTGCTGGATGATACCGTACTTAAGAGGATACGCTCTGACGTACGCAATAGATTTATTATCTCTTCTTCGCCGCAAACTGTGAGTTTGGTGACCAACCACACAAGTGATTAACTGTGGAGAGTAAATTTATATCCATAAGTCAATAAATTAAAAGGTCAAGGAGCGCTTTCGAGAATGCGATTCCGGAATACCGATTTTCGGATTACACTAATAGACCCCGTTTATCCCGTTTCCCTATTCATAAACGAAATATAGCATTGACTATTCGGACAATAGCGACGATCTTAGTAATATACACTCTATTATCTACTGTGCGGCTGTCGCAGCATGTCGAGTAGGGTGATTCTTCGTTCTTTTTACATCCGAATCATTGCTAGCAACACGAAAATCTTTAAAAATTGAAATGATCTCTTAAAATAAACTGAAAATATTTAAAGCCTTATCATTATGTCACGTACTTGATTTAAATAATATAGTATTTTAGGACAATTACCAACGATGAATTATATTTCTGAACGAGAAAAATGACGCAGAAAAATTATGAATTGAAAAGAACGAATATTCACCCAGTAGTTTGAGTTAATTTTTCTGCAAACATCGCTATTACTAGACCCAAGCCTGCTGTGCCAGCCCAGCAGTCTAGAACCGAGCTTCGTGTTGCTGAGACCACTTATAAGTTAGCTAATGTGCTTTAGATCAGGCAATACGCGGCCGAGAGTGATGGGCTTTGTGAAATAGGCATTCTTTGGGGACCGATATCAGTTTTCAACAATACATGTCATGTGTCACAGAGCGCATAGACTTTCTAAAGTACAAAGTTTATGCATGCGCAAATAGGATTATGCGTTACAAAAAACAAATAGATCGGAAACCTCAAAATCGTATTTTTTAAAGAAATGAGCGATGGGTTTACCGAAAATAGGAGCAATTGTCTCCACATGCAAAACTTTTGGCTTAAGTGGTTCCAAAACTCACATGCCCGTTTGGCATCTCAATGCCAAGCAGCTTTCGATTCGGGTTTACTACCCTATTTTTTACCACTGGCATAACCCTGGTAGTACCGTGGAACCCAAAAATTATAGACCTATTACACGCCCAACGACTGTGTATAAGCTTCTAACATTTATTGTGAGACCCAAAATTACTACACATTTAAATGAAAATTCGATCATTTCTATTTGCTAGAATGGATGTCGAAGCGGAACCCAGAATAGGCTAAGAGCTCCTCATCAGGGAGACTGCCATTAGCCAAAAGGTGCGAAATGGGCGAAAGGGGAGTAGGTAGCTAGTAAATTAAATCTTTATTACCTATATATTTCTTGGTCAGGTAAAAAAAATAATTACATGCTCTCCTGCACGTTGTTCAACCTATTCAGAACTGGCATTGCAAAAAAACAATGAAACTGGTCAGGCTCGATTGTTCACAAAATGTCGAAACTAGAGCTCAGTAATTTAAAAACACGTATTCGGGTTGTTAACAATCGATAGGCAAAGGTGTCAAACTGTACGAAAGAAAACTAAAACGATTAACTCAAATGTGAAGTGTAGTGCTTGAATTTTATCAAAATTCACATACACTTTCAACGAAATTTATTTTGATTTACGATTATAAAATATTAGCTGCACTGTAAGTCCCGATGCTGGAATATCGGGATAAAAAGTGTCAGTTATCTACATTCACAAGTTTCATCGCAATTGGTTCAGTAGTTTTTGCGTGAAAGAGCAACAAACACCCATACATCCTCACAAACTTTCACATTTATAATATTAATAGGATAGGATATTTTATACTTGTCGTCTTTAAATATAATATATTACTAATAGTACCAGTTTATAAGGGCATTTAAAATTAACAACATTTGTATAGTAGATATGGTTTTTGTGTATTTAGAGTATATATAATTATAGTAGAAACAGCCCGAAAGTTATTTAAAGATAGAGGTACGGTTCAGGCTATTGTCTCTGCATACCCAGAAGGGACAAAGGCGTGAATTTATGCAGATGTAGAATTTATAGCTATTTTATATAAATCCAATAATATCTTTAGAATTCATGAAGAGATTAAATTTGTTAAAGGTATTTTTCTTAAAATCTCAAGAAATATTATTTCCAACATTAAAATAATACTGTTTTTAAACAATTGGTTGGAAAACCATCCTTCATTTAGTAGAAATGAACGACTTCATTTACAACTAAAAAAAATATTGTGAAGCTGAGTTGGGTATAAGAGACCTTTGCTGAGTTGGGTGCAAGAAACTTGAATATACGCTTTTCAAAATTGCATTTATATGTAAATATTGTTCGTCTTTACAGTCAGCTTGTAAGTAAATGATCCAGTCTAGACCAGTAATATTCTCCTCAAGATTACTATGAAATCTAACTTAAAACGTTGCTAAAATTGTTATATTCGCATCAACCACTAAAGAAACGAGACCTACGAGGGTCGATTAACAAGTACCCGCAGGTATGAAGAAGCGAATATCTTTAAATAGTTTTTTTTATTTTACAACATAATCTCCTTTAAGGTCCATGCACTGTTCTCAACGTTTCGGCCAAATAATACAATGTCAAACTCCCCAAAATACGCTCCTGCCTCGGCGATAACCTTTTCATTTTAGCAGAATTTTTCATCCCGAGCCAGGTTCTCATATTGGGGAACAAAAGGAAGCCGCAGGTAAGTATACGGTGAGTATGACAGCAATCTATAGGGCAGTTTATGCAATTTGATAGGGACAACTTTAGATGAATATGCTGGTACATTGTCATGGTAAAACAAGACTTTTTTCTTAATAAATTCAAGCCGCGTCTCCTTCAATTTCTTAAGAAATCGATCCAGTAAATTACTTTAGTACTACTCCGTAATTTTTCTTCCTTTCTGCAAAACATCCATTAAGATTATTACCTGGGAATCCCAAAAAAATCGTGGCTATAATATTTCCAGCCGATGGGACCGTCTTTGTCTTCTCCGGAGCGGTATCACCAGGTAAATCCAACGTTTCATCAACGGTAGCGACTCGACGCAAAAACTCTTACCAATTTTTCTTAAAGAGGTCCAAACACTGCCTTGGCGCTTGATGGCCGTATCCGTTTATTGTCCACCATGAGCAATCGAAGCACCCATCGGGCAGACACCTTTTTGATGTGTAAATGTCGTTCCGTACGACACTCCTACTCCTCTGCTTCTCTTGTCTGGCCGTTCCTCATCAAAAATAAATGTACAACCACGTTTGGATTCGTAGAACCAATATTTGATGATTGTGATAGATGTTGATCGGTCTCCATACAATTCACCTTCGCCTTTATTTCCCCGCATGTTTTTTCATCGAAAAATAGAAAGCGTATTGATATTGCACTTTTTCCGTTTTATAGAGAAGCTTTAATGCGTATTATCGTATGCATTAGAAAGGTTACAAATTAAAAACTATTGTAGTTCATAAATCAGTCAGAATTTTTTGTATTTTGATGACCATGCACGACGGTAATGACAACAGCACTGAACTACTAGAACATTTTGTTCGTAACGGGACTTGCAGAATGTTGGAATCTTTATACATTGGTATATACATTCACTACCGATTTCGTGTAACTTAGAAACCAGTAGTTAAGTACGGTCAGTCACATTACTAGTTGTTAGAGATAAATATGTCCTTAACCATTCTGAAATGTTGATTCAAAACACAAAAATCCTTCAAATTGTTCAAGCCGTTTCTCTGGATCAAATATTACAGAATATCTGCGTACATACTACAAGCCTTCCGGACTCTCGACGATCCTAAACTTACAAACGGTATTTAACTTAAGCCTCAGTATAGATTTTGCTTCCCTATCTAAGTTCTACCGCTTGTATAACGGCTTGTGTTCTTGTTAATTGTTCGAAATGTATACGGTTAATTCGTATCATTGTATTGCTCGCCAGCGTCACTAATCCTTTAAACTGGAACTGACGAATTCTTTTAGAATGAATTACTCGCATACTGTCACACTATGCGGTTCAAAGACGATAAAAGTATTTACTGAAATAATTTTATGAAGTAACAAGCTATTCCCAGCAGTTTCACCTGCGTTTATCACGTCACTACCCCGCTGCGAAGGGTCGTAGCGTATATATAGCTTATAACCTTCCTCAATTAATACACTATTCAATACAATAATTATTATTGAAATCTGATTGATAGTTCTAGAAATTAGCGCGTGTAAACAAACAAATAAAAACACTCTGCAGTTTTATTATATTAGTATACGAGTAGGTAACCGCGCAACTACGGTGACCAATTTCCATCAGGTGAGTCTTACATACACGACAAAGTATGTCAATCACTACTAAAGTTACATACATGTGTAACTACGACACTTATTTATTTTTTTGCCAACCTACATATTTATCAGAATGATTTATCCTAGTTCAATATACTCGTACCTTATCAGTATAGGCTTACAAAATTGGCCATAAAGAACATACACACTTCAATTTAACAACAGATAACATTATTACAACAACGTAGTAGGTACAAAGCAATCCATCATCTCGTGGAACAATGTACAGCATCCCTTATATTAAGATAAAGACAAATAGCCTTCGCATCACACGGTCCCTTAACTTTGGGTTTCGGTTTGAACCCGTACGATTTACAACCCTGTACTGAAAGTCAATAATTGCCCCATTTCTTGGACCGTTAAGGTTCAATTAACGTGCCCTATGGAGCGAGGAATGAAATATAAAAATGAAACCATCGCAGCCAGTCGTAAATTCAGCACATAAGTATTTTATGTTTGGAGTTCCATTAGTCTTTACGGAGGTGGTAATATTAAACTTGTTTATGAAGTCTCCTCCTAATATTCATAATATGACAATCATTTTATGCACTTATTTTTATAATCTCAAAACTCATAATTCTCTAAAAGTTATGATTACATACGTATGTACAATGACGTAATAAAATGTTTTGAAATGGAAAAAAAATCAGTCATCAATTATTTAGTTTAATGAGCGCTCGAATTTCATATAACCAATGGTTTTTCTTCTATTGTTTCTGGCTCCTATAGAACCTAGATAAACGATCTGCATGATCTATATGCCTTTACTTCAAAGTGCTTTAAGCTACTTTGTCATCTTGGTTATCATTTCAGTACACCTTACACAGGCTGCGATTATACAAACCGTTTTTATCTTTGTTATAAATGTCATCGGATTTTCAATTTGTACCGTTAAACCATTTGTGACAATAAATCAGTGAAATTATTGGTAAGGATGGCGCATTCAAAAACATATTCACCCATCAAATGGAACTTATATATTATTATATCGTATAAACAATATGGTACCCACAATTACGGTAATTACAAAGTATTACTTCGTTTTAATAACTTTTGAACTTTTACGTTCGTTGAGGCAAATCAAACCTAAAAAAAATGCGCTTATTCCCGCCAACTAGTAGTATTTTCCTGTTCTTTGTTTAAAGTTATTAGAAATATATACACAACACAACACCCCAACACAACAAATGTAGGCAACATATGTCCACGCTATAGTCTATCGGGGGTAGACAGAGACAATAGATTCCCATTTTGCTGTTCGTTACACTATACTACGTTCTAAGTCTCTTTACATTAGTACAACCCAACACTCTCTTAACGTCTTTACAAAATCCTTTGACAGAATACGTCAGTCGTTTTAAAGGGTAATTTATCGTTTCTTGTAACCTAAAGACATAGTTCCAAACGATTTTATCATTATTCTGGAACTGAAGCCTGGCAACGACCGAGGTTACCCTACTCTAGTTACGTCTAGTGCCATGTACTAGAGTTGGGTCACAACAATAATTTATTCTAAGCTCTTGTTGCAACAATGGACTGTATTACTTGTATAATAAAACTTTTTTAACAAAAAATTAAACCGACAAGAAAAAATTATAAACCAAAAAATATATAAACCTAATGACTACACGGATGGCACAATGGTTTAACTGGTCACCTCGCCATTACGCCGCGCCACCGGATTCAAATCCCACACGAGACAATATTTTTTTTTATGGTATAGGGGCAAACGAGCTGACGGGTCACTTGATGGAAATGACTATCGCTGCCCATGGGCACTTGCAATTCAAAAGTGACAAGTGCGTTGCCAGCCTTTAAGGTGGGAGTACGGGAAGGGGGAGAGAGAGGAGGGTTAGGGCGGTAACCTCAATCACTCGGGGAAAATTCTTCTTCTTTCATATAATAATCAATAAAAAGAGAAATTTAATTTATTAAATTATTTGCGGTTTTCGAGTTTCATTTTTACTTAACAGTTATCTTAAGAAAAGAAAACTTAATTTCACCAACTCTTCTCTTTTCTTTTATCATACAACTAGCTGTGCCCCGCGGTTTCATCCGCGTTAATTTGGGAAAGAAACTACTAAAATATATTACATTACTTTAAGAGTATAACTTAAGATTATTGCATTAATGTACAGTAATGCAAAGCAATGTACTTTAAGAAGATATATTAGGTACATCACGCTATGATCAGTAAGAGTTGAACTATAGTAAAAAATGTCACGGGAACAGGAATAAGAAAGGAACGCTGGTTAAAGTACTGGGGTCTTATAAAATGTGGGTATGTAATAAGGTACCTCACAGAGCTACCGCCCTCCCCCCCACACGACCGCCCTATAAATGCGCGCGTGGTACCTGATTATTATTTTGTTGCGGAGTTATTTTAAAACTATGATATCTCCTAATATATTCATTGAAATCAAATGAAATCACGCGCAATTTTGATCAAAATTAAATACTTGTGATGAATAACGTATTTATTTTGATAAGGATTAATTTCATGTTTATAAAAACACCTTCGCAAATAATGCATTATTTATACCAAATTTGATTACCATAAAAAGGTTATAGTGAGACAACCTTAAAAGATAAACATATGCTGTCGTGGACTTTTTTTTAGAACTTTTAAAGGGTAACAATTCTGTTGTAGATGATTTTTCCTAACTTTAAACGTTTATAAGCGCGCTTCAAGCGCACGCAACGGAAGCTCTCAAAAGGAATATTTTTTTCCCGTTTTTGTAACAAAATGTTACATGTTGCATTGATGCTCCGTTCTTATTTGTCGTAGTGTGAAGTTATAGAGCCTTCCTCGATAAATTGGATAGTCCATCTACAACACAAAAAGAATTTCCCAATTCGAACCAGTAGTTCATTACATTAGCGCTTTCAACCAAACAAACAAATTCTTCAACTTAATAATATTAATTATAGATGTTGCTAATAATTTACAATATACTAGCAGTGCTCTACGGTTTCACCCACGTAAGTCCCAGTCCCGTCGGAATATCGGAATAAAAAGTAGCCTATGCGTTAATCCAGGCCTCCAGCTATCCACATACCAAGTTTCATCGCAATCGCTTCAGTGGTTTTTGCGTGAAAGAGTAACAAACATCCATCCATCCATCCAACTATCCAAACATTTATAATATTAGTGTGATTTCCATTCTAAACAAAAAAACTATGACTAAAACTTAATTCGATACCTCTAAAGCTATTTTAAGCAACAAGGTAATAAATTTCAAGTAGCAGTCAAGAACATTATTTAATCCATGCCAACCATTACCAGTATATAATTATGCTTCCGAAATGTTTACATATTAAAATTATGAAACACTCAGCCGAAAACCTTTAAGTAACGAGTAATGTAAATTTATCAACATACCACCACTTCCAGGTCAATTTAAATTGTAGATTGTTACAAATAAGTTTGTGAAATAGCCTCTCTAGGGGCTGTTAATGGAGTTGAATGAATCAACCCAACTTACCTTAAGGTCATTAATTCGAGGGTCAAAGACTTAAGTTGTTTTTTGCGGGTAACATGATTTTCAAAATCTTTATAAGTTATCGTTCCAGTGGGAAAGTATGTATACTAGGCGTTAAGTAAAAAGATACTCGTTTCCAGATGTTCCAGATGTGATTAGACTAAAAAAAATTAATTGGAAATTTCTGTCATTGGAAAGTGTGTAGGAAATAAATATATTTGTAGGTACTGGTAACATTGTCATTTAAATTAGTTTGACAGATTTGTTGACAGGTAGGGATATGTTCAGAGACTGTTCTCATATAGACGATCTTTCTTATGTAATGACAAATAAAAATAATTAATTAACCATAAATTAAACAAAAATTAATTGATAATTGTTAGAAACCGTCTCGCAACCACTGCTATAAATTATGAAAATCACTAACTAACAGTAATTGCCATGTTGTTCGTACCTCTCTCCGTACTCAAGTGATTGTTTTCAACTTATAATACATTCCTACCCTTTTATAACCCGACTATTCATCAATATTTATCAACGACCAATAGTATTGCTTTACCCAGTCATAATAATCTCTATTAACTCATTTTTCATCATTAAATAGTGAACTGTTTTATCATCTTTTATAGTTTGCCCCTATTTTTAATAAAATAAATAAGAGTTTTTGATGAGTCGACAACATAATCCTGACTATTTTCTGAATAACAGGGGACTAGCCGTAGTCAGCCACGCTGGCTTACGTACAGCAGATTGTCTGATCAACATTTGAAAATATAAAAACACATTGTTTTGTATAACATACCCTAAGTATATAGTTATAATTGTAAATTTTCAAGAAAAAATAAATATATCCCAAGAGGTTTACGTTAAGAGATACTTTTATGCACCGTTCTTCTAAGGAGTAAAGGCCTCGGCTTAGCATTAAAGTCCAAGTATGTGCAGGATCGTAGTCTCTCATTTACACAAAGGGGAAATGTGTTTTGTTTTGAAATAGTACGTAGTCACTTAAGGTAATTGGAAAACAACAGAGAACAGTTTCTGTAGTAAAATAATAGTAGATTTGTCCACGTGGAAACCGAATTAAAGTGTCAGTGGACTTTATACTTCTCTGTTCGTAGAATTGGCAATTTTATAGTGGACGCTGTGAATAGTTTAATTTATTTGCTTTTAGACAAAAGTTTGTAGATGGTTACGACGACAATTTATCATGGTTATGTGTTATCAATCAAAAAATTAACAACAATGAAAACCATCCGCTCTTAAGCTATTCCGTGTATTATAAGGATACAAATATATATTATAAAGACTGATATTGTAAAGAACTGGTGGTACAAATATAGGAGAATTGGTGCATAAGCGGCTAAAACCATCGCATAATATACTTTTGAAGTTCCGGCAAAAAGCTTAATTATTTCTTATATCAATAAAGACTGAAAACACTTACTTGTTTTATGGAATTTCAGTAAACGTTGCACACGTCTTTTCAGTACTGTGTAAAGTGTTTAAAATAAAAGACTTCAAAACCGGCAGAGAGACACGTTCATCACGTGGTTTTATGTATGTTCACCGATTTCTCGGTAGCATTTTACCCAATTCCACTTTTTCTGCTATAATTGATTAAGGAGGATCCCGGTTAGGTCCTGTACACATTTTTGTGACAAAAAGTTGAAAAATGCACATATTCCAACTCCTAGCAAAGAGAATCCGCTGCCAGCCACCGCGTTGACAAAAAGTCTAGGAACTGTACCACGGCTCATTGTAATTTTCTTAGTTGGCACAATGTAGGTATATTAGACGTATAAATATCTGAAATGAAGTCTGTTACATACACATAAACTCACAATTGTCATCAAATACGTACTCGTACACACAAATATATGTAGAGAAAGGTCTGTTTATCTAATTTTGTGGTTTGTAGAAAGAAAGAAATAAATAAAAGAAAAAAAATACATTTGATTTGACAGAAAACAAGATACGACACATACTGCAGAAAATGTACAATACATAGTAATTAACAGAGGTAAATAATTTTGAGAAAGAGAGAATGATAATAAGAATCCATGTTACAATGACAATAAAAATCATAAATATTCATTATTAAATATACATAATATACTTTTATTTTATATGAAATTACTAGAATAAATGATAAAAACAACCTTGGATGGATCCATTCATACGCTAATAACCTAACGTATTCAGTGTGGGTCTCAGTATCTGCCAAAAGAGATGTTGTTCAGCCTGAAGCTGTATCAGAATAAGCGATGCAGCGCTGATTTTCAGCAAGACCTTGGTGGCATTCAAGTGATGTAATACAATAATTTGTGGTTGAGTGTGAAACTAATAAATATGTAAAAGTAAATAAAAAGTAAAAAACACCGTCCATAAACCCTAGGTACTTATTGAATAGAATGACATTGTATATTTTGATAATGATAACTAAATGTCTCCTTAATATTACTTCATCCAAATTAATTAATTAAATAAATTTGAAATACATTCTTCTTTATAGATATGTATATGTACATTTAATAATAATAAATAAATAAACAATACTATTTGCAATTTAACACGATTTTTGTAAATGTAAATGCAATTTAAATGTGGCAACAGTTTTCAATTTACGTAGGGGTGAAGGAAGGTCATTCTAACATCGTGTTACTGCATATTTAAAAGTCCCTATAAACACTGACGTATTGTGACTTGGGATGGTTAAAGAATGTTTCGGTCTCAGAGAATATGTGCAATAGTGATGTGTCCATCTCAATATCTCATACAGGTATATTGGTATCTGGTTAAACATAGTGTTGTGTATCAGTAAAGTACCGAAATGCAAGTTCCTTCTGTAGCTCTTGAGTATGTTGTTTTGATTGAGAAAAATTGTTACATAACTTCGCCTAGGTATTTCGTAACAGTATCATGCGTTCTCTATACGTTGCAGCAGTTTCTCTATTCTTGCCAGTAGGCATGGCCCGTATACGATATCGCCAAAGTTAAGCCTTGACAGTACTAGTGTGTCTACAAGAGTTTGCCTTATTTCTACATGGAGGAATTCACGCACTCTGTATAAGATTTTTAACCTATAAAAACAATCACTCAGTACATTGTTTACGTGGGTCAAGGAGAAGCTACTATTTAAATTAAAAAATTCAAGTATTTTGCTTACTTTGTCTCACACCTCGTCATCACGTTGCGTTGCCTGGAAAAGATTTGCTTTCAGTGATAAAGCCGCCCATTGTTCATTTTGATAGTAATAAAAAACTAGATACACACGATTACACTAACAAAACAATTTGTTAAATCACTGCTTAGATGGCAAAAAGTCTTCACTAGTCACCTCACTTAGTCACCAGTTGTGAAACCTCCTCACGATACACTCTGGGCATCGAAAACGGCAAAACCTCTTTTCCTTGACAGAGAGGCGCCTGGTAAAAATTTTGTCAAGAGGGCAGGAGCACAGGATTTTGAACAGATTAGTATCTCGGTATCAGCACCGAGATACTAATCTGTTCAAAATCATGTCTGTAAAACTGAGACGAACGAACCAGTTCACAGTCTCTTAAATAAAAATAATTATTTAAAAGTAAATAAAGACGGAAATTAACACAATATTTAATAAAAACATTAAAGTAAGATATTACAACTGACTTTAAAGAGCAATTTAAAAAATCCTTTCCAAAGCCGGTAATAATTTTTTTTTAGTTTTTCTCTCAAGTTGGGAACATACAAAGTTAAGAAGAAACTTTCCAAAACTTTTTGCTCAATTTTTGTCATCTCATGCTACTTAAATAAGGAAGAAGGCGAGTTTTGCCAACACTAAAGTTAAATTACTTGAAATAAAGTTGGTATTTTTGCATTGCTAAGAAGTTTATATTATGATTCAAGTGGAGATTAACGTATTTACGTCAAGAATTTAATGTGCTGTTTTTGACGAAATGAAGAATCATCTCACAGCATTTTCAGGCAATTTTAATATTAATAATATTTTAGTTACGAGCATATAAATTTGACATCATAACGTCATGTTACATATACATGTACATATACATCTTTATTTATATAATTTGCGATTATATAAATTTGACGCGCAGTTTATATAATTGCGCGTCAGATTATTAAAATGCACAATTTTCAACATATTTAACCCACCTTATCTTAATCTGACGTGACGCGCTTGAGTATGTCAAATGATCGATTTTTTTTTACTAACCTGATTGGCTGCCCTAAACGCCCGGCTCTAGATAGAGGGCTGATATATGGAGGAGGTACTTACTAGGGTACAAGTATCCCATGTCATATTAATCTGACTCTCTGGAGTTAATCCCAAAATCCCTTAGTGGGCCCCCTTATTACATCTAAAGTGACAAGAAACAATAAGGGGCCAGTTTTCAATCAAGATAGAAAATTCGAAAATTGTTATTACTTTAAGGCAGTGGAAAAAGAAACCATATTTATGAACGTTGTGGCGAGAGTAACAAAAGTGCACTTAATTCAGAACAACTCTCGCGGATTTACGACGACGCCGCTTAAGTGAAAAATTGCTTTCTTTTATGATATTTTCAGTCTTCACATTAACGCCGTTCGAACTGCAGGCTATTTTCCAGTACACATCACCCAGAGTTATAAGCTCAAAGTGCTCTTTTTGTTTATCGGATATTTTCTATTTCGTACCTTCTTTTGTGCGAGATTTTTTTTGATTTTCTGTGTTAGAGTGTTATAATTGTATTATTTTGCGTTCCACAAAGAACATAAACGTCTATAACGTTTTACTCACATGTTTCAGGACTTAGTAGATGTGTGGCGAGTTTCTTTGAGCACTCTATCTGACGTTACCTTCTAGGTAATATGATGACCAACCTTGTCTATCGCTATAGTATTACCCTATGTAGCCTCGGGATGATCTATCTGGAGTAGTATCTAGTCGATCTGCTGCAACAGTTATGTGGTGTGATTTTTTGCGATTTTTTAGAGATATCTGTCACTTGCGCACCGAGAAAACTACGTCGTGCAGACTCGCGCGTAGTCATCACAACAGAAAACATGATTTTTTATGGCATTGTTCTCTGCCAGTCTTAAGATGATTAAACTGTCTCAAATCTACAAAAATCCATTTCATTATGATTAGTTTTATTCAGTTTGTATGTATATAGTATGGCTTGGACAACCTGTAAAGCGTAGATATTCAAGACCTGACGAGGTAATGAGACCATCACAAAAGGTTCTGCAGCGACCCGCACATTTTCAACGTTTATCCGACTGAACATAAAAGTGAGGTGGCATGACTTTTATGCGCAGTTTATATCATGGAACGCGAAAGCTTAAAAGTTAGTATCAGAACTACTGTACTGTAAAGGACAGTTATTAAATAGTACTACGTAAAGTGTTAGGTTTCTGCCGTTAAGGGTTGTGAAGAGGAATAAGAACCTGAAATTATATATTACTAAAACTTTACTCCATAAAGATAAATACCTTTTGCTTTCAAATAGATCTTGATGAACTATGCTCAAGCAATAAAAAGGTATGTAATACTTAGTCCGTGATCGTATTAATTCTTGTACATATATATATAATTGTGTCTTTTAACACAAACATTTAATCATTTCCAGGCAAGATAAACTGGCATTAATTTCTGGATAACACTATAATTAACAGAAACGGTCCGTTAAAAGAGGTTCCACAAATTAATCTGGTTTGTATTCACGAAAGGCGACAATGTATATATTCAATGAGGTAAGTCGGTGTAAATCTCAATTGCGCGGCTGACTTTATCAGTAGACAGAAAAGATAATAGTTACTCAGTTGGTATATTGTAGACACCGAACTCGCAATTTGCTGAATTTATTGTTCAGACTCCTGCTTAAATAACGACTTCAGAACTTATTAAATGGATTGATATCTATTATTTTTGTATAGTCATCCGTTGAACGCAAAATATAGCGCGTTTGGTGGTCAACTTATTATTTAATATAATCTAATAAATGTAACAGCTTATTGAGGTTTGTATGTTATTTTCACTTTTGCCGTCGCCTCTAATTTTGTGGACAGGAAGGGTAGGTGTCGGTAGGAAATAAAGTGAACACAAAAATAAAGTTATATCAGGTATAGTCCCGAGTAATTACGTAACAACGAAATCACTGTCTATCTAGGTAAGTATTTGGGCAACTACGGAACCTGCTGGGGCTCACAGGGACTTCCTTTCTAGGGTACACCTGAGTCCCCGGCATTAGGACCCCGTGACGGAACACCGTGTGGTTTTAGTCGGTTCGAGTCCGACATACCACATTACCGTTAGCCCCGTTAAGGTGATGACCCGTGGGGGTTTCCACACGTAAAAAAAAAAAAGAAAAAAGGCAACTACGGAACGCGAGACAGTTTTTACGACGACTGCAATACACAACCGCTGTAACAACACTGTGTCCCAATGATGTCGCACGCCTACTCGTAGACTCCGTTGAACCCCAACAGATGGCACTTGTGTCCCGTATTGACAGCAAAGCCCGTATTGGCTAAAGAATCCTATTATGTGCCTAATAAACTAATATTTTTATAAGTCACTTAGAGCATTAACACTCGCAGCTTTCTAACGTAGACAATTAGAAATATCCTGAAAGCCGTAGCAGGAATGTGGCTACTAGCTTTATGTAATTTGGAGAAGGCAACAACGCAATCTATAGAAAATCAAAATTTTTTATATGGATTTCTGTAGATACTATTACCATTAGAAACGGTCACAGTTCTTTTCTGAGAGACGATATTTTCTTGAAAACATTTAGCGAAGACGGGAGTGGACAACACTTTATCTACTATGTTTTACCGTGTCCCTCTAAGTAACAGTGAATTCTTTAGAGTACCAACGAGAGCTGATTGAAGGAGTGACTGGCCTGTTGGCCTAGTGGCTAGTGACCCTGACTGCTATGCCATAGGTCATGGGTTCGATTTCCACCAGAGTCTGGGTGTTCTTTGTGTCCGTTGTTTGTATGTTTGTGAAGTCCCCCGCGACACAGGAGTATTTCCTAATGCGGGAGTTGTCTATAAAAAAAAAAGAAAGAAAAGTTATGCATTTAGGTCATAACAGCGCATGTAAGTGTGCTGCACTCGATTACTAGTAGAATAAGATTTTATACTTCACTTGTTTTGAAACTGGTTGCAGGTATATGCTTTATAAAAATCCGTAAGACAAATATCTACATGCCTTACTAAGCGGGTGTTCAATTTATTATTGACCATGGAACGTTTTTCTTAGTAGTTCAGTATAAAATAAGATATTGTACTGGCAACCTTATAATGATTAGTAGCACAGTAATTTATAGTTGGTCGTTATGGCAACATCTTTCTCTCTGCAAAATTCAATGTGCCAATGTACATTTGCTCTGTAATAAAATTAAGTATTTTACAATAAAAAGTCCTTTAAAAAGTTTTAATGTGTTTCTATTAAACAGCAGGCAAATGAATTACAATAATAACATAAATGTCGTGCAATCTTTCAATCTTTTTACTTTTCAAATATTTTATAAAATTTTCGAATTGGCTGTAAACAGAAACTTGTTTGTAGTAAAAAAAGAAACACGGGTTTACAATTATTTTAAAGATATTTTATTCAACAAAATAAGTTTAAGAAAAACAACGCATGTAACGAAAATAATTTCATGTCACGTAACATATAACAAAACTTGTTGCCATTAAAATAAAAACAGAATACTTCAAATAGGTTCACTTAGGGTTGCCCAAAATATTTATGAATAGTAGTATAAGACTTGACTACAATAGATGAACAAGTGCGATGTGCCCTCGGTATCATCTCGTCTCATATTTCTCGTTCATTTACGAATACCCGTTTCGATTTCAATTCGTTTACTTTATTCATCTACATTACAAGGAAAGAATTATGACTATTTATGACAATTAGAAACTACAGGGTGTACTTTAAACTGATGCACCATAAAAAAAAATATTTGATTTATAAAATGCAAAATCCCCTATTTTTAAATTAATACATATCTAAATTATGCCTAATGAGAGCAAACATTTATTAAGGTGTAGACGCAACTTGAACGAGGTCAATACGAAAGTTAGTGACAATGGATGGGTATATGGATGGACGTTTGTTACTTTTTTAGGCAAAAACGGCTGAATGGATCTGGATAAAATTTGGCACAGAGATAGGTTATGGTCTGGAATGGCACTACTTTTTATCTTAATATGATTGCAATATGTTTAAGTCCCAGAAGTTACTTTAGGCACAATAACTCGATCTCAAACTCAAGCTCAAATGATTTACGTGTGTAGGGATGTACCTTATGCAAGTAGTGCTAATAATAAAGTAATGTGACACGTCACGTAACTACTTAGGTTTTCAAAATTTAATACTTCTATTGCCTTATATGAATGATCAAAATGTTCTATAAACAAAATTATATTATCAGATGTATCTTTTTGAAAAGGCACAAACTTTACATTTTGTCTAAATACCTTCCTATTGACATTCTATTGTCTTGATATTGATCAATTACACTTTGTCTAACAACATCGTAATTATTCCCGCAAATAGGTACGCTTCTAATTATATGAAGTGCACCCTTTCAGCAAAACGCGCAAACGCTCTTCTCTGCAATCTTCCCGAGGGTAATAGAACACCTACACTACACTAAATTTAGGCGTGCACGGCACTTTAATAAGACCACAGTCACCACACTGGTATAAAATGTTTGTAGTAGCACAAAGACAAGGTCTTCGAATGTCAAGAGAAAAGTACGTTCGCCTAAATGCAATACAGCTACTAACAGCGTAGAGCTAATTTGGTGGCGAATTACCAAACTACCCTCCATTCAACCACAGAAATAGAACAAAAACTATACGATGCATGCTCCGTCACAAGTTTTCTTGTTTTTCTTGTTGAACAGCACTACAGAAGTAGTAATTATAGCTCTTTGTACAGAAGTCTGACTAAGCTCAAAAAGGAGTACTTGTCTTTTATAATTGTTTACATAAAAAGTATTCGTTCTCATACCATACCATACCATATTGACTTCATAACAATAAGGTATGTTATCATTTTAACAATTGAATAAAAAATATTTTTATTACTCTGCCCGATCAATTTACTTTTTCATTTGTTTTAATTATATTTCCAACTCATTTTTGGCATTTTTCTACCTGTCTGGACATTATGAATTATCCCATATTAATCATTTGGTATAAATACGAATATCTGAGTAAGACAGATCGCCTGTCTTACAATTTATTTTTATTATCTTTGTAAGAAAAATGTATACGAAGCTTAAGCAAAAAATACATATTTTAATTAAGTCCATGAACACAGTATATTATATAATAATATGTACTATACATTATATATGATGACGTTGTACCTCGTCCTAATTGACAAGGTCTTGCTCAGCTTACCATGATGCTGACGAAAACATAAATTTAAAAATTTGTCAGATATTTCTCCAGATTTAGAGAATCGATAAGATTAGAAGATGCAATGAGTAAAAACATTTTCCATATTATTACTAAAGTATTATGAATTCCCTATATTATTGCGTAGGGCGACGACCCTAATTATTGCAGTAAGACAGATATTCCTCTCGAAAAATGTGAAACGAATTCATTAAATATATATAAGCCTTAGATTTGACCAAATTTGAACATTTCGCATTTTCTAAAGGGTACTTTCAATAGAATCATGAAATTTGGTAAGTAAGATCTCACAGTACAAGTAAAGGATAATTCCGAATCGTTATTATACCTGTCTGTCTGTCTGTCTGTCTGTCTGTGTGTCTGTTAAAACCATTATCCTCAGGAATCCGTGTCAGAATCAAGTTGAAATTAACATTAAATACTTATTGTTAGCGGTCCTTTGAAGCTGTAAAAAAATCAAGCTTCTAAGTCTACGCAATCAAAAGATACGGTCATTAAACCTTAGATTTTAACAAACTTGTATATTTTGCAGGTAAATCAAAACCTATAGGGCACTTCCCATTGACCTAGAATCATGAAATTTGTTAAGAAGCAAGGTCTAACAGCACAAATAAAGTGAAAAATTCGAAAGTCGTTAATTTGTTATGAAGTTTTGTGGTATGAAAATTGTCTTTGTCGTATATCCGATTTATGTGATAGTATTTTTAGAACTGTAAAGTTAAGTTTGTCTCTCGGAAAAGATGGGCAAAAATTTTCGAGAATTGATTCCCGAGATGGACATACTGTCTACATACAAAATTGTTTGCTTACGGAACCCTCGGTGCGCGAGTAAGACTCGCATTTGTCTTTCTGTGTCGTTTCTTTCTTTCTTTCTATTTGTCCAGCTTTTTTTATTATACTGTACGGTAAATAATTTTTACTGGACATAGGCCTCTCCAAAGGCACCACAGCACCCGGTCCTTCGCCTTCCGCATCCAGTCCATCCCTGCTACCTTCTTCAGGTCGTCGGTCCATCTGGCTGGTAGGCATCTTACCTTTCGTTTACCGATTCGCGATCCCCACTCTATTAATACCCGTCAAAAATATTGACATCAATAAACGCTTACGGACATTGAAAATTTTACCGTCCGTAAGCAATACGAATCGTTTCTTAATTATAGGAACCGGGCATATGGAATAAGTATTAAATCTTTTGAATCCAAATGTATACTTTTATTGTTTGCAATCTATACTAAACTTTTTTTATTACGAAACTTAAAAAAATAGATTTAGATTAGATTAGCTTAAAAAAATACAATTCTTATAAATACATTTGAAGGTAGATCAACGACTGAGAGGGAGATTTGCTTATTAATACTTACTATTTTTTATTCATCGCTAGTAAAAGTCATTTTTCTATGCGTCGGGAAAACAAAGAAAAATGTAAACGTAACAAACAAATTCACATTTGCCTTTAAAATTAGTAAAAAAGATATGTATCTGACATATCTTAAATGTTCCGTACGTTCACTACAGAATGTATTTTGACATCAACCAAGGTGAAAAATCACTTTCTTCTAATACCTCAATCTCAATCACGGACTGTGCTATTATTTTAAATAAAGCTCTGTTTGTTAATTGCTATTCCAAAAACAAAAGTAATTGTGTAGTGTAAGTGACTTGAAGTATATAATCTACTTTAATATTCTCATTGGATTTCGTTATCATAAATTTAACTTATTATATTCTGTCGGTTCCACTCCAGCATAACCACTTGAGACAGTTAGTAAAGCTTTGTTACTACTAACGGGTATAGTTCAAGGACGCTAGTAAAAGGGGATAGCATGTATTAAACGTGTAAGATCATACGTGACAATAAT
Source organism: Euplagia quadripunctaria (assembly GCA_963859945.1). Lineage (NCBI taxonomy): Eukaryota > Metazoa > Arthropoda > Insecta > Lepidoptera > Erebidae > Euplagia > Euplagia quadripunctaria. Next base: position 6,826,567 of record OY982567.1, on the reverse strand, counting down.
AAATAGTCATTAGTATACAAAATAATCTTAACATCAAAGACTTACAAAAGTCACCGAACACCACTTTTCCATTAATTGCTTTACATCGATACTCCGAAAGTAGGTGTAAAACAAGCGATGTAATGTTTTAATGTGTTAATCTAATTTTATCGCTCGTGATGTTCAGCAATATCATACGAGATAGTGTTTGTTTCATTTGCCTAAATATAATTTGATAATATATATGGGTTAATACAATTAGATTGTTGTAATAAGAGAAACGCTTCTGTAGTTATTACTTTTATTTAATAAACCATGCAAATACTACATTTATATAAAACATGTTATTTTTATTAAATAACGGTGTAAATATGAATATCATATCCTCCAGTCGCGTCGATTACTGCCTGGAAATCTTCTCGCATCGAATTTACTATGTTATGACATGTAGTTTGTCCCCTAAACCTCTCCCAGGTTTAGGTTATGATGTGTTCGTGGCATTTATGAGTCCCATGCTTGCAAAATGAGGCCCCCACATATTTTCGATGGGATTGATCTCAGGGCTCTTTGGTAGAAAAGGCACTTCAACAACTCGCTCCGCATTTTTACTACGTTCTGTAACAATAGTCGTGAATGAAGATTATTGGCCTCTGGCTCTGGAAACATGACTTACGTCGACGGCAATTAAACATCATTATCCTAAATTAATTAGTTCCCCAAGGCCACTAGAACAAGTCAAACCCCAGAATCCCATTGATATCCTGCCACTTTTTGGATTACTACGCATTTTTATTTTTAGATAAGTAGTAAATAAATACGCTGATTAAGAATTTCGATACCCGCAGTCTAGACAAGTGCGGTGTCATTTTTTTTTAACAATTTAACGAAAAAAAGACTTTTTTACATTTCGTATGATATCTCCTTTCCTGTACGTTTTTCGTCATATGTGCCCAAAGCTTTTTTTTCCATTAAATTACCCACAAAATGAGACCTGTTCAATGTCGCTAAGTGCTTTTGTTTAACAACAAATGAAGGTCAAAGTTAAAAGAAGAGCATTTTTTTCAACAATTCACATCTTTACTAGGAATGTACGTTTAAATCTGAAACTTTTATATGTATCGTTCTTATGATGGTACTGGGTATTCCAAATAAAGAAACGCAATTCTCGTCAGTAGTTGTTGTGCATTTGTGTGAACATAATAACACTAACTTATTATAAACCTATTTCCTTAATAGGTCAAATATGTTGCACTTGCAACTATATTAATTAACTATGAATTAATAAAGGTGCGTTTGAAAGAGGAATATTTTTACTAGAATGTGTGAATGTGGCTATAATATTGTCAACTGTAGTCCGGCCATCACAGAAACATTTTATTGAGGATTATGTCTGAAAATATATATATATATATATATCGGCAATAAGTCTGAACCAGTATCACTCATGTATTTGTCTTTAACAAGTTCTAAGGCAACAATGGCTTAAATTATTTTGAAAGAACAAAGCACAGAGAATGTAGCAACAAATCGTGGCGTCTCACTAATCGCAACCTTCATCTAACTTAGAAAGGGATGCATCTATGGCACATAGGTCGTGCAATATCTCAGTATTTTCGATTCCCATGCGATCGTTCTGCAACGTGCCGGCAACACATAAAAAGTCATCGGCCATATTAAAAATGTGTCGGGCCACATTCAAAATATTGTACGACAATATTTTGATATTGCACACTCTGGCTGTAATTGCTAGCAATTTTATCGTCGACTGTATTGCAAGCATACTTTGTAGTAAAAGTATTGCCCGTTTAGATGTACCCTAATAAAAAAAAAATTATATGGACTTGATTAACATTGTAGTTAGAAATGGCGTCGGTTAATAACTAGCTATTGCTGTCAGAGCCAGCATATCGCGAACACGTGTTGATCTATAAAAAACAATTTCAAAAAGTTCCGTTCATCTATATTTTGATCCCCATCTGTGATACTGACCATCACAAATGTTGTGACAAATATTGGCTACTGACGTCATATATCAAGTGGCCGCAGTCAATCTTATTAGTGGCACACATGATGTGTTTTGAAGTACCTGGTAAAGCTGTTTAATTAGTCTTGGTAATTTTAGTTTTATAATAATTATAGAAAGTAGGCAAGTAAGTTCCTAGTCCTAGTTCTTAGCCAAATTTCATTGCGATTGTAAAATGATAATACTTCGGATAGTACACCTACTCATAACCGACGCGGGCACCACTAAATGATCATAATTATGTTAAGATAATGTCGTAGTTAAATAAACTAAAACCATAAGGCGTATCTAAAAGACAATTTTCTAGAAGAGGTAGTTTCAGTACGGCATGGGTCAACTGAACCCTACCATGAACTACATCTCTCTCAACAATCGCGCTAACGACGCAAATTCTTTTACACAGGTTTGATTTAAGTCAAGATTTTAATAAATAAATTCTAGTTTTAGTATATCACTAGGTTCACTATACTACATACATATGAATACCACACTGGCACGGCAACTCACTTTAGATATGTAATCTTATACGTCTGCACTCCCCGGGGGCTTACGTATCTAATACAGAGTTTTCCATAGTGAAAACGAGACAATGATTATAATTAGGATTTAGTTCTACCCTACATACAACAGTATTTATCATAATTTATTTAAACACGCATTATTTTATTCAAATTACTCACGTTTCACACTTTAAAGAAACGTATTCGTTATTTTATTATACATAATATATTTTAAGATCTACTATATTCAGAATTATATTACCGTTCACTATCTTAATAATAATCTCTTGTGCCCCTGGGATATATACAGAAAAATACCTTCATATCTGAGATTACGTTACAGTACATGAATAAGTTTCTACGGTACAAAATACACATTATGTCCCTTGAGACCTTCATTTTCAAGCACCGTATTAGTACACTCGTCCTTATTTAAACAAAAATATTGTACTCGATGGCCTGGAGTAATTTAAACAATACTCTTCGGCTTATTTCATGGTAATTTATGATAAATTAAAAGACGAGAGCGTGTTTTTCACAATTTTGAAGAAAAATACTTTGAATCAGAGTTTTCCGTTTTCTGTAGGACACGACTGGCGATGATAGTTTGTTAAAACTGGCGAAGGATGAGATTACATTCTTAGCGGCTTTCAAATCTTATCCCACATTTTTGTTACCTACCATAAAATAATGACCCGCCTACTTTATTAATTTCTAAAAAAACTGTCACACACACACACACACACACGCACACGCACACACACACACACACACGCACACACATCTGTATATATGTATCTGAGCGTGACGGACACGCGTGTTCAGTTCTTTTTCCCATACCAAAAATGCCCAACGTGCCTAAAGAATTTTTCACTTCCAAATTGAAGTTACTACTCTTAGTACTCGTGAATGACGAATAATGCTTAAATTATAATACTTATTTTTATTCTAGGTTAATACTTCGAAAAAACCAGACACAATCGATGGTCTTATTACTGACGGCGATCACAGACAATCTTAGACAGAAAGCAGGCTAGTAGCTGTGTGCTGTACGAAAAAATGTTTGGTTTGCGGTTTACTTTACTAGCACGTATCAATATTCTAAAAATATTTTACAATATATCATAATACATATTATATATCATAGTACATACTTTACAATATAGCATAATCGTTGAAATGTACCAAATGATAATAGTAAGTACAAAATGTGTACTTTTGCCTTTCTTTTTAGTGTTTTTAAAAGTGCCTGTGCGGAGTACGGGTGGGATACCCGTAAAAAAAGGTTAGAATGTGTATTGTACGAAAAACACAAAAAGGCTTCTTAACCTTCATAGAACCTATAAAATAAATGTAATTTTCTCAGAAAATAAGCTTTTGAAGAGTTTGATGTTCTTGTATACTGAGTCGTCTCAATATACTTAATCGTGGAATAATTTTCCAGAAATGTTAATATTATTCTACATATAAACTTATTACCTTAAGAGTGTTCGGGTCAGAGTTGACCTCGCGTAATAACAATCCCACGATGCTCCTTTTACTGTCTCAATTGTTTATGAATCGTTTATCATCTTGAATTTGACGTTTCTTTTTCTCCTACCTTCATTATTCTGTCTGTTTATGTGGAGCACAGTACTGTAGAATGTGTAATACGATGAATAAAGAGTACCTTCTTTTGGGGCAATTTTGACACAAAAATTCTAAAAAATTGTAAAGGATTATATGGTTTGACTACAGACAAACTCGTTCTGAACGACGAGTTTTGGAAAAAATCCAAAACTCCTATTGAAAATCTGTGAAATCAGTAGTTAGACTTTACACCGATATTTAATTTTTTACCAATAGTGTGAATCCAACAGTTGATAAGCATCTTATTTCATTATTAGATAAAGATGACCTTACCAGCAGTACATGGCATCGAAATCAACAAAATGTGGCATCTAATTTTGGGTTCTATGGGATTCTGACACTAGTCATATTGGGAACATCCAACCACACATGGAATACACAAAGAAATATTTGTATCTGCAGCCTGAAATATTGCGCAGATAAAAAACCTCTGATAATTTTAGTTCACAATCGATGTAAAGGCGGTATAGATACATTGGATACAGCTGTCTTTTGTTACGCTTGCAAAACACAGAAAACGATGGAACCAGTATTAAGTGACAACGTGGACATTTCCGCATACAATGCTTTTGTATCATTCATTGCTGCAATGGTAGCTGGAAGGAAGGGTGGAGGGACATGTAAGCACCATTGCCTACACAATATATGATCGATGTGTGTGGTTACACCCTAAGAGAGGGCCCTATCCGATGAATTAGCCACGAGCCTCAGGTGGTGTAGCTACGCCATTGGGTGGAACTAATGAATCTTCAACCTCAGATGGCCACGGGAACAATTTAACAATTATATTTTTACGGATTGCGATTTGATTACTTTAATGTGGTTGTTAAGCAATTTATGCTCGTCACAAAAGGTACGTTTTTCCAGTAAGAAAAAATCTTCAAAAATTAACGCCCCTACTTCGGGCCAAGCAATATTTCGTAAAATGTAATAAATAATTGATACTAGGCTATTGTAACTTAGATAAATTAATTATATTTATTTTTTATTATATTATTAATTAAATATACATTTATTACTTAAATATCATTTTCGAATAATGCTCAAATTTTCTAATATTTGACATAATTGTATAATATTCTTTCTTGTCACAGATAATATTATTAATTGTATCGTTGAAATGACGCATATTAATCACTAGCAGCGTCCCGCGGTTTCACCCGCGTAAGTCCCGATCCCAGGAGAATATCGGGATAAAAAGTAGCCTATGTATTAATCAAGGTCTCCAGCTATGTACATACCAAGTTTTATCGCAATCAGTTCAGCCATTGGCGCGTGAAGAAGTATAAACGTACACACACACAAATTTTAGCCTTTATAATATTATATATTAGTGGGATTATATTAATACGTGAAGAGAATTATTTGTACCCCTTTTTAAATAAATTTAGCGAACGTAGTAACGTGAATTTTGGAGTATTTACAGTTTATATATAGAAGAAGTGCAAAAAGCTAAAAAAAATTATAAAAATTACGTGAAAACGGTTTAATGAAATTACATGCGTCCAGTATATGTGATACCTGTCGTGGTAAGTGAGTCTATACAATGACAGCTCAAGTTATACTGGAAAATGAAAAAACCACGGGCGAAATTCGAACACCACGCGATCTCTAGTGTCAATAAATTCGAATAGCAATAATTTGTAATCTATAATGTCTGGTGTCACCCACGATGAGTCTGTCCTATATTATCACTTGTTTTTTTATCTTTTTTTTTTAAGACAACTCAAGCATTAGGAATTACTCCTGTGTCGCGGGGGACTTTACAAACATACAAACAACGGACACAAAGAACAAAAGAACACCCAGACTCTGGTGGGAATCGAACCCACGACCTATGGCATAACAGTCAGGGTCACTAACCACTAGGCCAACAGGGTTTTCTTTCACGGAAAACAAATGTCAATCTTACAACTAATTATATTAATGATGACCTAAGTCATAAGAGTAAGCGAACTATTACGCGCCTTAATCTCTTCCCAATCTATTAAATTAAGAGTCGATATATTTTATTAGATTATCATATTTTCCTGACAATTCAAAAATACCTACAATGGGTTTACTTGAAATAAATAATTTTGAATTGGAATTTGAATTTATAAAATTCAATTCATTCGCCTTCGATAAACGTCTGGTATAGCGTGTAGTTATAAGCGACGTGGGTGAATTGCACCTCACCTCGCTTCTTACTGCGAGATGGTCACTCAAATTTGTGACTACAGCGGACACACACACGATATCTTCTGACAAATTTGTATGAACATGATCCAGACCTCCTCCTCCTCGTAAAGAAATTCACATGGTTCGTTATGTCATGAGCCGATAGAATGTTCAAAAGCCATTTGACCTCATTTGATACCCTACCTATTTATTATAGATTATATATATTATTATGCATTGTATGCCTAGATCACAAATTTTGTCTAGCAAACGATCAAAATTATTTAAATAGTCATTTTCATGAACAAAAATACAGATACAAATTAGGGTTTTGTCACATTCCAATAAATTAATTGCCGATATTTCGCAATATTGTTCAAAGGACAAAGAAGTTAGCTCTGTATTCTCGATACACTGTATACCGCCACGAATGTACAAACAACTACCATCGTGTGATATTTGCTTTCTACAAAAATAAGAAGAGAGTTTATTTTGTTTATGTAGTTTAAAACCGTCTATATTAACACATTTAAGATTGTCTTCTGTTAACCAATGCTCCGAGATTGCAAGCACATCGCACTTAAGGTCACTACATAACAGCACTTCTAATCTAGTTGTTTTCTTGTCAAGGGACGCAATATTTTGACGGCATACAGAGATTGTGTTTTGCACATACGATTTTTTAGTAATAGGTGAAGTGTGATCACTACGTTTGCGCTGCCGCCGCCACCGCTTTGTAGGTATGGAAACCGGTTTATGCCCCGTTCCTATATTCAAGAAACGATTCGTTTTGCTTACGGACGGTCAAATTCTCGTTGAAAATTCAACGAAATTTTACCGTCCGTGTTAATCGCTGCTGTCGCCTCCCCGCTCCTGGCGGGGACGTATGCGAAACCAGTCCGATACTATAACTTGGTGGGGCCACGCAGTCAGCGTGCATAATCGTTCGGACAAGCTTTCTGGGAATCCAACGACGAATGCTGCATGTTTATTCGTTCGTATGTCGCGTTTTTCTACAAAATATCTTTTATATTATTGGATCTTATTTAAATACTTCAAAATGTTTTCCCGTGTAGTTTCGGGTTTAATATATTTTATTTTCTCGACGGTCTGTAGCTAATCGTCAGCTTCCCAGAACCAATCAGTACTGGACGAGGTTTTTGCATTTTGTGCTTTTTTGAAACTATCTGCCACTCGTTATTCTTAGCTGGGCTTTTTATCTCGTCATCCGTCGACCTAGTGGTCACACTAGCAGTGGTTACCATTGACAGTGAGTCACTTGTTGTCACATTTTGTAGAAGCCGTTCGTGACTACTCGATCTGCCTCGGCATTACTCGGTAGTTCACGGTCGTTTATTGGTGCAGATTTTCGAGCGCTGGATTTTTTTGAGAGCGCTGTACAGGTGTTATTTGTTCCCGAGACTGAACCTGCGGTAGCTGCGGAAGCAGCAATCGCGTGTAGCCGTGTTTGACGAATTGGTCGCTGCATCACTGTTTGGAGTTGCGCACACATTTAGTCATAACCGGGTTGCTTTCCCTCGAATTTTGAAACTAGTTCTGAATGATCTGAACTTGTTTAGTGATTGTCGTATTAAGGTCATTAATCATGCACTCCATTGCATTGATTTTATCACTGAAGACACCAATTGTTTTTTGCAAGTCACGGACACAATTTTCGAGTACTTTTTGCGCCATTTTATAATTTTACACAATTAAAAACAGATCGAGAGTCTGAAAGAGACTTCACCCGCGAACACCCGCACTTATAGTCCTTAAAAGAAATATTTTTATTTTACATAGTACGCAATAACGAAAACATGTTCGTGTAAAGTGCGTTATTATCAATTGTCCTTGCATCATGAGTCTTAACATGGCCAAGCCTTTTTCCCAAAAAATTCGGAATTGATTCTATTATTTATTAATCTTAATTATTAACTGATAGATAGATGCAATACTACCATTTACATTTAATAAAAATATATGAAAAGTGATTATTTTATTTATCTGTTTAATAATAAAATTAAATTAATTTCTGTTTGCTCCTTTACATTCTTATAAAATACAAAGCCTTTGTACCTTTAGTGAATACCAGTGTGCAAATTTTCATGAAATTTGTCTCAGGTAAACATGTTTCGTGTGAAACACTGTCAGTAAAGTCATACGTTATAGCGTATTGTATATTTTTATTAATTAGAAAAAAGAGAAATCAAAGTGTGTAGACACAAGGAGAATTTGTCATCTCAAGAAGACGGTATACAAGCCATGGTCAAGTCATGTTTTCCACAACATATGAAAGATGAAGTACTCTATGAGTCGCCATGCTGCCTTTACTAACACGGAAGCGGAAACATGTCGCGGAGACATATCGACGTGGCAGGACCCTGCGACTTTGTGAGACATTGTCGCTTGACATTTACTTTGTCCACACTACTCGCATCCAGTTGTGGTTGAGATGTTTCCGATGTTTTATAGTAGTTCTAGTCACGATAGACTTCCATGCATCATGCATTTCTTTCTTTCTTTCTCTCTTTCTTTCTTTCTTTCTTTCATTCTTTCTTTCTTTCTTTCTTTCATTTTATTGAAATAGACTCGATGTGCGGTATCCCCTAATAGTTGAGAATTCTAAATTCGAGAAGAACTCAATGAGGATAAATACAAACTTATTGGACCACATTGCTGCCATTTCGGGAATCACAAAACGCGGTCGAGGAAACGAATATTTTGTGTCTGGTGCATAGGTCGCAGTACAAATATCCCCAAGCGAAAATGGAGCTTAACTCGACTCATATTGGTACATCTCCCCCTAAAGCGTAGTTTCACGTAGTCATTTTTATATTCTGGAAAAATGTCTTAGTAAGTTAAAAAACAGAAATCATTTTCATTAATTTACCCTAAAATCATTCTACCTATTCCGACCCATGGTTATTATTTATAATGCATTAAAGCCATGCTAAAACTTTCCAAATATATATTTGCATTAACTCTCCTATTTCACATTGTTCGCTGCGAAAAGGCTGTTTGGTCATTTGAGATAACAATGACACATAACACCATTAAAAGATATTCAGTAGTCAGTTTCAGTATAACACAATAGGCTGAAATTACTAACCTTGGTCAGGTCAGTCGGGTCAAAATAATCAAACGAAAAAACTATTTTGCCAGTGTATGGAGAGGTGTGTCGTACATATAATTATGTTCGCCACTAAGAAGTTGTCAAAAGTGTTGAGCTATTAATACACAATCACACATAACAACATTTTTAAACTAAAATCATTGTTTTTATATTGTGTCAAGTCGACTTTTAACTTGTTTAATTCTTTTGCTAGATCCCGGTGATAAATTAGTGCGGCATTATGACACTATAATCTCATGAATATGAACTATTATTATTAATATGATGCGAGAAGGAAAACATCAGCATAGATTGTTGTCAGTTGGCAAGAACAGAAGAAGTGTCGTTGTCTACGAGCCATTAAAACTCATAAGCATAAATATCAAAATATACGTCATAAGAAATACCGCGTCATAAAGGTATATTTCCACGGAACACTTAAAGTCCAAGTTCGTTTTAAATATAACTCGTTCTAGGTATTAATATAGGGCCCCCGGTGGTCGTGATTGCGTGTGGGGGTTTCCACACGCACAAAAAAAATACGTACACTAGAGATATGTTTTCCTAAAACCAAATGAGACGACTTATGCAAGGAACCAACTTTTACACTGCAATTTTAAAGTCTTAAAGGACTACTTACTGAACTGTCCTATGTGAAAGCAAGAGTTACAACAGTTTTCTTCTAATTCAAGTCTTGCTCTGGTGTAGTTGTTTTTATCCCTCTAAGTTAGAATAGAGAATGAGCATTGATTTTAAGAGTAACATATCGACGTTTACCACACTAAACTGTCACGGTTTATTTAATTACTTAGTAATTACCGACTCTGTAAAAAGTGTGCTACTGCAGTCTCGGTCCCGGTTCCTCATTTGAAACTTGCGGTATTCCTTACCCGAGCTCCCTCATCCTATCCGTTTTCCTTACCCCCAAATTACCTTCTTCCTTTGTCCCGTCTGAAAACGACTACATTCCCAAGGAGGGTTGGTGTTAGGCAGGAGGCCGGACATAAACGAATCAAGCCTTGGAAGATGATGATGATAATACGGACTCTGTAAAAACATTTGTATGCTATACAAATGTTTTTACAGAGTCAGCCAATTTCTCTAGCTGCAAAAAAATCTTTTTAGTATTTAAAGCGAGGGGTTAGCTAAAGGCGATGCAAGAAAGTTCTCTTTATCTTTAGGGCAGGTCTATATTCAATGGTCAGATATGGTAAGCGGTAGGATGGTAATGAAACTGAAACTCGCTTGATTAAAAATACTTCTTCCGAATGTGAAGAAGTATTTTCTAGGCAAGAACTTAATCAGTTTATGTTTCATTGTACATAGACAAAGGCACGGAGTTTCCCATTTTTAGTATAAAGCCGAACAAATACCTGCTCGCAGTACGCGGAATACACTTAAAATTTGAACTATCATTTTATCCCACTAATATTATAAATGTGAAAGTTTAGATGGATGGATGGATGGATGTTTGTTACTCTTTCATGCAAAAACCACTGAGCCGATTGCAATGTAACTTGGTATGTAGGTAGCTGGAGACCTGGATTAACGCATAGGCGATATTCCTACGGAATCGGGACTTACGCGGGTGGAATCGCGGGGCGCTGCTAGTATTACATATTTTAGATTACTAATACGTAAGTCACTGCGGCACTTTTGCATTGCGGGAAAAAAAAATATTTATTCAAGATATACTTAATGAATCTAACACTGAAAGATGACAGTTTTAGATATAGATATAGAAATTGATAACAGATAACGTTTAATTGGAGCTGTGTTAAAGTAGGGAAGTACTTCAGAAGTACAAATCTAATAGTGTTACAGCATTATTTTGTCTAGTACTATTGTCCTGCCTGTATAACTAGAGCTCTTCTCTGCGTGAAGCAAGCACTTGCGTGATTATTCTTAGTTCTTATATCTCGTACTTTGTCCTTAATGTTTAATAAGTCATAGTTACACATTAAAGAATGTCGACTGTTTAGAATAAAATAGTATTATAAATAAATACAAAGACAATAAAATTATAAAATATTAGAAGCTTATAAAAATTTAGAACTTAGATTAATATTCCTTTTACGTCACAATTCCTAAGTATTACATTTCCTGAGTAAATTAAAAAAAAATTGTGCGTACTATCAAAACAATGCTAACGAGTTATACAGTATTAACTAAACTGAGAAATGAATCGCTTGCGCATTCAGTCAGGGGCAATCGACGCCCGGTAGCGGTCGTAAGAACCATTTATGATAAATTAAGAGAGTAAAGTGATTTGTTTATAACACATTTAATAAATATACACAAGGCAATAAAGGTTTGTACATTTCATTATTATTATAATCTATACTCAAATATTCATTAGATAGGTTTTTGTTGTTTATTTTGTATGTAGCTGTATTTTGTTTGTGAATTTACTTTATTCTGATATTTGCTCCGCTTATCTAGTTATAAACGATAAACACTAATGTGTATGATAATAGTTTCATGTAATGCGGTCAATACAATCATTAGTAATGGTAAACAACTTAAACTATACAGCACCATTGATGACAATTGTATTAAATTAATTTGTTATTCTGTTTGTTTAAAGTGTGTTGTCTTGTAATGAATTTAAGTGAAAAAAAGGTTTTAAATTGATAATTTAATACTAAAAATATATATTGACAGTCAATGAAATATTTAGTTATTTCCATAATCACTTATCAGTTATATTTTTTCTTCAATTGATAACGCGACACTAACACAAAATACTGTCTCCGTTAAAAAAATAAGCAATAAAAATCATTAATGTCTGTTTTCAAAATTTGCTGAGTCAAGAATTACTCAGCAAATTTTAAAAATAGTTTGGTAAATTTTGCTCTTCTATATTGTCGTCTGAGGACAAAACTTATGCCAACCTGTGTCAATAAACCCTGTACAAATTGGCGTAACTTAATAAATTACTTTTAGTAATTGACTGACTTTAAAAATATTAGCAGTATAAGCAAATATTATGTTAGTAGAGATTAGTACCTAACATACTACTAGTAACTAAATATACTTTTTATTTTTCTTTTTTTTATTAAGATTATTTTTAACCGACGAAAAAAAAAGGAGGTTCTCAATTCGACCGTATATATATATATATATTTTTTTTTATGTTTGTTCAGCCCTCTCTCCGTTATTTATGAACCGATTTTGATTATTCTTTTGGTTAGATAGGATATTCCTTGACATGGGACCACCCATGTCAAGGAAGTCAGGATCTGATGATGGGATCCTGATAAAATTGAGAGAAACCTGCGAAAATTGTAGGAACGAATAGTGTTTCTGTTTACTTTTCATTACTTTATCAGGTATTTGCGTTCAGAAATCATCACCTCATGTAGCTGAGCTGATGATGAAAAAAATCATCAAATAAAAATATTTTTAACAAAAAATTAAACCGACGAAAAGAACTAAAAAGCAAAAAATTAATTAACTATAAAAATTTTATAATCTTATTTTTAATCGCCAAACAACCAACTGTACTTAGGTATAATTAATCATTTTATTATTTGGCGCTGACTCAAAATAAGATTATAAAAATTTTATAGTTATTTATTTTTTGCTTTTTAGTTCTTTTCGTCGGTTTAATTTTTTGTTAAACAGATTTTTATAAAAAGATTTAGTAACGTGGGTCACACATTACTAGTAATCTCGTTAACCCCTCCAGCTAAGCTTTAACTTTCTTTATAACAAGGCCAGTTCCTCTTTCGAGAATAAATATAAAACTTTCACTTAGGCATGGAACATATTACGATATATACGATCTCCTTTGAAGCGGCGAGTCTCTTAGCCGGCACTCTGCCGTGGGACCTGGAAGCAAAAGCCCTTGCGTCCTCATGTGAATGGCGCAAGGAGACGCGCGACCGTGGTCTGAAGCCTTTGCCTGGCGTAGTAAAGGCCCAGAGGTCCCAGGTCTACCAGGTACTCATGGCTGAGTGGAAAGAGCGGCTGTCCCGAGGATACTGCACTCCATACTCTAGTGGAGTGCCCAGCGTGGGTCCAACAGCGCCACGACCTCGAGACAGCTATAGGTGTGGGGAGCCTCTCGCTAGATACCATGGTGCAAGCTATGGTACTCAGCGAGAGTGCGTGGGACTCCGCCGCCTCATTTTGCGAGGAGGTGATGCACGCCAAAGAGGTGGCGGAAAGGGAACGGGAGAGAACTAGCAGTCTCCCGTCCCGCAGAGGACGCACCAGGCGTCGTAGAGATGTAGTGTAGTGAGTAATGACCTACGGCCTCCATGAGCGCTGGCCTTCAGTGCCGGAACCCGGCACCGAAAGCGAAAAAATTATGCCAAAACGGTGGCCGCGATGTGATCGACGCGCGGTTTTTTGAAATCTGAAGGGGACACGGCTACCACTTACGTCTGCGAGACTACCTCGCTTTATGGGAAGGTAGTCAAGTCTGTCGGGGTCCAGGGAGTTCCTTCCTAGGTTATACCTGAGCCCTCGGCCATAGACACCCGTGACGGAACACCGTGTGGTTTTAGTCGGTTCGATTCCGACATACCCACTTCGCCGAGTATTATCTCGGTGCGGTGGCACCCGAGGGGGTTTCCACACGTTAAAAAAAAAAAAAAGAAAAGGCATGGAACATATTGATTTTAATATTTTGGCCAAAAAACCACAATTCAACCGCATGATAAATAAATATGACTAAAATGATCGTGATAAATTACAATGATTTTCATAATAATAATTTTGTGTATCGTATCACATAAATAATAAAAAATATAATAAAAGCAAACTATTCGGGATCTGGGAGTTATGTTTGATAAGAAAGTAACCTTTGTACCATATAGAAAACATAGTCAAAAGCCCATCGAAAATGTTAGGATTTATTTTACGAATTACTAAAATATTCCACAAAAGTAGAACAGTCTAGTACGCAGCTTGAATATTGCCGTGTAGTATGGAGACCTATCTACTCAGTTCATACATAACGTCTAGAACGTGTGCAGAAACGTCTCTTATGGCACCTTGGTTACAGAAAATATGGCCAAACATCTGCCCTCCTATAATACACTTCTGCAATATTTCAGGATGCAACCTCTATCAATGCGGAGAAAAATAAGTGATGTTATGCTTGCTTGCATACTTTTAAAAAATTAAATAGACTGTCCTAAGCTGCTTGGCGTCTTTAGATTCCGTGCACCAGTAAGGTATCCAAGACACAGCATAACACCTCTATGTCCACCCCTAAGGAGAACGGTGCTCGGGGCAAACTCATATATTATGCAGAATGTGTAAAACTATGAACGAATTTAGTGATGTAGTCGATATTCACCTTGACAGTTCAAGCAAAATATGCAAAGGTTTTATTGTTAATTTTAAGTAGATTTAATTATTTAAGGCCATAATTTAATTTAGTTTCATACATGTAATTTTTTTTTTTTAAATATTACTAGTAACGTAGGTCACACATTACTAGTATTCTTGTTAACCCCTCCAGCTAAGCTTAACGCTTGTGTTAGGAGTAGGTTCACGACGGTAGTGCACTGGGTGGGGTTCGAACCCACAACCACTTGATCGCAAGTCCGACGCCTTAGCCATTACGCTACCGCTAATAATTTTTTTTTCGTCTTTCATTTGTTTCATCAAATATCTTTCTTTACATTAATTTTTGTTGTGGTCTTGTTTTTTTTTTAATTTGATTCAGTTTCCAAAGTATCAATTAGTTGTCATTATTTATGATGTAACTGTTTGAAACTTGATCACATAATTTTTATTTTTTCTTTAATTATTGTAATCAAATATCAAATGCATCTGGTGTTAACCCGTAATTAATTGTTGCACTTAATTATATTGCCTTAGTCAGTAAATTCTGATCAATGTATTAGTGTAAACAATTGTTGGTTGACCTAACAAATAAATAAATCTTTTTTTTTAACATGACATTTACACAAAGCATCCTTTTTGATTAGCTTATTTTCACAGAAAAATAAAAACAGAAGAAAGTGCTTCGTAACAATCGCTCTTGTGTCATGATTATGTTGAAATCCGCAACATTTTCTTTGTCGTGATTAGCGCGTTATAATTTCCATGATGAATCGTAATAAGCTGTATTTTTTATCTCTTAATTTTCCATCCATAGAAGTGTAATATTTTCTTTAAATTTAAATAAGACCAACTTTAAGTAAAATTTATTCAATTAACAGATGCACTATTAAAAAATACCCAAATCGCTTCAAGTATGCCTATATAATTTGGAGAGTCCCCTCGATTTCTCCAGGATCCCATCATCAGATCCTGACCTGATGACTATGAGACCACCTGGGAAGTATACCCTTTCAAATAAAAGAAGAATTTTCCAAATCAGTTCAGGAGTCTTTCAGTAATCGGTGAACATACATAAAATAAAGATTCCGACGAATTGAGAACTTTCTTCTTTTTTTGAAATAGGTTAAACGACCTATCACGTCACTTTTTTTAGAGTACCTAGGTATTGAAATAATCGTATTTTTTTCAAGTGAGTTGCAAATGATTTGGATTTGGCAACACCATTTCCCATACAAAATAACCAATTGGGCGTTTCCCCTTCGTTTTATTATTCAGAGACTATTTGATTAGACTGTTTACTGTACGTGTATTAACATAATCTGCCCTTACCTTTTTATAAGAATGAAAATTATAATATTTGAAATTCATACAATAACTTCGTAAAATTTACTTTACAAGGATTTGTGATGTAAATTTTCGGTAAGGTATTGTTGAATTCCATACATTTTTAGCTTGTAAAATATCAGAATTGATAATTATGAAACATTTAACCACAAGAATCTTTTCAAGTAACCAACTTAGAAACAGACCACACTTGCAGTTTTGTTTAATATATATATTTATTTCCACTTTTTTTATGAAAACTCTATGTTAAATGCTAAGGTATATTTATGTATGTAAGCCATGGGCTCCATTTAGTTCATTACAATCTTATGATCGAACATTGCAATTATAGTATGAAAGAGAATGGAAAAAACCACAATGAATTTTATTGTTGTTGTATTTGTGGGATAAAGGAAAGTGGTTCTTAATCATTGCCAAATATTTTCCACCTGAAGACAACTTGCTTGAATTGCTAACAAATTATCTTTCTCCTCCCATCTTTTAGCTTTTCATAAAACGCGGCTACCGAATGTGAAAATAACATAATGCCATTTGTGTACGGGAACAGTTCATGTTTGTCAGTATCCTTTAATAATATATTTCTAATAATAGTATTATTAGGGGACTTTTTGTTAAATGTACATACCACCACACTTCAATCTACCTTTTTAAACGTATTTAGTTTTGCTTTGTTATAATCAATTAAAGCAAATTCTTGTTCAAATACACGATATGAAGTGCACCTATAAAGGTAATTTATCTAGTACTTTAAAAAAACTAGGTCAACAAACTATCTATCACTAAGAAATGTCAATAACCTAAAATTACCTTTTGCTCTTTCTAAAAACATCAGTTTGGTATCGGTACCGTATCCTTTATTTATATATTATTGTATATATTTCTATGTAAACTTATGTATTTATTTGTTATTATGTACTTGTATATATATACTATTAGTGCACTTTTTTTATAGTGACTTTAAGTGCAGTTCAGGAAAGCAAAAATGTAGTATCTAGCACAAAGCGTGTAGGTCAAATTTCGTTGAATTTTTTTTAGTGGGATTTAGGTTGATTTTAACCCAGTCAAGTTTGTCATCTGCTATTACTCCTAGACTTAAAAAAAAACAGTAAAAAAGAGGGCACAATATTAGGTATAAAATATAGGTAAGTAATTTCACCTCGAGGTTTTAGGATGGGTTGGTTACAACTTACTCGGGATTTGCTGCAATAGATATACATCATCTCTCTCATCTCTTCAGTCCATTCCAAACCCTCAATCTTAGAGTTGAGTCGTAAGGCAAATATACACTATTATTTATAAAAAAGTAAATGGTATTTAAAACACAAAAATAAATATTTAAGGCCAAATGAGTAAATTTATTCATTTAAACTTGTTTATATAGTTTGTTTATAAGCACAATGCCACATCCGGGTACTGCGTATAGCGTGTACATTAAGCAGTGATTTTAATTATTATTATTATTCTCTTTATTTACTTAATAATACATATAAATTACATTTTTAAATACATTCAGATTATATAAAAAAATATGTTTAAAAATATAAAAAATAGTGTCTTCATTTTAATTTTAGTGATTATTAAAAAAGGGCCGTAAAATGTGTTAAAACAATAAAAACTAGTAATTTACTACTTGTTACCGAATAAACATCTAAGCCACGTGACTTCTCTTAACGACTCCCGCGAAGGGAGATCTTGTTAAAAAAGACATGTGATACAGAATCCACAACTATCACATATAAAATTTGAAATATATATTTAACAAAACTCAGTCGATATCAAACGATTCTGTAGATTACTTAGCTACGTTTAAAAGTAGACCCCCAAATAGTCTTTATGACATGACAATGAAACTATTATGGCGACTTTTGTTTTTAACATAAACTTAGTACACTAGCGGAAAGCATTATTAAGCTTCTCTATAGATTTAGACATGTATGGGTACGTATAGCCATGTATATTGGTCATTCTTTTACAAACCGAACACCTTTCTGACCGACACATGTTTGATTTGGCTGAAATTTTTTTTTTGAGGATTTTTTTTTTCAATATTTTGGGAGAAGATCGAAATTTTTTCAAAAATTTATAACTCCGGTTCTTTTAGAGCTAGAAACTTCTTTTTTTCATTTTAAAAATAAAAAAATGTACTTGTCAAAAAAAACTTTCGAAAAAATGCCCAAAGTAAATCTGTTTCAGTCACCGAAGGTATGGGTTGGTTTTAGGACCGTTATTTTTCTTATCATACGTCAACGACATGCATAAATGCGTTGAGCATGGTACGTGTTTCCAGTTTGCAGACGATACTTGCATTGTAGTCTGTCTTTAATACACTACTAAGGTGTTGTCATGATGCTGGGCTAGTAATAAACTCAGATAAAACAAAATTGCTAGTTGATTATTAAATCACGTTATGAACGTAAAAGCAATTTACACATATATTTATTTATATGTATATATTATACAAGATTTATTATACAATAAACACACATGAAAAAAATCGCCTAACAGTAGACAGAGTTACTTACATTTGATCTTGCAAACGCCTTGATTTTTTGACACGCAAAAAGAAGAAGAAATAACGACAACAAAGCTGCGAAGATGGAAGATTTTATTTAGCAGTGGATTTCTTTTTTCCTATAATTCTTAACGGGTAACCGAACCGGGTATGTTCATAATTGTCATGATACGGATCCAAGTATTGTTAAAAAGTATATATTTTATATTTGTGGAACCCATATCACAAGTTCCCTCTTGTAAACTTCTATTAACTTTAAAGTTTCTCGTTCATTCAATCCATTGCAAAAAAAAAATCAACACACAAAGTTCACGAGTCATCTGAACAATGATGAATATGTTAACACCACACAATGTGATAAAAAACCAAGACAAGTACTGAATACACCCGAATAAATTGTTTATATATATAGATACCTACACGAATATTCGTCTTCGTACTTTTCGTCTGTACTCGGCGAATATCTAAATGACGCCTTTTAAAAATAAGTTTCAATGCGTCCAGTGTATGTAGATGACACTTATATAAAATATGAAAATTAATTGTTCCCGGGCTACCAGAGCATGGCAGGAAATGTCGGCTATTTTAATCACAAACAAATATTTGGTCTACTGGTTAAGTACCTACGGAGACTAAGTTTTTTTTAAATTAAATTAATTTATGGTTAAAAACCATTTGCTACGACGTACATAGATATAAAGTTTGCATTACCATCTTAAAGTGAGTCATGACTGATTCCTGTGTCTGTATAATTGAAGCGATCTACATTTAACAATACTTTCACATTATTCAGTTGAATTCAGGCAATATTCCAGAAATATATTTTGACAGATGTAGACGGCATCACTTTCTTCAAAAATGAACACTTCTGATCGGCAACTCACAATTACTTTTTAACAACTTTTAAAGTGAATACTTCTTTAGGCACGTTGGGCAGCTTTGGTATTTGGAAAAAGCACTGAACTCGCGTGACCGTATCGCTCAGATGACAGGTGTGTCAGTTATGTTTTCACTTCTGATGTACAGTCCCAAGAATGACAGTTTTTTTTTAATTTATTAAGCTAACAAGCAACAGTCTAAGAGCATTACATACGTATGGAAATCTATACACATGGAATTGGCAATCTCTTGAGGCATCGCAATTTATATTCTCTAGTGACAATTTCCCAGTAGTATTACAAGATGAAAAATTACAAAAGACTAGTGCGTAAAGTTAATTTATTACGGTATTGATTAGTTTTCTATAATACAGCTCATTTCATACGTATTCTGATGTCCGTAATGGATGATGATTAAATATGTCATATAAAGTTTCTTCCAGCATTACGTGTAGACTTATTGTCTGTCGGATTGAATAAAAAGGCATAGGTTTTAATGGTTTAGGTCCAAAGATAGGCTTTCTGCGGCCAAACAGGCTAGAAAAATTGCTTTAATCAGCATCGACTGTGGCTCAGGCTCAGAGTTCGGGTATCGGGTGATAAAACAGATTCTGGCACCGACGTTATGATGGTATTTCCACCGGTTTAGGCAAGGACAGACCTAACACCTTACTTCTTAAGGTACTCTTGAGACCCCAGGCATCTGGGGCAACTTGTGAAGAAGTCATTCAGTGTAGAATACTAGCGATAGACAGGGCAGTTATTATGTCCAATTCAGTATGAGAAACTGTGTGCAATGAATTCAGGTCACGCGGATACTCGCCGTGTAACGAAATAAACCTTCATTTATAGAACATTCATGGCAGTACTAGAAACACAGTTAAGTAAGCCGCAACGTAATTTTTGTCGAATTCGAGTTGACGAATTTCAAGATTAATATTATTTTCATTCGTCATCTAGTCCCATTCTTTGTTTTGTTAAGTTTTAATAGGAACTAAAAATAAAGAACTCTTGAACAAAGAATATTATATTATTGTTGATTACATATATAAATTCTTGTATTTTATTTTAATACCTTGAAAAGTTTTCTTCCTGACTGACTAAATTAACAAATAAATTTAAGAATTTCAAGAATGGGACGAGATGACAAAAAAAATATGAATTTTCAATTCGTCAACTCTTCCCAATGGGCCGAATTAGGTTTGAGACGAGATGATGAACGACCCGAGAAAAAAAAAGAAAACCTGAAATACCACAGGCTTATCCTGAATACCTACTTATTATTCTAGTTCTACTAATAGTGAAATCGTAAAGAAAATATAAACACCTTGGATTTTTTTTCAAAACAGTGACGACACAAAATGACTCCAAACGCAGACAGACGACAAGTGAGCTTCCCTCAGCTGCCATATCCAGCGCTCAGAGATGCATTACCGAAAACGGCACAATACTGGCTGAAGGGAAAACGTATGCAAGATGGTGCTGAAGGGCTCTGGAGGATACATGACAACCTGTATGACTTAACTGAGTTCATATCTGCACATCCCGGGGGAGAAGAATGGCTTACTGTTAGTAAGGTATGTGACTGACATCTATTACTTCAACTTCCTAATCCTAAATACTAATGAATGGGAATGAAAGTTTGTTGTTACGCTTTCACACCAAACTGTTCAATTGATCAGCACGAAATTTTGCATAAACATTGTCCCCTGAATGTATATGCAAAATTTCAGGTTTTTGTTCTGTAACCCTTTACAAATAAAGACTTAGGGTACCTTCAATCCAGAAAACAGGTACTGTTCCCGCGAGATAGTTTGATGGACAAAATTTATAGTAACGCGAGCAAAACAAGTTTAACAATACATTTTTTTTATTTCCTCATTATCATGAATATTAAAAATATATGGATATGACGCTCACGTAACCGTCACGTCAATTACGTTTGCGATGACAACCACTAGGGCGAAACCCAAAGTCAAGGCTACTTGTTTTTATGGTATCAATCAAAACTCAGTTTTAGATAACATTCAAATATGTAATGACCATTACATTCGTAGTTGTAAAAAATATCCTTAAAATGAACTTGAAGATGTTACACACTAAGGTCCCGTAACAGTCTTTATCATTTAACTTTAACAACACTTTGTCATTCAGTTTTTATAGCTGAATTATTCTCAAAAATATATTTTTGAATAAAAAGGTTAGAGCTATAAAAACAATTTACATATTATTACTTTTATATTCATAATGTTATTAGAAACTTGACAAAAGAAATACAGCAATGCATATCAAGAAAGCCATACAATACAATACAATATTCTTTATTGTACACAATAAAACAATTTACAACATTAAAAATAAAAACAAATTATGGTACAAATGGCGGTCTTATCGCTAGTTGCGATTTCTTACAGACAACCTTTAGATTGATAGATTGGACAGATGCAATGAACTTCTGTATAGGGCAGTTAACAGGTGCACAAGTTATTTAAGTAATTTATTGAAATTATAAGAATAGAAGAGGAAAACAATATAATAAGTAATGTTCACACCTTTCATAGAAACTTTTTAACATTTTATATACAGTCAAACACACATACATATACCTATATACATACCTAAATACAGATATACGCATACATACACACTATAATAAATACATATCAATAATAACTAAAAATATAATGCAAATATCCAGTATTGTAATTTGCAAGTAAAATTATAAGCATTAAAGAGAATATTTCTATGATGACAGATAGTAATCAAGGACCAGTTTTTTAAAAGTAGTTAGCGATTGAGCACACATACATTCATATCAATTGCAGCCATCGACAACGGTGACGATTCTCAGATCGTCGATCTATCGATCTGTAATCCTCGGATCTAAAACTAGAGATGTTATAAGTATAACTTCGATAACTATTTGTGTGTGTGTCTGTCGCATTATAGTTTTCAATCGGGTTCACTAATTTCAATGAAGTTTTTTTTTAATTGAAAGCTAGTTTAATCGGAATGTGTCAAACTTATCCCAACTATTCATAAGTTATTTCAAGTTCTGTTTCGAATTTTTGAAGTGAAAACTTCTTTAGGCACGTTGGGCACTTTTGGTATGGGGAAAAAGCACTAAACACTAAATATGTATATACAGATGTGTGTGTGTGTATATATAAGTTATGTTTTAACTACTGACGTGCAGTCCCAGTTATTTTTTATGAGAGTTTAATTACCATATCGACAATTTTATATGTCAGTGGATATGAAAGATTCATATATTTCATATCCACTGACATATATAAATATATATATATGGTAATTAAACTCTCATAAAAAATGAAGTGAAAACTTCTTTAGGCACGTTTATGCACTTTTGCTATGGGGAAAAAGCACTGAACTCATGATCGTCACGCTAATAATACATACATAAATCCACTAGAGGGCGGTAATCTAAACATTGAGTTCTATCAGTTCCTTATTAATTAATGTCACCAACCTGCTAATGTGACGTTTAAGTTCGTCGTTTTCACTTCTGTCGGCAGTCCCATGACTGCCTATTTTTTTTTATCAGCAGTTCTTTGCCCTGGTCTTGGCTATCCGCGATCCTTGCAGAGACGAATTCATTAGCTTAGGGTGTCATATGGATGCATTTTTAATCAGTAAAGCGTTAAGGTTTCAATAACGATGCAACAAAGTTGCTCCCTTTTGAAGGATACGAAAAACCCTTAATCAAAAATCGCTCGACAATTTCAAAAAATCAAGGAATTCGAATACACTAACTTTTTAATTTTAAAATTTCGCCTTTAAAGATATAATTATGTATTTATACCATAAACTTAATATATTAACTACCAAGTTTATGATTTATACGGAAATTAACGCGATCACGAAATAGGAATTACATACCTCTGAATTGCTGGACGTTTCGACCAGGTTACACCTATTTCGTGATCGCGTTAATTCCCGTGTAAATACATAATTATGACTCGAATACCATAAATACTTTGCCAAGAAAAGTTGAAAGATATGATATATAGAGGAGACAGGCAGACAAGACAAATCGGTCAGACCTGAAATGAAGATGCCTATTTCGCTCGGTCAATAACCAGCTTAAATCTGACTTATGTTTAACATCGTAGCACGTTTTATAGAATTATATAGTTTACGGTATTTTTGAATAAATAGTCTATTTTATCCTAAAATAATGTTTTAACATTTACAAACAAAATAATCTTTTGTTTTGTAACATTAATATGCATGAGTTAAGTAGTTTCAGGCGAACTTGTTCGAACCTAGGCAACCTCTGACCTTTAATCCTTTATATGCGTGTTAGAAATTCATACACATACATAACATAACACATTTCGATAAAATCAATGCAATATTGCAGTTATCGATAAACACATTGATAACAATTAGGAGGCTGTGATGTAGGAACGCCTAACTGTCCCGTAGTCATCAATTCACGTTTTATACTTTTAGATTACCCAATGTAGACCCAGAAACGAAACGATCTGACTACGATTATAAGTGCCTTTCGGTGAAAACTATTGCTATAATTGAAAGCGGACATATCAGCGGAGAGATGTTGTGTTGTGTCAAGTTCTCAGAGTAGTCAACGTTCTTTAAATCTACATAATACCTGGGTATAATACAGTATAATTACAATTGTGTTCAGAATAATTAAAGTTTGTGTTTTATTCCGTTATTTCTTTAATCACTATTTATATGTCTTCAAAAAAAAACTGTCCGCAAATATTTACTTAATGTCAACTATCATATGTCAATTATCACAATTAGTTACCTAAAACCATCATTCCGTCTGCTTTCGTATCGACACAATTGGCGTTTTTAGATTATGTTATATGTACCAAATATAACACACAACAAATCTCACGTTACAGCGGAATATTTCTATAATAAAACAAAAAATATTTTGTTTTGTCTTTAGACAATGTGTAGGTGTGTACGAGATGATAAAATTGTTCACCAAATACGACTAAAGCAATTAAAAATACATTAACTTGCAACTTTCTTTTCTTAGGGATAACTTACAATACCACTAAAAATTACTCTTTTTAGGTAACGCCAGGTGTTAAAAATTATATGGGTAACATATAAATACTATTATTTGAATGTATCAGGACACAAAAGAAAAAAAAAACACCCCCGATCCACGATTGGTTTTTTTGTGTGTGCCAACCCTCGGTAAGATGTGGGCTCTTCATCAAACTCATTCCTCGACTGATGGTAGCAGGGTACAATAGTAAATTAATAAATAGTAAATAAGTTATATTAAATGGCTTTAATCTGTCTAAGGTTTAACTGTGGTCTGCGTATTTGCTGTTAAACTAAGGTATAATGGAGTCAGTGGTCTGTTGACTTTGCCCAGGATCCTTGTTTTCCAGTTCACTCCCAAATTATGTACCCAAAGGACTAGGGGTCATTTTGGACCAAATCCTAAATTTTGATGAAACCTATGCCACGTAAAAGCTTTTGTGGTGACTAAATATCAAAATTCTGTAAAATCTTGTTAAAATCATAAATCTAATTTGCTTAGGAATAACAAGTTTAGAATGATGAATTACCCTTATTGTAGTTAGATACTATGACCACGTTATAATTGATACACAAAGGAAAATTCTTGTAGATTACAACTACGGATAACTATTACTTTGTTGGTAAAGGAAAATGAAATAAAAACAACTTTAATATCGGAAGATTTCGTGGCAGCCGGCATTTTATTTATTTCAAAGGCCAGTTGCATTAATAAGTATCGTAATAATAGTGAGTATCTTCCTTTAAACTTATACTAACAAGTTCTAACATATTACTAACGTATAAGGATTTATAAATAATTCTCGATAGGGATATGAAATGTACATAGGTACGTATTAATATAATATAAGCGTTTCCAAATACCGTCTTAGTGACAAATCACTTCAGTGATTACAATTGTATCCAACGTAACAGTGAGATGTGTCAAAATAGTAAATGATCATACACAAGTGAAATTGCGGTTGAAGTTGTCAAGTTGACGTTTCACCTTCGAATATTAATCAGCTACATCTACATAATATAGAACATTATCCTCATTCCTCAGGCCAAAATTATCTAGGTATTTGAGAATTAATAGTGTAGAATGCTCCAATCCATCCACAAGTACAAGTACAAGTAATATCCATTTCCTTCCATAACCTTCTATTCTTAACTATCTTTTATTTTCAATAAACTTCCCATTTTCCCATCTTTAATTCCCAAAGTGCCCGGTTGGCGGAAATAGGCTGGCCCCTTATTACGTAAGTGGTATCAAATGATGAGGAACAAAATATGAGGCAGAGGTGTCTTAAACACCCACAGGTACCTTACACCCTCAGGGGTACCTTCAGGTATAAGGCGTGAGTATATGTATGTATGTGTGAATTCAATACTTTCTGAACGAATTTTCTTTTTTATAAGAGCAAGACCGCTCTCTGTGGAAGTCAACAAAATATACAACAAAGTTTAACAACTATGCCTAAGATATGATATGTTCCACATAACAATTTTCGCACTTATCCTTTAGATAATCAATACGCAGAATACTTACTTTGAAAAAATTTAAATGATAAATTTTTGTTTTAAATGAAGTTTAACGTTTCGATATTCATATCATAGAATAACAAATCAAATATTGTTTATCCTTATATTGTTTAGTTAATATAAAACTTATTACTAAGAAAATTAACCTAACCTACTTTTCTGGTAGCAAGTCGTTTCTGACCAGGTCGCAGTTCGTATCTTTTTTTCTTTTTTGTGCGTTTGGAAATCCCCTCGGGCCGTCGCCCCACCAGGGTTTTCGGTGGGGCGGTGTGTCGGAATTGAAGCAACTAACACCAAACGGTGTTCCATCACAAGTAGATCTATTGCATGGGACCCGGGTATACCCTAAGAAGGAAGCCTCCGAAAACCCCCTTTATTCCTTAGGTCTAAAGGTCCTCACTAAATAAATTAAACAACGAAAATGACATGAGATTTGATGACGTTTCCCGAAAAAATAAAGGTTATTTATTATTTTTAGGGAGACTCTCAGTTGTGCTTAAGAATCGTACAATATGCCTTTTCTTTAATCAGAACGCATTCACCATGCACACATGCATAATTACGCACTATTGAACTCACGGTCATGACTAGGCTAAAAATAGCTTGTTCTCAATAACAAACAAGTCTCGAGCCGTGAATTCTCTTTGAATCTGAATAGGCATAAAATTAGTCATTTGTATTGTTTTTGTAATTAATGTCCAAAACAATCATATAAAACACAAAATTAGGTCCAATATGGCATAAACGCTTTAAGGTAACAAAGCCGAAGGGTTGAACACAGTAATTTCAGGATCTACCTGTCTGAGTTTGAATTCCTCGCGTTAGATAACCCGTTTATGAAATTTTTATTGTAAACGTCTCTTTGTGCTGTGTTCAAATAAATATTACTTTTTTACTTTCTTTATCTTTCAAAGCAACGTAATATGCGGTTTAATATCAGGCAACGAATATTAGGACCAAGACAAAAAAATAAATTGAACAAGGTGAAAACGTTTGACGTAACAAATAATAAACGTATATTTCTTAAAGCGATCAGACGTTTTTTATTAGCCAATTTAAAAGTTGTGTTTTATTGCAGGGTACAGACATAACTGAAAGTTTTGAAACCCATCACCTAAAAGGGAAGGCCGAAACTCTGCTACCTAAATATTTCGTAAGAGCAGCAAAAACACCAAGAAACTATCCATTCTCATTCAAAGAAGATGGCTTCTATAAGACTTTAAAACTGAAAGTGATGGCAGAACTGAATAACATACCCAAAGATTTAAAAAAGAAAAGTGATTTGATTACGGATTCCTTACTTATAGGTTTACTGAGTCTAAGCTCTATTTGCTGTTGGGCCTGGACTCAAAGTTTTATACTTGGATCTACTTTGACACTATTAAACTGTTTAGTTCTGAGTTCAGTATGCATTTGTGCTCACAACTATTTCCATCGTAGTGATAATTGGAGGATGTATATCTTCAATTTAAGCGGATTATGTTATAGGTAAGTGTTTCCTTTACTTGTCATACATACATACATGCTTAATTAAACTCACATGTTTCTCTCCAGCGTTGAAATACTCTTATTTTTACACATCTCATGGGCATTCTCCACGGGTACTAGAGATCATAAAACCAGTGGGCGTGCCTATATTTTAGGGAGGGAGGGAGGTTATTTTTCTTATAATCCCTTACAAAACTAGTGATATTTCATTCCCTCCTGGTGCTAATTATCGAAAAACAGCATTGAGCTAATAGTGTTCGTTAATCGCGGTCTTCGGTTGGTGGAAGTGTTCCGCTTTCTTGCTATTGAGGTTTCTTGAGTTCGATAAAAAACTCGTTCATCGTGTAATGGTTAAGGCGTCTTGCGAACTCCACCGAACACAAGCATTTAGCTTAGCTGGAGGGGTTAAGAACAATACTAGTTATGTGTAACCCACGTTACTAGTATTCTTTAAAAAAAAAGGGCTATTTTCGTTTTTCATGAGTTTTCTTGACTTTTCTATATTGACACATTTACACATTCACATACTTTGTATTTTACCTTAAAAATGTAAACCAGTGTACACCTCGCCAGATCGTAAGCCCTTCGGGAACTCTGTAGAAACCCGAAACATTATAGCTGAAAGATAGTTGATCAGCTTACTGTAATGCGCTTCTTTATCCAGTAAACTTAGATATCCAAGGACGAGGAACACAAATAATTCCATAGTAGAACGTCTTTTTACTTTTTTTATATTTTTCCACTATACCACCATCCTTTTCATTTTAAAACACCTACATAGAATGGACTTCAAACCAATCGCCGTAGTTCTAGTAAAAAATACTGCGTATAACTAATAAATCAATGTGTCTATCATTCTGACGTCAATATGTAAATAATAATATGGACTATGCTACTCATAACAAAAAAAAACAACTTTTTTCTCTGTTGAATTTGTTTTAAGTTTTCTTATGCAGTCTGTGATAGTAGAGGTCAAAAAGTATACAAACACTACGGTAGATTTATTCATTTTTTTCTCATTTCTTTTAAAAAAAGAATATAGCTTTAAGAATAAAAAACAAATAAAAACACAGACAATACCAGGCAGAGATTGCCTTCGACTTGCGGCGACCTTACTTAAAGGGTGTTGGTCTTAACAGGTAACAACTTCACTAAAACTCATTCTAATGAAAATACACACACAATACACTCATTTTAATATACACATACATTACGGAGTATATCTGTAATGTATATAAAAAAGGTATTTGGGCGTAAGCAAACGAGAAATAAATTATTTATTTACATCTGTATGGTTGGCCAACATCGGTTGATCAAAGTGTATTTATTGCACGTTACAAAAAAAGAAGACACTCAACCATTTAGTTCGATTTCTTTTACATAATAGAAATGACTAGGTATTTACGAGCGAGTGAGTTGTGGTGAACAGCGGGCCTAAATCCCTGTGACTCAGTTCCGTCCAGGCCGTCAGACTCCACAGATGTATTAGATCTATGGAGCGTAACGGTTGTGTTGTATTGATATATTTGTCAAACACCTATACAGATTAAAAAGGAACCAAAGAAACGCTGGCGTGTAGAAATTCGAAATATAATATAGCATGCGCAAGCTAACACTTGAATATTTTTGAATATGGAATGTCGATTTTTTTAAGTAGTCAGATTTAGGGCCCTTTCGGGAAACGGATGCAAGTATATAATCGCACGAAGAATAAACTTTCTTCTTGTAGCTCAGTAGCATAATGTTGCTGTTATACTTACCGACCCACTTGTCTCTCTCTCAATTTCTTCATTTTGCTGCATACTCTATCTCTTACAAGATTTAGTTTGTTTTTATTTATTTATTTAAGGGTCTTCAACAAGAAATACACATATCTTTCTTATAAAAAACTAAACAAGAAATACATAACGTTATACAATATAAGAAAATAATAGAAATATTAATAATAATTATCACCTAATAATCAACACAATCTTAATCAAAGTCCAAGATAAATTTAAATATTGAAATAATATTAATTATTGTAGGTATTTAAAAAAACAGCAAACAAATAATAACACAAAACAAAGCAAACTTTATGAAAGTTATACGATCATTATTATAGCAGATAATCGCCCTCAGCAATTACAATACCTAGATTAATTCCATTAGTTCTGCTCCCTACCTTACTTTGCACGAAGTTCATATCAATAGCCCAGAATTGTAGAAGCAAGATAACCCAAGGGTGTAACGTAACGCTAAAGTTTGACTGAGGAACACGGATATTGCGGCACATAAACCAATACAACATACTCGTTGATGAAAACTTCGCCAAACAATTTCGAAACTGCTTTATTAGAAACACCAGAAAGTTTTGTTATATACCTACTAGGCTCTATAAGAAGCATTTTAGCATTTTAATATAAATTACTATAATGTAAACTATGTTCTTTGGACAGTTTTATAAATAATACTGCATTAATACATATGTATTAATCATAATAAACTGCTTCAACAGCCGTACGTGATATATAATATCAGTTGTGATGTCTTTACAAATATTTAAATTCAAATTCAACTATTATTGCATACGTCTTGATCTTAAAAGTTCTAAATGTAATAACTTGAAATAAGAAAAAGAAAGATCTGTATCCGTATCCGTATCTGTTACTGTTTGTTAGATCTTAAACGGACCTTTTACGTTATCATTATATTAATACGTAAAGAGAATTCTTTGCGGGGTGCAAAGAATTCTCTTTGTGTAGTAACATGAACTTTGGAATATTAACGGTTTATATTTAGAAGAAGTGCAGAAAGCTAAAATTTTTAAAGAATATGTCTTACAACTTAAAAAATTACGTCAATACGGCTTAATGAAATTACGCGTGTCCAGTATAGACATGCGTTGACCTGTCATGGTAAGTAAATCTATACAATGACAGCTCAAGTTATACTGACCAATAAAAAAACCATGGTCGAAATTCGACCAAAAAGCGATCTCTAGTTATATTTTATTACGCTTATGAAATTTTAAATAAATTTTCCTTTTTTTTTATTTTATTTTAAATTAATTTTTAATTAATTAAATATCCAATGTACCTAGTGAGTTACTAATATTATTGACAGTTAGAAGGTAATATTTGACTATTTTTATAACGAGATCAAACCGCAATCTTTGTGATATTGTGTATCAAAACAATTATTAAAAAAAAGTTGAAACATGTCGTGTTATTAGTCCTCAACGTCAACTATCGTGTCAAGGTCAACTGTGGTAAAAACTTGAGGGTTGTATCCAACCCCGTATTCGCGGATCTAGACACCAATAACCCGTATCCGCGGATATATATTTTTAATAATCCGGCTAATCACTACTTGATCGTTTTTTTCTTTTTAAATGATGTCAAAATGTGGCTACAAAAAGCTAAAGAAGTCCAGTATGTATGTTAACTTGCCATGGTATGGAAAGTTCAAATTCAAATACATGGGCAACTAAATAAAACAAAATATACAAAACTTAATGAATTAGGTCGAAGTTCGACCGCCAGACGATCACTAATATTTTTTTTACTAGATTAATCTAGTAAGATAATTATATAGATCGTTCTCGAACTGCGACATATACCTACACATAAATATAGTATACAACATAATATATTTTTGATTTTTTAGATTATAATTGAAAAACTTGATGTTACCCAAAAAACCAGCGAAAGAAACTAGGTCGCCAAGGTACTCATAAAAACTTAGTAACATAAATCTATATAATGTAATATCATTTGTGTTTTTATAGCCTTTGTAATAATGCTACAAGAATTAGCAAAAAATACTGTTGAGCCATAAACGGGAAAAAAATATATTACCAATTAGTCTGTATGTGTTTTTCCACACCAATAAAACTGTTCTCATCTTAATTATTTTCGGTAGCGTGTTTATAAGTAGCCAATTTGTTGGTTTTACCATTATGGTTTCAAGAAATCGATGATTTGTTTTTTTATCTAGTTAACCATACTCGAATTAACAAATCAATGTTGTAATTGGAGAAATGCTTAAAAGCTTGCTTCTTCTTGTAATAAATAAGTAAGGGTGTTGTAATGCAGTATTTTCTGAAGAACCAAAAGTTGGGAAGATATCTCAAAGCAGTCACTTATAGTCTATTCTAAAAATGAACTTGTTCTCTTTTTAACCGACTTCAAAAAAGGAGGATGTTCTCAATTCGATTGTATGTTTTTTTTTTTTTGCTACCTCAGAACTTTCGACTGGGTGAACCGATTTTGATGATTCTTTTTTTATTTGAAAGCTGATGCTTCCCGTGTGGTCCCACATCAATTTGGTCCAGTTCTGACAATGGCATCTATGAGAAAACCATATATAAGTCTTTTATGGAATAATTTTTTGTTGAAGTCGGTTTTTTTTAAGAATTATATCCATTGTTGAAGAGCCATCCTCACTAGAAAATCAGGTCAGGCCAATAAATTGAAACTCCCCAAACATTTGCGGTATATAAGGGGTCACCTTGGTGAAAAAGTAATGTGTCAATCACATTCAAATTCAAATTTCAAATTCAATATCTTTATTTCATAAAATTGATCATCAATTGTTTGAAATCCTCAATTTGAAAAATTATTATTATAATTTAAAATTATAGATCAACACACAGAGTCACCGGAACACTAGTTTGCTTTGTCAAATGTAAAATTACAAAAAAAGAAGATAACATAATAACATATTCGCCTGTGTCGATCTATAACCGCCCGTTTGCAAATGGTTGAGCTTTGAAGAAATCGGGCAAACAAACTCACGGCCACTCTTTTCCGTCACTCACACTTTACCTATAATTAATTTATTAAATTTTGCATCTAAACCCTTTCTTTCGTTTCTTTCAGTGATTGGCGAGTTTCTCATGCCATGTCTCATCACATGCATCCGAACACTGCGCAGGATATAGAGCTCAGCATGCTGGAACCATTCCTTCAATTCTTGCCATATAAGGACAAGCCCATCTGGGCTCAAATGGGAGCTTTCTACTATCCTATTATTTATTCAGCGAGCTTTCTAGCAGTAATGGCACAAGAGTGAGTACTTGTTTATTTGTTTTTCATTGATTTCAATATTAGTTTTATCATTTATTACACTTAAAAAAAATTGTACTTTCTCGATTTGTATTCGTATGCATATTAAATATTTGTAAATCGGAATTTACTCGCTGTACTAACTTTTAAACTTTCGCGTTCTATGATATAATTATGTATTTACACGGGAAGTAACGCGATCATACGAATAGGTACCTGCACGCCACGTCTCATAATCATCTCCGACACTTGCAATCTGCTATGACTTCACTCAATAACAGAGCATACGATCTTTGTGACCCTGAAGATTTGGAGCGAAAGCTGGATCATGTTCAGGAGGTACTCAAAAGTAAGCAGCATCTGGAGGGGAACAGACAATCAGTCTACATGCCATATGTCAAAGAAGTAACGGATAAGATCGGCTCCGTGTTAAAGAAATACTCCATTCCGACAGTGTACACATCAGCCATAAAAGTTCAAAATATCGTGGGTAAACCGAAGGATGTCTTGCCGTTAAAAACTCCAGGTGTCTACAAAATAAACTGCAGCTGCGGTAGTTCCTAAATAGGCCAAACAAAGCGGACTATTGCTGAAAGGGTCAAAGAACACACCGCTGCTGTGAAGAATAGACAGATTAGCAAATCAGCGATTGCAGAACATGCACTCGAAGCGGGCACCAGTCACTGGATTGAGTTTCACGGTACGCA
The DNA here is from genome assembly GCA_963859945.1 of Euplagia quadripunctaria. NCBI lineage: Eukaryota > Metazoa > Arthropoda > Insecta > Lepidoptera > Erebidae > Euplagia > Euplagia quadripunctaria. Next base: position 6,793,307 of record OY982567.1, on the reverse strand, counting down.
AGTCCTCTACACGGAACGTCACTTTAACTCAGGAGTTATACGTGAAGTGATTAAAATTAAAAAACACAAAACTTTCAATCGGGAAGATGGTTTCAAATTATCTACAACGTGGAATCCAGTGAAAAAAACCATGCCACCTCGCACGCATCGGTTCGCTTACAGAATAGGGACACTGTTAGTGTCTGTATGAGACGGTACATGCCGAAACAATAAAATCGAAAATGTGCGGATGGATGAAGAACCTTCTACCTCACGATTTCGACGACGGAGGCCGTGTACCACAGCCAGTCAGCCTGTGACCACGGCCAGTGCAACCTGGTCGAAACGTCAGGCAATTCAAAGGTATGTAATACCTTTTTGTGATCGCGTTAATTCCCGTGTAAATACATAATTACTCGCGGTACTTATATGTATACCCGTGACATCGATTACTTCAAGTCGATCGAAAACATCGAGTAAACAAAAAGATACCGTAATTATAAATTGTATCGCAGTCCCGATTTATATAATTGTATGTAATTCCTGGACGCATTTTTTGCTAATATTTAAACAAAGTCGGGTTTGTTCGAACACTTATAACTGGAGAACGGCTGGACCGATTTTCATGGTTTTTGATTTGTTGTATTTGTCTCCGTCCCGAATAGCAGATTGACTATTAAAAACATTGGAAAATTGACGAAAAAAAAATTAAAAGAAAATACATTTTCCCATACAAAATGTTCATGGGTTTCGTAACTGTCAAACATTTAACGTTCATCCCGTTGATACGGTAAACTCCCTAATGGAATATTTTAGATTTTTAAAATTTAGAATATGTCAGTAATGAAAAAGGATTGCCATATAATATTAGTTATCAAATATTTATGCGTGCGTTCAGAAATTTATTTTTTGTAAACTAAGGAAAATATATCAATATATCATAAAAAAGCCATTGCAACGCATGCCGGGTGCATCTAGTTAAGATATAAGTTTAAGTAATTTTATGAAAACAGAATATGATTTTACAATAAATAACGCTTAAGGTTAACGTTTCAAGGGTAGTGAATTAATCAGGATACACACGGTCACATTTGAAAACCAGTCCGAACTAGTTAAAGAAACTATTATATTATTATCAATTAGCAGTCTCATAATTACCACCTTGTCCAACTTCTTAGACTAACGATGCATGGGAATTTTGCACTAAAATTAACAATTTTATTGCCTTCTACACGTAAATTACAATACACTTACAGCTATTATAAATTATACGTTAAATTATAAAATGTGCGGACATCGCAAATTTTACTCAATGTATCTAATTTATTTATTTCTACATTTTGTAGATATATTTTTGATTTCATAGTTTTTGCTATTTTATTATCATACATAACTAACTTAATCTTACATTATAGTAAGCCAACATCGAAAGTGGCCTCGCCACGTTACATACTCAACAGACGGAAGTAACTATTTTGACATAAGCTGCTCTTATTCTCGCGTTCTCAGGGAATAATAAAATAAAGGGAAATTCCATATGTTTATATTGTACCGAGTACGGTTTCGACAATCCCATATATATTTGCAAATGACCCTATAGGTATATTCACGCTTATGCGTATACGGTTACTGCTCCACTCCTATTGGTCGCAGCGTAATGTTATATAGCCTATAGCCTTCCTCGATAAATGGGCTATCCAATACCAAAATAATTGTTCAATTCGAACCAAATAGTTCCTGAGATTAGCGCATTCAAACAAACAAACCATAATATATTAGTATGGATTACACAAAAAAACGTGATTGGTCATTTAATGCGCTCTGATGTCGTGATGCAACGAGTAGCCAATCGCGAAAAAGTAAATGTTTAAGATATTTTTTTCATAATTGTGATACTGAAACTAACGCTACAAGGCACTTCCTTTTAATTAATTCTTTCGTGTTTGTGTTAAAAGCATTCGGTGCTGCTTATTTGCATTTTAAGTGTATGCATAGTATAGTCATACTTGGCGACCAATGTCAAGGAAGCAGGTGATGGTTAGATAACGACTCGTAGCTAAACACTGCGCACAGTGACGGCCTGTAGGTCTAGTGGTTAGTGACCCTGACTGCTGACCCAGAGGCCGTGTGTTCAATACCCACCCAGGACAAATAATTATATGATAAGCACGATCATTTGTAATTGCCTGGGTGTCATTTATCTATGGTATGTATGTATTTAGTAATATACAAGTATATTTATCAGTAGTCTGGTTACCATAGTACAGGCTCTGCCCAGTTTGGGATCAGACGGCCGTGTGTGAGATATTTCAAGTTATTATTATTATTAATAATTCCACCAAACTAACTTCTTTATAAATTTTCAACTTAATATTAGTAATACCTGTTTTTGTGAGCGTTTAACAATAACCAATTGCATGTTTAACTTAATTTCCAAACAATACATTAAATAATAACCTATTTCTGATATTACTAGCGGCTGTCTTATATTTGTAACTTTAAAAATGTGTTATGTGTTGATTTAGGCCTGCGGGATTCTGTAGAATAAACAACTTTAGATCCAAGAACGGTATTTAACATATTTTCTTAAATAGCTGACAAGTTAGCCAAAATTTTAACACAGTCATAGACACACCAAACTATTAAGTTAGAATTCTGATGTTAACATGATTTTTCCATAAGTTATGTCTTGTCCTAGTTATTATTAATAACTTGACACACCTCACACATTACTATTTGATCCTAAACTAGGCAAAGCCTGTACTATGGTAACGAGACTGCTGATAAACGAACTTATATATTACTAAATACATAGATATTATAGATAAATTACACCCAGAAACAGAACAAACGATCGTGCTCATCACAAAATTAATTGTCCTGTATGAAATCGAACCCACGACGTCTGACAGCTCAGCAGTTAGGATTACTAACCACTAGACTAGCGCACCGTTAAACCAAGATTAGTTCTAGTCTAATCTTGATCTTTGATGAACTCAGGCACGTATTAAAGTGATTTAACTTTACTTAGAACTTTCTGCATAATAAGAAATTAAAATTATATTTTAAGTTATTCCACAGAAATAAGTTGTTTTACTAAAATTTATGCCGAAAAATTAATATAACCCAAAAAAATTCATTAAAGTTACCAATATGCAAATCTTACAAGTTATTTGTGCTTGTAAATTTCCAAGCCCAAATGATGGACGCTTTATTTATTAATTAGAGTAACCAGCAAAACTCAGTAATACCTTTCAATTAAACGTTGTAAAATTTGTGTAGTGTCAGAAAAACGTTGTGTAATCTTGTGAAAATATTTTAAGTGACAAGATCTACTAAAAGTCAATTTAGGTAACCGTACTTACCCTAGGAAAGAAATGATCAAAAAATAAAATAATAAGATGGCTTAGCCAATAGGCAATTGGAAAATGTTAGTTGCAGTTCATAAATATAGAAAATAAAGTTTCTAACTCATTTCAAAGTTTTCAATTCTTATATCTGCTCTACAAATATGTGAAACGCAAGCCGCGTCATCACGTTAGTAAACAACGAAATGTCATCAAGTATAGGTAAATTAATATTTCTGAAAATTTTGGAATATTTTATCCTTACTGTTTATTTTACTTAAATATTACCACGGACGACGGTTATGTACATTCAGAAACTTCAAATCTACCAATAATAAGCTCTTTCGTGATAGGAAAATTAAAACAATGCATCCGACTTTGTAGTGCCAAATTACAGAATGTTACAACATCGATGTGTGTATTGCTCTATGTCCATCACTAATCATCAGGATAGAAACTCATTTCAAATTGCAATAATTTACACTTTCACTATGCATATCGTCGTTGTTTACTGACAAGATGAAGTCATGACGAAAAAGCGGCGTTCTCATTCATTTACACAGAAATTTGAAATGTATAATTGAAATTAATTGCCAGTTATCGATTGAATAAAGTTTTAGTAAATTTTCCGGTTGTTAACTATTATCTACCTTAGGATCAATAAACTCCTATTTAGCGCCGACCAATGCAAATCCATGCATTAGTTAAGTCACGTATACGACAATTGCCACACATAGCTAATGACAATATTTTAATATCTTCAGCTTTATTTTCTGCATCCAGAAGCATGAGGGCAAATCTCTTAACTGGAAGAACTTCATACCATTTACGCTACCAGTATGGATGTACCTAACGGGAGGCTTGTCACTGCCGTGGACGATAGCACTCTGGCTTGTGACCATGATACTGGGTAGTTTTATTTTCGTTATATTTGGACTGACAGCAGGCCATCACAGTCACAGGAATTTCTTTGAAGGAGACATCCCAAGGTAAGAAGTTGCAAAGTATTTTAATTTTTAATAATATTATAATCATATTTTTAGGCATTTAAGATTTGAGTGTTGTGATGGTAAATTCCATGCTGCCAATTTTTTGTGGTAAGAATTGCGTAGGTAACGAAGGGTTTATTTACAACCCACAGTCATTAAAGATTATTGATTTTAAAATATGAAGATGTGGTCATTCTACTAGCTGCTCCCCGTAGTTCCACCCGAATTAAGTTTGTATGGGTCGGTAAGAGGTTACGTAACATTTCTCAATTACCGGTATATCTAACAATTTTTTTTAGAATGTAACTGATAAAACCTGCTTTGAGACTTAATCGATTAATTATTATTAAGTACAGAACAATTTACTGTGTACTGTTTGTCGTATGCATTATAATTTAAGAAAATAATTTACTTGCTGCATATAAAACCTTTTGCATACGCATATGGATACTGTTTGCTGTATTTGAAAGCTTAAATTTAGGTGTTCGTTTGTATTCATGACGTACGCTTATAAAGTATTGAACATATCTAAGGATTCTTAAGTAATTTCAATAGTTTAACTGCAAATAATTTTGATTTCAACAAGGACCTCTTCACTAAAGTTATAGCTTTATAATTGTTTAAATGTATTTTTTATTAAGACAACTCTTATTTTGAAGTAAAATATTTTATGTTCAAATCTGACCAAACTTCTTAACTTAACACCAAAAGAGTTCCATTGATAAATCTCACGGCCCATTATCACTATAGCACTATAGCATAACTGAGTTTTTATGATGTTTTTAATCTGATTTGTCTTTAAAATCTCCTAGAAGTTGAATAAAAATAAGTTTTGGTAATTTAATGCACTGGGAAAATAAGGTCAGAGATTTTTTGACACAATAAAAAAAAACATAAGTTTAGTAACGTAGTGGAGGGTTTTATTAGTAGGCACTAACCCTATTTAAATTCTAAACAATTATCCTTCAGAGTGAGACGTGAAACAGTTCATCCTTTGCCGTGAGTACACAAAATCATATCCATTTGCCATTACCGTGTTCAGTGATTGGCACTAAGCCATTTTTAATGCTACTATGAGTGGTTTACTGGTGCCTTATAGTTAAAGTACGAGTATATTTTTGTTAGTCATGTCATATGGCCTTATTGTACGAGTATATTGCTACTACTGCACTAACACAATCTCGACTAAAATTGGAGTCTGCCGAATGGAAAACTCGTGGAACTAACGAAGAACTATGAAGATTGCAATTTAAATCTGCTCCTTGTTTAATCGTTTACAACCTACAATTCTAGTCTCTATTCCACTGTTCTTTAGGTTGAGAGTATTGACTTGTGCTTTTTATAGTTTTTGTTTTCAACTATGTGTATGTGTTGCCATTGATCATACAGATGTATAATAGCTTAGTATCATAGATTTCAATACGGCTTTTATTGCCATTTCCTTTACTTACAAGCCTTACCTAATATAACTGCAATCTAATGAATACTATTATACTAGTGACTCACAGTCCATTTTTCCGTTTCATGTTATAATAGCCATCCTTGACTGTGACCATGAGAACTAAAATGTTTTAAAACATGCTTAATAATGACAAATAATTTACCTTGAGTTGGAGTGTACATTCAAGAAAAAACTTTTGTGAATGAATGTTGACAGCGGTATTTCATTTTGGGGCTTCAGACGGAATAACAGTCCTGCTATATTTTTTAGTTAAGAAAGTTTTTGTTTATTTTTCTACTTAATAATCATACCCACACAATATGATAGTAGACTATCAAGTTAAATCAGGTTTTCATGTTAAATATCAAAACGATTAATACATAAAAACACCCACGTCTGTATCCTCGAAGGGCAAGCAGAAGTGTATGAAACACCCACATTTAGCCAGCTATTAGTTGGTCCCACTCACGTAATAGGAGGCAAGCCTATTGGCGCCAACCGGGCACTTTAGGAATTAAAGATGGGAGTATATTAAAAGGGAAATGTAGGCAAGAAGGGGAGGCAGTGGAGGGAAAAGGTTATTGCTTATATGGATTGGGAAATGTAATGTAATTCTGGGTCTATTCGAAAAGGTTAGGGTCAGCTGTAACTCGAACTGGCTGTTGGTGGAAAATCTAAGCCGTCTTACTAGCAAAATGATACGTTCTGTCGAAACTAGTATAAATTACGGGTTTATAACATCGTACCAAGCTGTTAAATGTTTGGTTTTAGATTTTAAAGAAATGACAAACATGCAAACAATTTTTATAAGTCTTATAATCTAACACTTAATATATATTTGAGCAGCAGGCAACTATCCTATTAGAAATGACGCTGTTTTGCATAGATGTATGGATTTTTGTTACTTGTTCACGCAAAAAAAACGAACGAAAAAAAACAAAAAATGTATGGTTTCCGTTATCTCATAGCTTTCACCAAATTTCCACGCCAACGAAATCCTTATATATATGGATAGCTGATAGTTCATATCGTAAAGGACTCCGGGAATCAAAAATCTATTTAACTTAACAAAATTCATGAATTATACTTATAAGTTATACTTAACCTTAACTTTGCATTGGAACAAAATATATCTAGGTCACGGTTTATTCTCGAACTTCTTACCTATATGTAATCGATTTAAAATATTTTAATGTGATATTAAATTAATCATTTTGTTTATTTTCCTTTGTATGACCTTGCTTCTTCTCAAATTTCGTGATTCTTGGTCAACGGGAAGTAATATATATATAACTGTTGCTTCAATTGCAAATCTTGAATTTTGTCGTATGTTGTCGTACCTATGCGATGACTTTGTAATTTTTGCAGCGCCAAATATTGACTTAAGTATTTAACTCGATATATCAAACATGTACCTATTGAACGGGTACACAACCCTAAAACGAATTCCAGTAAATGTTTAATACGCAATGAACTTTTTTTTATTAAATTGACAAATAAGTATGTAACCTGCCTTGTTCGTTCGGTTTGCCGACCCAACTCACAAACAGTAAAAATACCACTACACTATAGTACTCTCTATCTACGAATTCTTATAGTTAGACGTCTCCAATTCGAGCGAAATTCTGCTGTACCCTTCCTCTTGACAAATCATAGCAGTATAAACTTAAAAAAATAAAAATTCACAACAATCAAACGAAACACAACATTCGAAAAGAACTACCGATTTGATTGAATGAAGGAAGGAAACCTGGAAAAGTTAGGCGAAAAATTGGAACGTGTAAGAAATAGGATTTTTTTTTATAACCAACGAAAAACCGGAAGAGGTTCACATTATAGTTGTCCTTGACTTACCTTCTTTTATTTCAACGCAATGTATGTTACATTGCTGCCACTCATCGATGTCAAAGGTTACTATTACATAATGTAGCTATAACCAACATTAAACCGTGGGACAAAATATTTTTAACTTAGTATTTACTTCGGCTCATGACAAGTATGACAAAACATCGAGTTATAATTTTATTATTGTCATTCTGACCTTGCTTGTTTATACTTGTTGAATTAACAATAATACCAACCAAGCTACAAGAAGCAAATGCGCAATCGTTCGATCTCAAACGGATGGACCGATTTCAATGCGGTTTTTTTCATTTGAAAGCCAGTTTCCTTGCGGTGGTTCTTAGCTATGTTTGGTTAATATCGGTCCAGCAGTGTAAGAGTATCAGCTCTTTTCCAAAATGATGTAAGGCATTTTGTAATCGTTGAAGGGATTTTCGAGTCGGGGGTGTTTTAAATTTTAAATTTAACAATTATTTAACTTAAATTCACATTCTCAATTGGACGTCGTTTAACGAAAAGGATCTAACCTGTGGGGTTGGATACTTATTTTTGATAATATTTTTAATGTCAAAAATAAGTTATGTATACCAAAACTACTCTTTGTAGATACTATAATACCACGGAAACGTTCCAAGTTAATTGATTTGCAACATAATAATTTCGATATATCCACCAACCCCACATAATAATATTTTAAAGGACCTTTCTTTCATCGATATGGCTTCAAGTTACTTAGATCGTTATTAAGAACATCACATTATAAAAAAAAACAAAAATATAAAATAAAATTCAATAAAGAATTATAATACGGAAACAAACACGAAATATTGCCTGAACTTTAAAATCAATTATCTCAAATTAACTCTGTGTGGATTGGATACTCTATATTAAAAGACGCCCAGTTATATTAGAGGTAATCAATATTCAATCAAATCAATAAAATCAAATTATTTATTTGTAAAACATAGGTAGATACAATCAATGTGGTCTTATTGCGCTATGTTTTGCCATCAAGACAAACAAACATTATTATTTAATTTGTAACATATTACATCTAATAGGAAATAATTACAATTTAACTTAAAAACATTGTGCATATATTAAATTGAAAATTTAATTACTAATACTGTCAATGTAATTAATATTAGATCATTACATTGATTTATATATTTTGTTGAAATAAATTTTATTGCAGTTAGCAAAATAATAATAGTATAAAAATAAGCAAAAAATCAAAAATTACAATAGTCTGTCATTTAAAAAGTCATTTGTATTATAAAAACATTATTTAATTGGGTCAAGTGTAAGTTTTTCAAACGGTCAAATAATTAATTTTTTTTTTTTTTTTAGGTTAAAATTAAAAAGTATAAATAATAATAGGATAAATTAATCGTACTCAACGTGGACATTCCAGCCCTCTTCCGTAACACGCTACCTAGTAATGTTTAATAATAAACCACGAATAATTGTTATATCGCCACCCTAAAACGCCACGTCTATCTATTAAAACCTACAATGCAGTTATACAATTGATGAAACAGTCAGCATGACACGGAACAATGTCAGTTGTGACTGCGAGTTGCTATGTATAATTAACCGTAAAGACTGATAGTAACTAATTTAAGTGTAAAATTGCAATAGCAGGAATTTCAGAAATTCAATAGTATACATTGTTTTAGTTGTCGCCTTTTCTGAAAAAAGTTTTAACTTAATATCTGTTTAGATCTAGATGTGAAGATTGTAGAATACTAATTGGTTGGAATGTTTTTGATATCGATGATCAACTATGGAAATATAGTGTAATGGTTGTCATATCTCAACAGAAACATAGTCAAACATAGTCAAACATAGTCATAATTTACGAGTTCTATGTAAATATTATTTTTGTATTAAACATAATGTACTAAATTTCTTATCACTCTAATACATGGCGTTCGATATTAGTACCGTTACAAAAGTTAATGAATTTTAAGGCTTAAAAGGGCAATATAAAATAACTTTTCCATATAAATTTGTTAAACACATATAATAATGCCCCAAACTCGAAGGATTTACTAGTGGCCACTGCAGAATTCTACTGTCCCCTGCCTGACCCTATCATCAGACCCGCTCCAAAATGCCAAATGATATTATTGTTATCCGAACTACATATACATACAAAGTTTGATTTAGACAATTAGAAGTAGGTTAAAATTGTGTTCTTAGATTCGTTTACATTGTTAGTTAGTTAGTTACGAGGGAACTGATCACTGTAAAGTGTTTATAACCATCATAAACCTATTATAAGTCGTATAATATGCCTGTTAGCCACGATAATACCTACTACGCATAAAAAGTTTAAATTAGATACGACAATTAGAAGTAGGTTAAAATTGTGTTCTTAGATTCGTTTACATTGCTAGTTAGTTAGTTACAAGGGAACTCATCACTGTAAAGTGTTTATAACCATCATAAACCTATTATAAGTCGAATAATATGCCTGTTAGCCGCGATAATACCTACTACGCATAAAAAGTTTGATTTAGATACGACAATTAGAAGTAGGTTAAAATTGTGTTCTTAGATTCGTTTACATTGTTAGTTAGTTAGTTACAAGGGAACTCATCACTGTAAAGGGTTTATAACCATCAAAAACCTATTATAAGTCGAATAATATGCCTGTTAGCCACGATAATACCTACTACGCATAAAAAGTTTGATTTAGATACGACAATTAGAAGTAGGTTAAAATTGTGTTCTTAGATTCGTTTACATTGTTAGTTAGTTAGTTACAAGGGAACTCATCACTGTAAAGTGTTTATAACCATCAAAAACCTATTATAAGTCGAACAATATGCCTGTTAGCGACGATAGTACTACGCATAAAAAGGGTACATATTATATGTATTAGGGGCAATAATTTGATGTAGTAACGTCCATGTATTTAAAACCTTATCTGTATATAAATATGGTATATTATCAATTTCAACAGTTCAGTTAGGTATAATTAAGGAAGTTTTAATGACGGTACCTTTACCTTCGACTGCCCGTGTATTTAACTTTTGTTTGAGTTTCCGAACTGCACCTAACTCCTGGCAATTATAATAAAGTTTAACAGGCACCTTTGGCTATAATGGATCTTTGAATTTCCAATCAGTCATGTGCAGAATATTTTGTACTTTGGTTGATACAAAATGAACTGGTTACTTTTGATATAGGTACTTAGTACTTACTTAAGAAAAGTCTTAAGGCTAATACTTTGTAATGGCACATTAGTATCTGTATACAAAAGATAATTCAGTATTCATACGCATTAGAAAGGTTTTCAGAATATTAAAACGATTTTGGAATATTTTTCAAAGAACTGGTTTAAACGATCTGCAATCGCGACAGATGGCTCGCTGCTTTTTTACTCCCGCGTTGCCCGGCCTATCCCAATATTCCTCCGGTACGAGACTGATTCAAGAAAAACCCCTAAAACCCTTTTAACGTGCATTGTTTGTATGGTTCACTGATTCCTTAGACCGATTATACATTGTCTCAGTTATTAGAGTTCCATACCTAAAGGGTGTTAACAGAACCCTATGACTAAGCTTCCGTTGTCCGTCTGTCTGTCATGTCTGTAATAGACAGATAGTTGAAATTTTCACAGAGTTTGTTTTCCTATCGCCGCTATAACAACAGATAAAGTAAATTAAAAGGGCTCCCATACAAAAAACTCTCTTAACTTTAGGCAGAATAAAGTTATGAAATAGATGATATTTAAGACAAGGCCTGAAATGCTGGACTTTGTAAATGCTGTACCATGCTACAGAGCCCTTTAATCCCTTTGTGTGCGTGTCCGACTCGCACTTGGTTTGTTTTTTTTTAAATGTTAGAAAAGACTCGCGTTACACGGGGAAATTTTTAATTAGGTACGTAGTCGGCACAGGCAGTTTTGTAATAAGACTTTTAATTTCAAAACAATAAAATTACTGTTGCGTCTTAAGTAAGATGTCATAATTAGGCAATATATCAAATGCAAGCAACCAAGAATACTAAAGTTAACATGAATATTAGATTTAAGTAATTTTACCTTATAACTCATGACCTTTCACATCGTACATTTATTGCAAGATTTTAAAGGAGTGTTTTTTTTTATTTTCAGAGACGAGACTATAGATTGGGGTCTGCATCAACTCGATGTGGTCGTCGAAAGAAGTGATTACGCCGGTAACCACTTTAAATCAATCACGCGGTTTGGTGACCACGCTCTTCATCACCTTTTCCCCACACTAGACCACGGAGAATTAAAATATTTGTATCCTATTCTCTTTGAACACTGTGAGAAATTTGAATCGCAGCTTAAAACGAACACGTTTTACGAAGCTGTAATAAATATGAGTAAGCAATTAGTGAGAAAACGTCCTCTTAGCTTTAGGCAGAATAAAGTTATGAAATAGATGATATTTAAGACAAGGCCTGAATGGTAAATAATAATGACGCCTTTATTTTCCAAAATTCTGAAATCATAATTTGTTCTATTTTGCGAAGAAATTCGCGAAATGGAATCGAGCGGTTATTATTTCCAATACGCGCCTGAAATAAAGAAACTTTAAAAGAGAAATAAAATCAAATATAATGAACAGGAATGTTTATTAAAATTTCGAGGCCGAAATTGTTTGCTCAATTTGTGTTAGATCCAATAAGCTTAAGAGACGAAAATGTAATTAAAACCAAATTATCACTAACAAAGTTTGATGAGTTCCTTTAAGACATCACAAATGATTTAATTGAGATAAGTAGATTATTATTACTATTTGTTTCATCATGGTGGCCTATGAGAGTTAATTCATACTGAAGAAGCACGGGCATTCAATGTAGTTCGCAAACGCGGTGCACGATTTCTGGCATACTTACATATACTTTTGCTTGGTGAAACAAATAGTCCCCAGTACGACACCCAATTTAATAAATTTCATGATTAATACATATCTGAATTTTTGTCGGTAGCTTCATTTTAAAGAGTCTACCAAACTTTCTTATTACGACAATTTATTGTCGAAAGTGCTGTTTTTTGGCGGTAGCACACGTGTGTGAAAGTATGTCAAATTCGTGATTGCTTCTTTTTTAACAAATACGTATTCTATTTTAACAAAATTCTGCCGCAAATAGCTTATCTACCAACGTAAACATGTCGGATACACGATGCTTTGTTTTGCGACAAATACATGGTTAATTTTTGCGCTATTTATTCCTAATTCCTCATAGAATACAGTGGTGATATTGTCCGACAAATTTTCTGCTGCGTTTTCTATTGCCGACAGTTCGAATATAACATGTTAGTGAGGTTATGTTTCCTGATAAATACATGTCTCTTTTAATTTTTTTCTATTATAACTGAAGCAAGCACTATGCAAATGTTTGTGTTCGACAATTTCTCTGCTGCAAAATGGTTTAAAAGTTAAAATGTGCTATTTTAGTTTTTTCACAGTTTCAATGTATTTTATTTCGCGTTTCATGCGTGCATATTAACAATTTATACAACATTTGTGACTACTTTGGAGTATTGGATAATGAATTAACAAATGACTTTTTGCATACCGAAATTAAAAACATATACATTAGAAATTCCCGCCAGAACATTCTTGGAAATAAGATGTAGTATCGTATAGGATGCGCGCTGATTCTTTCTAATGAAAACACGCACCGAAGTAGACTCCCGAGAGACCGCCAAAATTGTACATCTATTCGTAGGACTGAAAAGACCGCGTGGCTAGCATCTCGATTTTCGTTTGGTTTCGTTTCGATGATATGTAATAAATTGATTTTCTGTGCCTTACGCGAATCTTGAAAAATTTCTTTTAATTACGTAAAAATAGCATTAGTGACATTAAATTGGTTGGTAGACCAGCTAATTGCGGCAGAATTTGTATCGGACACAAACGTTTTCGAACTTGTTAGTAAATTATGCGTCTAATTTATTAAAATGGAATACGTTTTTGTTAAAAAACGAATTCCATCCATCCATCCATCACGAATTCGACACACTTTACGCGTGCTACCGCCAAACAGCAGCACTTTCAACCATTGTCGTAATAAGAAAGTTTGGTAGATTCTTTAAAATGAAGCTACTGACAAAAGTTCAGATATGTATTAATCATTTATATAATCATAATTGGGTGCTAAATTGGGGCGTACTGGGGACTAAAATGAATAAACTTCTTCAATGTGAATTAGCCTTTAGAATATAAAATTATTTATATACCTATTTAAAAGTTATGATAAATTGTTTGGAGGAATTAGTGGTTGTTGGAGAAAGAAAGTATTTATAAAATAGTAATCCTAAAACTGAGAGAATTTATAAACATTACAAAATTCACTAAGCGTTCATTCTTGAAAAATTATTAAGCTAATATGTACGTCGAGATACATAGAACAGTATTCTAAAATACTTAAGTTTGTTGGGAGCTCAAATGCTCCGCTCAATACACTGAATTTTATTGTCATCACCTTTATATAAAATATTCAATTTAATATAGAACAAATTAGGATATTAAGGACATGGCTGTGGATATAATTAAATATTTAAACTTTTACATTTAGGTTTTTAATACATTATCTATTAGGCTTGTACCTTTCGAAAAGATACAAGCCTAAGAAGATAAAGATTTTTTATTCAGTGTATAATCCCCAAGTTTCGCTTGACTACTACTGGAAAAAAAAACATTAGAACCAGAAAAAAGAATCTAAGCTACTAAAGAAGCTACTATGGTGAGTCACTTGTATGTTTTGAGAAAACTTCACTACTACTCACTAGTTTCGGCCGGATATGATGCAATATATCTACCACGATTTTTTGACGTGAAGAGTTTGCAGTGGAAAACGTATTACACTTACTTACATTATTAGATGCATTATTGTTACAAATGGTTCATAACTATGACTGCTCCTTAATACAGTGATGTACTTGCAACATTTATTGAATGTATTGAGTCATTAACTCCTAAGTTTGGGTCCATCCACCTACAGAGACTATACAACAGTTCCATCTACTAAAAATAAACGGATCCATTTCGTATCTATTGATACATTATAGCGTAATGATTTAATTTTCACGCACGTACAGTTCATTTGTATAAAGTCATGCCTGGTGGTTCGTGCCTTTGTTAAACCACAAATTAAGCACCAGGCTTAAGTATCGGCAGATATGGTTAGAGATCCTTATCCTTTGTCAGAGAGATGTCGCACACCGTATAGCAACAAAAACAGATAAGTATACGTTTGATAACTAATAACGAATTATTATTATTTATTTTTTTAATTAGTTATAACGAATAAAAAAAATATCAAAATAATAAAAATACCTCCCTAACAAATGTAATTTAACATATTCATCCATGCTGTAAAGGGAACTACAAAATGGTAATAAAATAGGCCATCTGAGCTTGACTGCATTATCTCCTGTAATTTGAGATACAAAGCTATTGTAGCTCTGCCAACCGCTTCAAAGAAACCCCGCCATACGTAAGTTGGGGTTTAAAGGTACTGGGGTTTTGTTGAAAATGCAAGATAAAGACCTCGCCTTTATGTTTTTACCGGTGTACAAGCAAGGATATTGATAAAAATATTGATATAAAATAAACAGAACGAAATGAAAAAGTGAAAGACAACATTCTAAGTAAAAATAACAACATTTATCTTTGAACTTGTTATCTCAGACTTGTACTAAACTATATTTTAATCGTAATAACACGTCACTATTCATGTTGTTCGTCGGCAATGAACTCCTAAACTAATGAACCGATTTAATATAATGAAATTTTGCACACTGCAAAATTTCTGCAGTTTGGTCCAACTTGAGAATTTGATAGTTTTATATCTCAATTTATAGTCATGATATTTTTTTTTTAATTTCAAACTACTTAGACAGACTACAGCAACGCGTGGCCGGATACCTAATAGTTTATACTTATTTAATTGTACCTATAGTCATTTCGTGTAGCTCTTCGAAACAGCATTAAGTGGTACAAATTACTAAGCTCTTAAAAACAGTAGAGTAATAATAACAGTGCCCTTTAGTTAATGGAAGTTTACACTTTTGCTTTTTATTACTGGATATTTTTTTTTTAAGTTGATTGTGTTTCATTTATTGAATCTTTATCGCAGAACTAAAGAAAGAGAAAACAGAAGAAGTATTTTAAAACATATGTTGGTGTGTTGAACATACTCATTTGGCGATCAATTAGTTGACATTTAATTGAGAGAGATTTACATTGCGAATTTGCCATTTGTACACTGCCACAATATACTTTTAACCAAAAACCTATACATTACCATAGTTAAAAACTTGAAGAGATTATTTCTGTATTAAATTGCTTGCAAATTTTTCTGTTTACTCGACATTTCAAACGAATTGTACAGATCATGATCAGTCCAATCGTGACTACGTTCAATGCAATTTCAAGATTTAACATTAAACTTAACTGGTTTGGGGCGATAACCTAAAATTGAAAATTAGCTAATGAAACTTCTGTGCTTTGTTACGGAATGGCAAAATATTAGTATATTATTTTAGCACTATTACAGGTATGGCGTATGCAAAGAGAAAAATAATCTTCAAAGTGCAGAAATAGTATAATAATTATCATCTCCTTTTTTGAAATCGCTTTGAAAAAGAAAATACACCTTAAAGCACTGTAGATGCGGGTTAGGTTACGTTGTTCAATTTCATACCAGAAGTACTGTTTTTTTTTGTTAATCATATCAATTACGTAATTTGTCAACTTTTCCAAATGGGAATCAAAACTGGCTTATAATACACATTTGATTTGATAACAAAAAGAAAAGGACTAAAATTTTATTGATAATTAATATTTATACGACGTGATATATGTCTCGTTTGGACATAAATGAAACCTACGAATTACGTGAAAACTTGTATTTCCATATAAAATCAATGATTTTACAATAATTTGTACGGAGCAGAAAAATTGTAGACACATGAGAAATGTTAGTTAGAATGTGGGTGAACAAAAAAACTTATTCGCTTGACAGATAAAAAAACTAAATTGTTCTTGTTTCACTGTGGTGAACACTATCATAGGCGCCAACAATATAAATATTAATTATCAATAAAATGTTACCTACGAGGAAATGATTAGGTAACTAATAGGCACTTATTAACAAAATAGACACACAGCATACATAAAATTCATGTCATGTTAGTCAGTCAGTCATGTTGTCAGCTATTTTAATAATTTAGCAATTAGTGTGTATTTATCAACAAATTTAAACACAGTCTCATTGATAATCATAGCAATCACACTTCACTTGCAACGTTGTAAGACGTTTCCGCAAACAAGAATGGATAATAGTGTTCAACCGCAAGTGTCACCCGCTGATGTGCATATTAGTTAGACCTTGTCCCGGCGTCATAAACAATATAGGTACAAGATAGCAAGAACCCTCAAAACCCAATTTCCAGCCAGGCACAGCTTTCTGACACTAAAATAATACCCGATTGCTTTTGCCAAAAGACACAATACAAATTTTTGTGTCTCAAAGTAACATCAATTGAGGATCCCTTGTAGTTTCCTACAATGCTACATCGTTATGCCTTGTTGAGCGCTCTAAGTGTGTCTTTGTTGGGCCAACATTGGGATTTTGTTTTTTTTACCTAACCTGCCGAAAATTAATTATCATACGGATCGTCGTATAAAGCCAAAAAAAGTATCATACGCTTATGGCTATCCTATTCGAGAACAAACGCTTGATGCTTACTTGCGTAGGTTTATTTAAGTTTTAATTACTACTAGAGATCGCGTGGTGGTCGAATTTCGACTGCCAGTATAACTTGAGCTGTCATTGTAAAGACTTACTTACCATAACAGGTAGTCACATATACTCGACGCGTGTAGTTTCATTAAGCCGTTTCACGTAGTTTTTAAAGGTATAAGACATATTGTTTAAAAGTTTTAGCTTTCTGCACTTCTTTTATATATAAACTGTAAATATTCCAAAATTCACGTTACTACATTTGCGAAATGTTCTTAAAAAGGGGTACAAAGAATTTTCTTCACGTATACAATGATGTATAAGTTTTTATCATAAAAATATTATAATTACCAGTTCATGAACAAAAAAATGTGGAAGAAGTTATTTTTACTAACTAAAAACGAGTGTCGGTGTAAAAATAAGATAGACATCAGCATTGAGTTTTCCATCTTTATATATGTACATACATTTGTATGTAGATACATTTACCAAACATAATAATTATAGTCCTGACAGCCCTTAAGGACGAGCATGTGGTCGTAGTGCCTTGTGGCGTGAGTACAAGTGTCTCACCAAGTCTCGGCTCGAAACCGCGATACCGCAACCATGTGCGTCACCCTCTCTACATTTATAAGACTTAAATTAGTTCCTGTATAATGATTTTATCTTAATTATTATTTCAAATTGATTTTTTGTAAAATGTTTTGGCGGCCGCTTATTTGTATTTGAATCACTTTTAATGGATCCAAATGGACTTACCAATATCATAGTGATACAACAATAACCTGCAGCCCACAAAATCAATACGCAGATGCATTTATAAGTATTCGGATAAATAAATCTCTATATATAGTGCTATACTGTCAGTCGTCAGTAAAGTGTCTGTGCAGCGCTTGATACCGAGTGACGTGACAGTTTGCCATACCCGAAACAGAAGCGTAAGTACAAATTGTATACCTACCTTAAATGACTATGAATAATTACCTACACAAACGATACTAGATCTATCACTCATTATTATCAGTCACAACAAATTCTTACATATCGCCACCCGGCAAAAAAAGTGTCATATCACATGTTAGGTACGTTTTGACATTTTTATAGCATTAAATAGCAAATGTTGCATTTGGTCAGCTGTAAAAACATCGTTATTAGCTCGTTAAAGCTATTTTATTCAATTCACCGGCATAAAAGTTGTTTTCGCTAAATAGCTGTTTTTGTATTATGACACTTTTTTTGCCGGTGGCGATATTATTTGGCGTATATTTTTCTTCTTTTAAGCATTTAAAAATAGCTTTATTAAACATCATTGGTTTCCAGTGCTGCTATGTAGATATAGATATAGTACCTTTTTATTGTGACTTACCAAATAAATATAACCACCAGGTTCCAGGCTCAATGTTGCTCCTTAAAATATCTTCCGTCCAAAAGTATACAACTGACTAAGATTTTGAAATCCTCTAACTCACAAATCTCAATTGTCTACTTATTTTCAAACCAGAGTGACATTTTAACACAGTCTCTCCGTGTTGGGGATAAAAGACTCGACAAAGTTTGAAAGAAACATCCGTCTAATTTATAGTTGAAAAAGAAATAAATAGACTACAATGCTTTCCTTTTAGAAGTTCGTTCGAGGACCAACACTGAATGGGATTTCGATACAAGTCGCGATACAAATTTTGTTTCGGTTTCTCAATTTAAGATTCTAAACAAAAGTTCAATGGAAATAATTTAATATTAAAATTGTAATAAATTAGTCTCGGAAGGGGACTTAGTTGAGATAAGTAAGTTTAGAGTGGATACTCCAGCTTGGAACCAACTAATTTCAGAGTCAATGTAATTGGAGACGTTTATACCGTTATCGGCACTATAATGGAAAATTTTGAATTTATTCTTGATAGTTTAGCAGGTCAGCTTTCGCGGCATTTATTCAAGATCAGATGCTTTGAATAACAGCCACGAATTCTACCAATAAAAATAAACTAATTTCCTTTTCAAGTAGAGGGTACGGTAACTTACAGTCATCTTGCGCCTAGTTCCTCAACAATATTCATTATGTACGCGGTTTCGGTCAAGTAGCATTAACGTTCTCATCCAGGATACGAAATAAGTTTAGGACGTTACTTCAATTTTACTCGTATAAGGTTCTCCTACGATGATGATGATGCATTAAACTTAAAGCTTTTGGCAAAGTTATAGTATAAGGACTCAGTCTGTTAAGTGCACTAGTGCAGACCCTACTGTAGTAGCCTTTGTGTTTATCTTAACTTACGCTAATAGATTTACATCTTCAACAAGAGGTAGTCCTAAGTGATTATATGTGTCGTGAATTCTGAGTTGTGAGTGAATATTTACCTCCTTGAAAGCGTTTCCCATCAGTTTCCTTAATAACTAAAAATATTTGAGATAATTCTCACAATAAAAAAATACTTACTAAAGTGCCTTCAGTCAATGTTGTACAAGTACCTATACTTATATGTGGGATTTCTACAAAATATCCTAAATCTGAACATTAAAATAAATAACTAAAAGATAAAGGTTACAATAAAGTTGGTAAGGCGACCTTAGTGTATAAGCTTAGTGGTGTTAAACAATAAAAAGCACTTATATTAGGTACATATTCAATGAAATTAATAATAATAATAACTCCACACATCTCACACACGGCTGTCGGCATCCCAAATTAAGCAGAGCCTATACCTACTATGGTACCCAATATTATATTACAAATACATACATATCACTACATATTATAAAACAAAGTCCCTGTCTGTCTGTCTGTTCGCGATAAACAGAAAAACTACTAAATGGATTTTTATGGGGTTTTTACGGATGCATGAGGAAGGTTTAGGTGTATAATTTGTACCTGTGCGAAGCCGGGGCGGGTTGCTAGTTATAGATAAATAACACCCAGACACAGAACAAATTTTCGTGCTCATCATACATTTATTTGTCCTCGGTGAGAATCGAACCCACGACCTCTAGTTTAGCAGCCAGGGTCACTAACCACTAGACCAGCACTTGTTCAGCATTAATAAAATAAAGTTGAAAGAATAATTATCTTACAAATCAGAGTACAATAGGCGGTCTTATCGCTAAAAGCGATCTCTGCCATCATTTTCCTTTCCAAAGTGATGTTTGATGTCTGTCTGCCGCGTCGTTCCCATAGCATATGTTTGTACTTATGTTTGCATTCTATCTTGTGGTCCTGGCTTCGATTACCAATCGGGTTATCGCAACGACGCAACTCGCACTGATATTCCGTTTCATTTATAGGAAATTCTCAGTATCCTACTGAGAGTTTGCACATAGTCTGAAAACGTGACTGACAGAGGCTCCACCGCATCGGCCTCTATCGGTCACCTATTTCATACTCATCGGCTTTTACGTGCGTTCAAAATACGAGTATAGACTTTAAAATTTAGATGTGTAATACACACACATACACTCTTACCAACCCATTAAGCTATAAGTACATGAGTAGATATATATGTATATATATTAGTATGAGTAAAATACAAATAATTCAACACAAACTGACCAATTGGTGGATGAAATGGGTTAAACCGTTTTGAGCGTGGAAATCGCTAATGAACGCAACCTGTCATCAGTTTGCGCAAATTGGAGTAATCACCGCGTTGCGAGGTGGTTAATTACAAACCCTACATAAAAATCCATACGGTCAATTCCAACAAATGTACATACACAGGTTTAAATGGTTATTATTTAATATAGTCTGTTATTTAGACCTATTTATGTTGTTTTGTCAAGCCCTTTCGTTTGATACCCATATTGAGGGAGTTGTGAAAAAATATGTAATCCGCCATTTCGGCGGCAATCTTGGACCGATTTTAATCAAACGTAGCTAACAACACTCCCGACTAATTCACCTTCCAACAAAAAAAAAAAATCAAAATCGGTTCCTTCGTTCGGGATCTACGATGCCACAGAGTCACACACACAGATACGTGTTTTTGCGTCGGGGGTTAAAAACTTAGGTCACTTGTGATTTATGTAAACAAAACTTGTGTTAAAATTTTTGGCAAGAGATGAGACATACATTTTGTAACTCAATATTGTACTGAATTAAAATATTACTTAACGTTTATACAAGAAGTATCTCAGTTAACGTTAAAATCTGATTTAGATACATTTTACTGCGCTCGTTACAGGGAAAGTGAAGTTTAGAAAAACATTTAATATTAAAACGCCTGTAAAATAACTTTTAGCAATAAACTAGGGGACATCGTTGCTATAAGTAATATTTAAGTACGGACACACATTTCAACTTTCGTTTAGACACTAAAACCCTTTTACATAAAACGCAGAATGGAATCTTCTTCACACATAAAATTAAAGTATTACCCAGTAAAGTTGAAACGGGTTCCTGTGCCCTCATTACCCTGTCGCGTAATTTTCACTCGCTAATACAACATAACCCCTGACAAATCACCTGTTATGGCGCACAAAAGGAATTTATTTAGACAACTATAAATTCTCTTAACAGAGACACAGGATATAGTGAATGTGTGCCATTTGATATAAGGACTTAGAAGCTGTAATAAAAATAACATAACAGGTCATTATCAAGTTGTATCTCAATTATCTTTTAAAAAGGTAAAACCAAAACATCATGTAGGTACATTAAAGTCGGTTTTAACTTTTTTTTTTCCAATAAAGAATAGAATAGAATAATATTTATTGCTTATACTGTGTACAAAAGTTATCATATTATTTTTTGAGTATCAACAATTTATCCATGTCGGATGCGCAATATTCTTATACATCTTTATATATACTAGAGATCGCGTGGTGGTCGAATTTCGACCATGGTTTATTTCATTAGCCAATATTACTTGACCTGTCATTGTATAGACTTTTGTACCACGACAGGTCAAAATATATACTGGAGACTCACAGCTGTATGTACCCGTTTTTGCATTTTTTTTTAACTTTGTAACAAATATTGTTCAAACATTTTAGCATTCGTCACTTCTTCTCTGTATAAACTATAAGTGTGCGAAATTTCATACTCCTCCGTCCGTCCAATTTTCGTAAAAAGGGATCCAAAGTTTTCGCTTCACGTATTAATATAGATATATTTCTTCTGTGTGTGTGTATGCCACTGAACTCCTCCTATTCGGCTGGACCGATTTTAATGATTTTTTTTTATATTTTTTACGTTCCGGCAGGACAATGTCTGTCGGGTCGCTAGTAATTTATAAATTTTACATGCAAAGGTACATTATTGTTGCGTTGATTGATAATAAAACATAGAGGTAACTAAAAATTCTAGGACAAAAGTACAAATTAAAATTAATAACAATTATAAATAGTGGCAAATACATGAGCATTAAAATTTAAAACAAAATTATTACTTATTAAAATTATTGTCATGTATTTTCAAAAAATTCAGTTATATTATAAAATTATTGCCGGCGTAATCTATTACTGGCGGAAACTTTATTCCTTTCTTTTCCACTCTTTGGAATATTTTTATCAAATTAGAATAGGACCATTCTTGAGTATAACCAATACAATTAAAAAAGAAAAGAGATTGAAATTATTTTTGGAAGTCGATCAAAAATAAAAAAGAAATCTGACACTTAGCTACTCACAGATGACGTCCATCGATGGTTAAATATTTAAAATTTGGTTCCAATAATAGTATCAACGTTTCTTTAAAATATTTAGTGCTTATACTGATAGTTATATTAAAAACACGCATGTAACGGTCCCGTAGTTGACAACCTCAGTAATTTTCAATGAAATTTGTAAGAAGTTTTTCATTTTACTTTTTCAAGTACATTTTAATTTTCATACGTTAGTCGACTATTACTCGTTGGCCCACTAAAAGGTGTAATAGCTTTCCTTTTAACTTACTACTGCCGTGATATTTTCACCCAACCCTTTTACCAACCTTTTAGCTGTCATTATTAATTAGTTTTTTAAAAAACCAAGCGAACTTTTCTACTAACGGGCCAACGAAATGAGTAAGACATATTCATGTAATGTATTTTTATATATTGTAATATTGGGGGCGTGCATAGGGACACTAGATCAGGATTTCGCTGTCGAGAGGAGTACAATTAAAATATTAGCAAGTACATACTGCGATATAATGTGAATCAAGCATTTAACACATTTAACATTTATAAACAATTCCATAAATTCTTGAACAAATCATCATTTCTTGAGACGACAGTGCAGACACCACGCTGTCTGCCAGAAGACTCTTCTCTTCATTATATTTGAATTTTCTAAAAAGTACGATTGTTCTTAATTCGAGTTTGGTGCTACTAGCCAAGACCTCCGTGCGTTGTCAAGGAGTTTTCGACTTTTCGTTCCCACAATTTTTAGTTATGGTAGATGACTCTACCTGGGTACTTCAATGAAAAAATCAAACGAAAGGCATAAAGGAAAACTTCTATCACTTCTATGCTTTCGTTTACTTGCAAAAGTCAACCATAGTTTATTTCTTCTATTATACATCTATGCTAATATAATAAAGCTGAAGATATTTAATTGTTTGTTTGTTTAAACGCGCTGATTGATCTCTGGAAATACTAATCGGGTTCGAAAAATTCTTTTTTTACATAATAGCCTGATTGATTTAACAACGAAGAAAAAAAACTAGCTGACAGAAGAAAACAAATATTATTTAAGAAATTATATGTTGATTAAGTGTGTGTGCATGTAAATCTATGCAGAATTAATGAAATACTTATTCTTGACATTATTTTCCGACTTCAGCTTATCATTGTCATCTTACCAAGTTATTAAGTTTTCGTATTATTATTCAAAGTAACTGAAGTGAAAAACGAGTTTCTAGACTCTAAATTGTATTGGCGGTTGTGACTTCCACAAGCTACTAGCTCTATGGGTATCGATTTCTCAACATTGTTACTTTATCAACGATTTGACAGACTCTGGCCGTCTTTTGTGGAATCACATCATACGAATGTCGTTGGTGATACAACCAAAACTGTATAAAACCATTTTATGACTTACAATTTCTTTAACTACATTGCTGAAGGAAAGAGGACATTTAAGAGACAAGAGTACAAGTGAAATAAATGGTTATAAGACAGTCATTACTGTGCGATTAATATTCTCGAGTCTCCTGAAAGTGCTATGTAATATAGGTAACAAATATTACTCATACCTTAAACTCGTTCATAATTATGTTTTACCTGCAGGCTGACTCAGCCTGTGACCACGGCCAGTGCAACCTTATCGAAACGTCAGGCAATTCAGAGGTATGTAATACCTTTTCGTGATCGCGTTAATTCCCGTAAATACATAATTATATCATGGTACGCGAAAGTTTAAAAACTACTTTAGTAAACACGTTTATGCAAGCCCTTATATTATTATTTTAAATTAACATTCTGACCGTAGGGAAATTTATTGCAGAACAAATTTCTAATATTTAGAGAAGCAATTGTATACTATTGGATTTATTTTGGATGTTATACCTTTACTCAAATCTATATATTCATACGTGAAGAGAATTCTTTGTACGCATTTTAATGAAAACGAAGAACGTGAAATTTGGGGAATACTTATAGTCGGCCTGTTAGTCTAGTGGTTAGTGACCCTGACTGCTGAGCTAGAGGTCGTGGGTTCGATTCCTACCCAGGACAAATAATTGTGTGATGATGAGATGTTCATTTGTTCTGTGTCTGGGTGTAATTTATCTATAATATGTATGTATTTAGGAATATATAAGAATGTTTACCAGCAGTCTGGTAACCATAGTACAGGCACTGCCTAAGTTTGGGATCAGCCGGCCATGTGTGAGATGTGTCAAGTTATGATTATGATTAGCTTATAATCAGCAGAAGTGCAGAAAGCCAACATTTTATGACAATGTGTTACAAATTTAAAAATTACGTTAAAAAGGCTACATCTAGCTACACGCGTCCAGTACACCAATGTTTATATTGAGCTATAATGGTTCGGAAAGTCTAGCAATATATAATATACTGGCAGTGAGTAGATAAGGCGGTCTCTAGTACCCATAATGACGTACGTAGATGTCAGATATATATAACTGTAGTAGGTAATGCCCTCCTGCTACCGTGAAATAGTCCATCAAAACTTTATACTCCGGATTATGTACATAGTATAGCACCATCTAAGATATAATAAATATTCATAGTCTTCTATGCACTTCTAACCTCTACACGTTCCAGTTGGAATATCAAATGGAATTGGATTCCACAGAGCACAATATATTTGCCATTCTGTGTACTTATGTAAAATTGTTTCGTCTGAGAACAAAATATATTATGCATTCATTGACTGTTAGAGAGGTAAGAAACGATTGTACTTTTTGTAAAAAGTTCATACATAAAACCACTACATACTATATGAAGATTAAAGAGTCTTAATCACGTTAAGTATTTGTAGTAAATAATTGTAATGTTTTATTGATGTTCCGAACGACATACACCGATTGTGGTCACCAAATCCCCCCGCCGTAAAGCGTAAGATTTTCCAGATATATTACAAGTCTTTGTACCTGATAATTAGACTTGTTTAATAAAAAAAGAACCAACGTTATAAGGTAGCTTTATAGCTTAGGATGTCCGTCATAATCATGAACAAAAACACAGCGTTGCTAAAAATAAACATCATACCAAAACGTCACAGTACCAAAAACGACACAACAGACATAATCTAGGTTATTAAAATACGTAATACGTGGTCCTTATTTCGAATAGCCTGGCCAGTACCCCAGGCTCTTCCGAGTTTCTCCAAGACCGTTGTAATTTTTATACAGGTCTTAAAATAATAACTTTAATGGTGCATACTTAGTCCTGGGCGCTATAAAAGAATAAACTGTGGTTAAAATAAATTCGGTCCGTAGTTAAGCTTATCACGCATACACACAATAAGAAAATAGTGTAGATATCTTCACGTATAAAGTGCGGCGTTTTTCTTTTTTACGATAGGAACCATAAAGTTAAGTCTCCCCTCCAGCTATCGTAAGAACAAAGTAATGTTGGAAGTGTTTCATGAAAGAGAACTTAATTAGATTACAGGGGGTTGAAAGTGCTTATATTTATTACTGTACGATATAAGCATCTTAACTGTTATATATGCATATATGTTACATTTGTAACTGGTTGTGTAGATTTAATATTTGTAGTTGCATGCTCCAAAATATTAGTGCAGTATAATTTACAGCTCTAACTAAACTAATATTCTGAAGCTGCCGAGTGTGTTTCTTTGAATAGCCCAATTTCAGCTTTAACCAGTTCGATTTGTAAATCTCATTTGTAAAAACACACAAGATAGGCTGTTTTTTTAAGAGATTTTATGGTTGTACAGTAACGCTCTTCTACAGTAACGCTCCTGTTTTTTGGTGACGTGGGGAAACCATACTAGTTAAGCTCATTGTGCTACCAAATACAGATACTGAAAAAAATACCATAAATTTTCTCATTTAATTTTTTCACATTAATGAATGAAAATACGTGCAAAATTTATAACTGCTCACGAATAAACACCCCCATGAGACGTAAATTATTGCGATACAGTAAATTAATTTTATGAGCGACTATAGAATTTCGCGCGTATAAAGGTATTGTCTTGACTTATATTTCCGATTTCACTGGTTTTATTTTTAACCAAATCCAAACAAACTAAGTAACAAATTCAAAAGTAATATTTTTAGTACTTTTGATCGTACTCTTTTTAAGAATTACTAACTCTATTACTATAATAAAATTCGTCATAATTATTTAATATGAAGACAACACATAACATAACGAGGATTTCGTACATACATTGGGATCAGACGGCCGTGTGTGAGATGTGTGAAGTTATTATACTTGTACTCGTATGTTGATAGTTCGTCCATCTCGGGAATTGATTCTCGAAGATTATTACCCGTTTTTTGCGAAAGACAAACTTAACGTGCGCGTTCCTGTCATAAAAGGACCTGCCAAATAGACTGACAGACAGACGGACAACAAAATGATCCTATAAGGGTTCTTTTTCGGTTCGGAATCCTACAAATTAAGATATTGCCGACTGCTAGATAGCATTTAAAAAAAAACAACACGGAGGTTGATAAAAGGTTTAAAGATAATAAACAGAACTCCTTACCAGATGGTAGGAAACGAACTGCAGTTTATGATATTGGTAGCTGGCATTTCGCTACTGGCAACCTAACAGATCAGAGCTAGAAGACATACTGTTTTAATGAACCTATTTACGACTTGTTATAAGATCAATATCACTACAATAATGTAATAAAAAAAAAATACTTTGAGAACATATAGCCCGACAAAAGAGTTAATTGATGAATATTTGTAGGATTTGGTGAGAGAAATCTATTCACCGTGTTAATAAATGAAGCCCTGCCACCCTTTATATAACGTGTATACCATTATTTACCAATAGCATTATTTATCAATATCTTCACATTTTTAAAGCCAGTGGTTAAAAAATAATGTACTCATAAATTGTTACTTATATTTTTATAGATACAAGCAACAATACACCGTACAATAGGGCATAATACATTAATCAGCAAACGGTAAGATTAGTGGTAAGAGATTAACTTAGAGTGTATGTTTCAACATACACAACAACATATGTTTCATTTTAACTTATTAAGAATTCTGGTCTCAAGAATATCAAATGATAATAATAATTTGAGACACCTCACACACCTCCTTCTGATCCCAACCAAGGCAGAGCCTGCACTATAGTAACCAGACTGCTGATTACATACTCAAATATTACTGAATACGTACATATCACTACATATTATAAAACAAAGTCCCCCGCTGCGTCGGTCTGTCTGTCTATTCGCGATAAACTGAAAAACTACTGAATAGATTTTCATGCGGTTTTCACTAATAGACAGAGTGATTAATGAGGAAGGTTTAGGTGTATAATTTGTTAAGATTTTGTGTAAATTCATTAAAATATGTTGATGATTGCTGGAGATGTCTCTGCTACCCCTGCAAAGCCGGGGCGGGTTGCTAGTTATAGATAAATTACACAAAGACATAGAAGAAATGACCGTGTACGATGAACACAATAATTTGTCCTGGGAATCGAACCCACGACCTCTGGCTCAGCAGAGTCAGCAGTTAGGATCACTAACCACTACAGCAACAGGCTAATGTAACTTCGTGAATAGTTTTGACTTTTTCTCTCCTACTCTGTCATTACAATATATAATTCATTGCAGTTAAATGATAACTATATTATGGACTCTAAAACCTTAAAAAATATAGAATACCATTGTCCTACCCAACTATCATAAACTTGACAGTATTGGTAATCGCGCTTGACATCAAAGAACAAAAAAGTCCGTCAAGGGAAATTATTTTGTAATGAACATAAAAAATGCTAACAAACAAATGCTTATTTATTAACTTTCTTTTACTCCTAATTGTCTTCAAACATCATTATCTTTTTTACTTTCCTAGTGAAAGTTTGTTGTGTACATAAAAAGGTAAAGCCATTAAGATGATTTTCAAGAAGTTGTTATTTAGAATAAACATTTAAATAATAATTAGCTGGGCTTGTTTGTTTTTAAAATGTTAATATGCCTCTCCTTGTAAGGTCTAAGGATTTAATTACATTTTGTTTTTGTTTTTTTACCAAAAATATGCATATGCAACAAAACTATTAAACCTATGTTCAAAGGAGTCATCAGAAAATGATTAAATGTGTTAAATGTCTTCTTCTTTGTGTCAAATTGAATCGACTAAAACCACTGCGCCTGAAATAGGATCCGGGAAGTGTTGAATGTCTCCTACCCCAACAATAGGGTAGATGACTGTCAAGTCAAATCAGTATCTTTTTAATAAACGTCAAAACGTAAATGGAAGGTTCGGTACATTCTTGTATAAAACACTAAGGCATGACGTCACGCCTCAATGTTGGCAAATCATGCTCTTTTTAAGTTGAGTTGCCAATTATAAAATAAATTAAAAACGTTGAATAAAAATGGAAGACAATTTTCGCAGCATTTTAAGGTGTGCATTGCCTGACTTAGACGAAATGATTCATTTTGAACATAGGTATTATGTAGGAGAGCCATGCTTCGGCACGTGTGGGCCGGCTCGACTCCGCTCGTTACCATGGCCTCACAGAAAACCGGCCGTGAAGCATTGATTGCATTGCATTTCGCCGCGTGAGTGAGGTTACCGGAGGCCCTAACCCTTCCCTTTCCCTTATTCCCGTCCTTCCCCTCTCCCCTCTCTTCCCACTCTTCCCCCTCCCCCTCTTCTCCTACTCCCACCTTAAAGGGCGGCAACACACTTGTGACTCTCGAGTTGCAGGTGCCCATGGGCGGCGGTAGTCATTTACCATCAGGTGACCCATCTGCTCGTTTGACCCCTATAACATAAAAAAAAAATAGGTATGTAACTATGTGCCCAATTATGTCTACTTATTAAAACACACTTGGTATGTTTTTGGTTTGACAAATCATCAATAATATTGTGAATAGGACGTTGTAAAGGTACTCAAGGTTTCTTTCTGGGTGGAACAACTATATCCTAGATCATGGTCGACCAAGTTGAATAGTGAAATAAATGACAAAGTAGTAGTATGAACTAGTAATTTGAACTTAAATAAGCGACTTCTAATTCGACGCTAACGCCATCTATCGAGCCTCGGAAAACTCATATAATTTTACATTGAACAAAAATCAAATCGAATGTAGAGAAATGTAAAAGTTAAACTGATTATAAAACAAAAGAAGCAAAGACAAAGTGTCTAGGCATTATCTACTTATTAGATTAGAAAATATGATGTCTCGTTAGATATTCCCTTAATTAAGAAAGGGTTTATTGAAAAACACCATGTTATGATCCATGGCAGTGGAGCCGTAATTCTTAAAATTTTTACGCACCTAAAACCTGGGAGCGCAGATAGTTGCTTTTGTACACAGTTTTTCTTGTATCCTTGTTATTCTCAAGAATATTTGAGTCACCTTGTATCTTGTTTTCTTCCACTGAGTGACAACCATCTGCCCTCACAAATCGAAAGAATAACATCACTTATTGCTAGACAAGCTGTCTAGACTCTTATTCAATTATCTATATTTACACGCGGTTAACAAACAGCTAGTGATTTTCTTTGTTTTACGAAAGTTTCACAAAATTGATATGTTACGTTAGAGTACCTAATGGTTTATCACCAGGCGGGCCGTACACCTACTTGTTTTCCATCTCAGTGGTAAATACAATAAACCCTTATATTATTATCAAAGATTAAAACTAATAAAATTAAAGGTGTCGCCAGTCGTTGCGGCAATTAAGTTCAAGGCTTAATTAACTTCGAGTCCGAGCGTAATTTGAAGCTGTTTTGACCGGCGCTTCTGCCAGAAAAACTTTTTAATATCATAAAAAATATTACTTGAATTCTACATGGCATACCTGCTGTCTTTTATATTTGAGATTAGTATAATAAAGTTTGATTATCATTAATCTTTACCGTATTAACAATTAGTAAAGCTCTAAAAACGATAAAAATATACCGCTAACCCATAAGTTTACATAAAAGTTAAGATTTTATAGAAACTTATGGGTTGACAAAAATTTATTCATTACCAATAGTCAGATTAAAAACTGAAAATATCACTTAGTCTTCAAAAGGAATTAAGGAATTCAAAAGAAAAACTGAAATTCAGTTATCAGTTATTGTAACGCACTGAAACACGAATGGAACTGATACTTTTACGTCACTATAAGCTTCCGATTTTTTTTTTATTTGGGTTAATAAACATTTGTACAGAATTCTGTTTCTAGACTCCTTTCAAGGTCAATTACGATTTTGAACCCCGATCGTAAAATGTACTTATTATAAATAAAAATATTTTTACTATTTTTGCTCACCGTCAAACAATTATGTAAGTACTAAGTAACACTGATTAAATACTTTTACATAATACTATTAAGTATTTTTTTGCTTTATAATATTGAAGTATGTAATAAACAA
Organism: Euplagia quadripunctaria; assembly: GCA_963859945.1. Taxonomy (NCBI): domain Eukaryota; kingdom Metazoa; phylum Arthropoda; class Insecta; order Lepidoptera; family Erebidae; genus Euplagia; species Euplagia quadripunctaria. The sequence goes on along the minus strand of OY982567.1, from coordinate 6,761,997 downwards.
AAGTAGTGACTAGGTTGTTTTCCTTTCCAAATATTTTATAAAATAAAATTTTTATTCGACATATAAATTTCACTGTTGTATACAGAATATATCAATCTGTAAAGTTAATTATTGCCATTATTATTTTTATATCACCAAAAAGTTGGACTTGGTAATTATTAACATTATAAAAAAGTTTCACTGTGTTATAGTCAGTCTGGCCATAAATGCTGTTATAATATCAAAAACAATAGGTAATATAACTTTTTTAATTAGAATCCTGTCATTCTTACAAGAATTTTAATTCGGTTTTCTCATTTTCACGCCAATCGTTGGTAAATATTCTTGTGATATTAAAATGGAGTGGGGTGATAAAAACAACCGAATTGCTTTGATAGCATTTTTTTTTTTTTTTTAAAGACAACTCCCGCATTAAGAATTACTCCTGTGTCGCGGGGGACTTTACAAACATACAAACAACGGACACAAAGAACACCCAGACTCAGGTGGTAATCGAACCCACAACCTATAAGCATAGCGGTCAGGGTCACTAACCACTAGACCAACAGGTCAGTCAAATGCATTGCATAAAGTAGGTATGGAGCCAAATGCATTTTTTTAAACTCTCAATTCTCTAGGCTTTAGTCGAATGTTTGTGTACAGAGCTATTCATAGGTGAAGTGAAACGTCCTCTGTATGTGACAAAAAAAGATCTGACCGTCCACTTCACTGAAATTTGATATCAAAAAGATGATCAAAGCAGGGAAGGAAAGCAAAAGATTTAATCTAGGGAAATGAATTTTACATTTTCATAATTCATATTTTTAAAAAGCTGTTATATTAATGAATAAACTAAAGCACACTACAATTATAAATATTTTATATCATAGAAAAAAAAACGATTACGATTTGATAATATTTGTAATATTAAGTACTTTAAATGTAACTATAAATTTTTAAGGGATCATCATAGTAGTCCATCTATAATGTAGATGGTTATATCGAGGAGATCGATTTGTGAAACTTAATTTTGTAAAGCTAACTATTAATAATCATAAATTTAAAACACCCTGGACTCGAAGATCCCTTCAATGACTGGAAAAAAGCTGATGATCATCGGAAGGCAGAACAGATTATCTTGAATTATATCTAAGAACACTCACGATCAAGTCACCTTTCAAACAATAAAAACGCACTTAAATCGGTCATTCATTTTGGAGCTACGACGCCACATACAGACACACAGACATATCAAACTTATAACACCCTCTTCATGCGTCGGGGGTTAAAAATCGTACGTCATAAACGTCATATGTCATAGATAATTCTCTTAGGAGACCTTCTTGGCTGCAAACTTTGGCACTAGGATGCGTCACTTGTGCCAATCTTCGTACAGTTATTTGCAATTATTGCTGTAATCCAACAACATGTTTTATTACACACGAAATACATCTACGTCATACAAGCTTTGTTTCACTATATTATAGTATGTCGTTAAAGTGACCGTGTAATAAATCTTTCCGTAAGTGATGTACTGAGTCGGTGCAGTTTACAACTTAATGTGTGTGTGTCCAATTTCTTAAAAAATAAAACTGTGCTAGAAACGTACCGCCAAGCTAAATATTTGTAAGTCTATTATCTTAGAATATAAACTTTCGTGAATAGTATTCATAATATTTATAAAAAAATACGGTCTAACTCACTTGTATACTTCGTAGATGCCCCACTAGTTCCAGGCCCGACGAAGGCCCTTTATTAAGGTATGAAGCGACCTGCCCAGTCATTGCTAGGCGCCATGCTGTCTAATTTAACCACCATCCTTCAACCTTCATCCTACGGTGCTTGGTACATACCATGATTTTTTCTAATCTACCCATACAATACTATAAATACTATAAATGCGAAAGTAACTCTGTTTGTTTGTTTATTACCTATTCACGACTAAATGGCTAAACGGATCGTAATGACATTTGGCAAGGAGATATATTAAGGAAGGGCATGGGCTACTTTTTATCTCGGGAAATTTACGGTACCCGTGGGATAAATTTGAATTTCCACGCGAACGAAGCATACAAGATATACTAATACGTGAAGAGAATTATTTGTACGCATATTAAAAAAAATACACCAACGTGAAATTTGAAATTAGTTTATGTACAAAAGAAGTGCAGATTTTTCTTTTTATAATTTGTGCTATAAAAAAATCAATAAACGATATCATCTTTCTTAGGTAAATATTGTTGTATGCAATTTAACCCATTTGTAATACTTCGAAACAGTTTTGACGTCATTAAGAACTCAACTTTAAATTCCGAGTATGTTTATTAAAACCAACACTGAAACGACACTGTGTGCAAGAAATGTCTGCACATTCTCGTCACATTAAAGGTATTGCTCGTACGCTCCAGCTTAATGGAAACAGAAGCGTACACTTGTCTGTAAATTCTTGTATCTTGCGAACTTGTGGTGCCCTCTAAAATCTCTGTTTAGTTACAATTGGCTTAGTAAAGCAGGACACACTCCGGAGCTCGTTGTTAGGTAGATCGCAATCTGCCCCGCACACTATAATATTCAGACAGCCAACAGCGCACATGTCATGTAAACTTGTGCGAAATACATGTTCAAGCTTGACAAATACAAGTAACATATACGCCAGCGCAGTGCTTCATATTTTTATATACTTTGAATAAAGCACTTGCAACATCGGAGTGCAAGTATATAATATTATGTTCAGGCAGCTTGTTTGCCTTCTGTTACTACATCTTTAGCCTCTTATCATATTTTCTTGTTGCTCTTTACAAATGTATGTCTATTTAAAAAAACAACTGTCCGTCGTAGGACTGTACGTCAGAAGTGAAAATATAACTGACATATCTGTCATATGAGTGTGACGGTTACCAGAGATCAGTGCTTTTTCCCCATATCAAAAGTGCCCAACGAGCGAGCGTAAAGAATTTTTCACTTTAAAAATTGTTAATAAGTAATTGTGAGTTGCCGTTCGGACGAAATTTTGGATAAAGGTTTTTGCTATTGACCACTGTAGGCGTTATAAATTTTCACTTTTCATTTTCACCATAATTACAATTATGTTTTTGTTTATTTTACCATATACAATAAGTACTTTATTGAACTAATTATATTTTTAAAGATTAATTAATAAGGAGCTGACAGAACTCAATGTTTGGATTAGCGCCCTCTAATGGATCTATATATGTATTATTAGCGTGACGGTGCGAGTTCAGTGCTTTTTCCCCATAGCAAAAGTGCACAATGTGCCTAAAGAAGTTTTCACTTCAAAAAATAGTTTGTTGTCACAGTCAAATTTTATTAATACAATCATATTTTGAAAGTCATGATTTGTTCATGCGTCTTTAACAAAGTTGCGATAATTGAAACGGAGATAAAATTGCTTATATGTGTAGATACACTCAAACATAACTTTTAGTATGTAAATATAATTTACTGTGTTGAGAGCCATTGATGCCTCGTTCTATTTATCTGAATAGGCTAAAGTCAGGATCGTAAAGGCTTATCACTGTTAAGCTTGTAAGACCTACATATTTTATATAGGTTATATATAACTCCAAGAATAGATTGGGGTAGACTTGTTTGTGGTTGGAAAGTGCCTTACCCCGTGCGTGATTAATATCTTGAGCTTTATTCAATTCAAATTCAAATAATTTATTTGCTGGAATATGGTATATAATGAGTCTTACAATTAATTAGTGTTCACACGTATTCTACCTTGCAATGGCGTGCAAATATATTTGTCAAATTAGCGAGGTTACATACTCAGTATTTTACATGGTTCTTTATTATATTACTCTTTTTTTAAGTCTGGAAACCCCCACGGGGCATCACCTCACCATGGCTATTAGTGAAATGGTATGTCGGAATCGAACCGACTAAAACCACACGGTGTTCCGTCACAAGTGAGTCTATCGCAAGGGACTCGGGTATACCCTAGGAAGGAAGTCCCCGAGAATTATTATATTACTCTATAGATTTGTTAATTATTCATTTAAGTATTCAGTTACACGATAATAACTTTGTAATAATTGTTTCAGTTTGTTTCTAAATAATAAAAATGGTAAATTGATAATTTTACTGGGTACGGTATTAATTATTTGTATCCACATGTAATATTTACTTTTTAATGAAATGTTATTTCAATATATTATATTTCATTTTATATAACATTTGTTTTCAGTGACTGAAGTCTAATTGTAGGATCTACGTATTGGAACAGGCAACTAGCTTCACGAATGACTTAGTCTGACTGACTACTACTATTGAAATATATGATTTTAATTTGATTTGATTGATTTGTAGGCAGAACTTGCTTTTCTTTATACCGAGTTCGGCTACCTTCATTATCATAAAATTTCTTAAATAACTCTAGATGTTTTTTCACAAAAATAGATACTTCTAGGACACACATACAGGATAAAAACATTATTCTTACCCCATTCTTAAATAGGGGCTTACAACTGTCAAGATCGTTATCGTGTATCTATAATTTAAGTTTCTAATTTTTCTGTAACTACAAATTATGTTATTAGGTACATCATTGTCTCAATTCCGAAAGTATGTTACACATTAATAAAAAAGTCACATAAAGATTTAATGTGTGAAGATTGTTTTCGTCAAAAATAAAGTCATCAGGCAACATTATTAAACTATTTTGAACAATTCTATGCTTACATTACAAAGAGGATTGTAAGTTCTGAGTGATACAGGCCACTGTTATTGTATTAGGTACGTGTGAATTGCACCCGTGCCAAGCTGGGTGGTAGCTGGTACCTACTACTTACATAAAATATACTTTATTACAATTTGCAGGTTGCGACAAAGTAAGGTGCACTTGCACTCAACTACTTTTAACTTTTCGCTCAAGTCACAGCATATTTATAGTTAAGAACTGTATCAGTCGTTTCAAAAATTCTCAAGATATGTTTAATATACACCGGAGCCTTTTTAGAGTTTTGAATATAGCCTTAAATTGAACTACACAGCTATTGATATTCAAACTGTGTGTCGATCTTTTTCTTTTTTTTTCTTTGGTTGTACAAGCACATGACAAATGTGCACGACAAATTCTATTTGTTACTCTATTATAGTCCATCCAAAGGTTTTCTGTAAGAGATCGCAGTCTGCGATGAAGCGGCAAATACTACTGATTCTAAATGTTACTTTCGGTAATTGTATTCTATTCTTGGCGTGGAATAAAGAGTACCTACCTACTAAGAGTAAACGTGTGGTTAGCGTAGATATATAGATATGTATCTGCGCTAACCACACGTCCTTTCCATCGAACGTCAATAAATCGCTAAACGTGTAAATTTCAGATGATGGCTACCGTATGTCAACATCTTGAAATTGCCATCGTAAACAAGCAACTCGTATGTATACGGACGAGTGTAGTGAATCAAAGTACCGACAGTGAGACAAAAATAAAAAACCAAGTGCGATTTTAACACCGCTATAGAGCACATCGGTTTCCCCCAAAGCCGTAATCTCGCAATCGATATCCCTTAATTACTGCCATGTGTCAAACATCCTAAAAAAGGGATTAAATAATTAGCTACAACCTACAAATTAAATCTGTTTAGTATAGAGAAGGTTAATCACTTACCCAAAAATAAACATCTTGATATTAGATCTCATAAACCTACGGTCTCAAATATGATAAAGAACGAGTTTTCTGAACGCAATTTAGCTAGATAAACGACTCGCAAAGTGAAATGAGAAAAATAATGGCAAGGTATACACAATTATCCCTTTTCATTGCGAGTCGCGACGTGTTTAGGCGTAATAGCAGTGCTCGACCCCTCAATGGGTATAAATCTCTAGTAGCGGGTGCGTTTCTTCGCATTACTTTTATGAGACCACTCTGTTACGTAAGCACTTTGAAAGCTCATTTTTTAATGATATACGGTGCAACCTTAGAATATATAAATATGCTAAGGCTGCACTCCTAACGGCAGTTTTCGGATATTTTCTGCTCTTTATATTTGGGAATATCGGGATAAAAGCCTATGTTAATCCAGATCTCCAGCTATCTTCATACCAAGTTTCATCGGAATCGGTTCAGTAGTTTTGGCGTGAAAGAGTAACAAACATTCATCCATCCAAACTTTCACATTTATAATATTAGTGGGATTATCTATATTTTTTAAACAATATCAATTGTTTTAGGTGAAGAATAGAAGGGGAATGTCGCGTCACCTTCGTCTATATTCGGTCCAAGATTAGCAGAATGCTGATACTCATGCAGTTCATTCTGATTTTTTATTTGAAGGATTGCTTGAGTGTAGGCATAGTGCTCTGTTATTCCTAGGTAAATTTTAATACATATAATCTTATTTAATAGCTATTGTTTAAATGAAAACGATTTTTCAGATTGGACTGGTAGAATTTGAGATTATGAAATACGGGTGCGTGTGCTTATTTGCCATATGATTAAAAAAGGAGAAAAAACCGAATGTGGGGCCTCACGGTCGCTCGATAGTAAGTAGTTATCTGTACCTATAAATACAGCAATATCATTTATGAATTATTGCCATATAATTGGAGCTGCCGCTGGACCAGTCGAGCGGCCAGATTTAAACAAAAATCTACTGCGGACAATAACTCCTTCGTTACTTATTTCTATTAGTTAAGGTTACATGATTTTACTCACGTCTATATTCCGGGATGCCCGACTAGTTTCGGACCCGACGGGGGCCCTTTATCAAGGGCTGTGGCGTCCTACCGCGTCGGTTGCAGGCGCCAGACCAACATTTGTTATTTCGTTAGTTTCATTATTTCTACCAACTTACCTCTTCATTTGTACCCACGTTAAAACTTTGTTTTGTGTACTATGCACTTGATTTACAGTATTATGAAAGTAAAAAATAATCCTTCATGGCTTCAAAAAAAAAATTTTTTTTTCTTTTTTCAATCGAAAATTATATCTCTGTCTTTTTGAAAGACAAAAGACAGACGAAACAAGAAAAACTTTGGACGTGTCAATTCAATACCCTTAAAGTTTTTCGCTATAAGATTGTTTTGAAGTATTTGACAGATAGGAAAATGTTTGACATGATGCACACGGCCGCATTCTACCAACGCACCGTTTGCCGCTGACAGGGCGTTCGTCCTCACACCTTGGAACCTAAATGGTCGAGCACAATTCCAGAGGAATTTCCTTCATTCCACAATGAGCTCCCTGGTTATCCCGAGGGAAGTTCTTCGGGAAAGGAGTGTATAGGTTTTTCAAGGGTCGGCAACACGCATGCCACAGTCCTCTAGAATTACAAGCGTCCATAGGCTACGGTAACCGCTTATAATGAGGCAGGTCGTATGCTTAGTAGCCACAGACGTAGGATAAAAAAAAAACATCATAGTTTTACGTTAGTCTATGGGATGAAATAGTGAATAGGTTGCCGTGTATGCTTTTTAGAATATTTTGACTCGCAGACTTTAAGAAAAACTACCTGGCGTCTTGAAAGTTATACTTTTTGGAACAGGCTGGCAGAAAGGTAATTTAATTTGTAGGTTGGTAAATGAACATTACACGATATTACATCATGTGATCATTTCGGTAACTACCAACTTAGATTGTTGTGGTATTGATCCGTATTTAAGACAACTATATCGGTGGTTCATAAGATGGTTGCTCCGAGTCTGAATATACTTTATGCTAACTATTTAAGTAAACCAAATAAACTATGGAATTCAAAAGATTTCATTTCTATAAAATTATTTCTTTGTGCCGCATCAACAGCAATATAAAAGTTGTCGTTGAAAGTTCCGAAATGTCCGGCTTACATGAGAAGAAACATGAATATTTTAGCTATAGATTAATGAAAATTAATGTAAACTCTCGTATCATTTTTAATCATTAAATCTAATTAGATTAAATAGAACTGGTATTTAAATGATACGGTAGCTTACATGTACTTTTTATACCTCTGCAACCGCAACGTAAATACATACTTTTTTTTGGAACATCAACGCCAATATAATAAGTTTATAATGCGTAAATAACTAAGTGAACATTTAATAAATTAGAGAGACGAATTGTGATGTAATGTTTAACGTGGCACGAACCCTAATTGATCAAGTCAAGATGTGTCTTGGAAAATCAACACTGATTATTTAACAAGCTTAGTAAATAAAGCAGTACCCATTTATTTGAGAAATGAGAACAAAAGCTCTTGTTCACTACCGAATCACGCCTACATTGTCCACAATGGCTTTAATCAACACACTCAATTTAGGTTTATATTCACACAAGGGAGATTTGCTTGAAAATTGTGTAATTGTTAAAAACAATAGAATGGTCGCTTAATATTTGTTATGAACATTGGGATTTGATTGTTTTACTAGAAGTATTTGAATAAGTCAGATAAATAATGTATTACATCAATGATTGGCATGGCAAAAAGAAAAAAAAGGAAACCTTACAGCATCACATTGTTGTGCGTCTATCAGCCTACCTGTCTGACTGTCAAGACCAATTTTCACAGGTACGCGTGGAGGTAACAAGTTGCAAATAACATCAGATATTTATGTCTGCGGTCCCTTGGATCGTCAATGATCATTTCGCATGTAAATCAAAACCTATGGGGTACTTTTTGGGATATTAAACACATTTGTATTCATAAATTTACTACAAAACTATTTTTTTTAATTCATAAATGTGCAAAACTATAATAATTAATAACAAATTATTATTGATAGTTGATAGTTTATGAAAGTAAATTATTTCACTTATTGCCAAATTTCATGATTCTAGGTTAACGGTAAGTACCCTTTAGGTTTTAATTTACCGAAAATTTGAAATTTGTAAAAATCAAAGTTTCAATAGCCATATCTTTTGATTGCGTTGACTTAGAAGTTTTATTTTTTTACAGCTTCAAGGATACGAATATACTCGTAAATGGATGACTTTCGAATAGATCACAATTCCACAAACATTTGGAGTAAAAACTAACATAAAATATTAAAAGCAATTTCCTTAATTCCATCTTCTAAGCAAGGTTCACGCCAAACTGTCTGTAAAAGTAATATTCAACTTTATAACACTCAAATGGAATTTAAACTTTTTTAATTTGAACGAAGCGTTACGTAATTGTCATAGGAACGTATTGTTCGGACTGGTGGAAACAAATGAAGGGCAAGATGAAAAGCAAGAATTAATTCAGTTAAACCTAATAGACTTATTATCTCGTACACAACCTGTTTAATCTGTTTTGAATATATTTAAATGATTGAAAAACTGCAAGTATTTAAAAGGTATTAAAGAAAATGTATGAAAAGTGATCACAATCTCCCAGTATCTGACGGAGTTAAATTAAAAATTGTTGTAATTATAAAATATTTTTTGGGGCTTCGGGAGTTCCGTTTTCCATTGAACAATTTTCAATCAGATAAAAAAAAAATGGAATCGGAAACCTTCTAAGATCATTTTGTCTTCCGATTTTCTGTCAGGCCTTTCATAACTTTGGGAAAAGATGTCAAGTTGAAATTTATATCAAATACTAAATAATGTGGACTATGGACCCATGGTGATGTAAAATAGCAAGCCTATAAGTCAATGCAACCAAATAATTTAGTTAGTGTTAAACTTATTAAATCGCAATAGCAAACTCGCTTCCCAAAAGCTAAAGAGAACTTCCCGTTAACCAGGAACTATAAAATTTGGGCAATAAGCAAGGTGTCACTGCTTTGTGTATGACTTGAAGTGAACTTGTGTCTTGTATAGACCTTGTAGTAAGAGAAAAAAAATCCATAAACCAAAAAAAAAAATATTATTTCTGATAAAACATTCAAAGCAATTTATTTGAGAAAATTTTCAAATCTCAGCTGGGTTGGATTATATTTATATTAGATTTCTGATTATATCAATGTATTGAACAGGTTTGTTTCCATTGCACACCTGCGTGTAAAAGACAAGTCGACTTACTTTTTCGTTGGAAGAATGTGGGTTTCCTTTGCCTTTGGCGCAAGTTCATTTATGTTTCCGATTCTTATTTGAGAATCTTTTTTTTCATCAAATTCTTTGATCATTATAGTTCAATGAATAAATATAATAATTGTATTTTTGATGACTTAAAAATATACATTTCTTTAAGAAAAATTTTAGCGCCCATATTGGACGTACGTTTTGCTGTTTACCTTTATTTTAGTACAGTCAGGTACAAAAGTTCGTGAACACATTCAAATCGCTTCGTCGCAGAATGTTCCTTTTGTAAAATGTCCCCAAGTTGGGATAGGTTTTCGATGGGATTAAGTTCAGGGCACTTTGGTGGAAAAGGCATTTCAACTATTAGCTCCGTATTTTCACAAAAACCATGCTCTGCAACAATGGTCGTGAATGAAGTTCCTTGGCCTCTGCTCTGAAAACATGTCTCGTGTTGCCGGTAATTAAACATCCCACATCAATTATCCTATCCTATATCAATTAGTTCGCCAGCGCCACTAGAGCATGGTCAACCCCAGAATCTCACAGATATCCTGCTACTTGCCAGGCATTTTCGGATGACTGAAACTTTTTACTTTAGAAAATATAACAGGGCTGAAATCAGAAGGTAGATACAGAATATGTGGTGTCTCCTTTCATATGCTCTTGCATCGCGCATTGAAAGTTCCCGCTCCGATTAGTATATACAGCTTCACAAAATCAATCGTGTTACCGTAGTCCGCCGGGCATGGTCACCTAGCCTGGTCAGAGGATCGAAGAACGTGTGCTAACATTGTGGAATAACCTCGTTGCCAAGGTTTTCGCCAGTGCGTAATGGGGTTATGTGTTCATTTAAAACGGGGTCGGCGGGGCGTAAGATTGGTACAACTACTGGTGTTGAAAACCCCTATAGGTCACGGTAACCGCTTTCCATTAGGCAGACCGTAAGGTTATTTGTTTGTAAAAACAACTAAAGAAAATATAAAAACTACAAATCTTTTTTTTTTTTTATGCTATAGGGGGCAAACGAGCAGACGGGTCACCTGATGGTAAAGGACTACCGCCGCCCATGGGCACCTGCAACTCGAGAGTCACAAGTTCGTTGCCGCCCTTTATGGTGGGAGTAGGAGAAGAGGGGGAGGGAGGAAGAGTGGGAAGAGGGGAAGGACAAGAATAAGGGAGAGGGAAGGGTTAGGGCCTCCGGTAACCTCACTCAAGCGGCGAAATGCAATGTAAGCATTGCTTCACGGCCGGTTTTCTGTGAGGCCGTGGTAACGAGCGGAGTCGAGCCGTATAGCCATACGTGCCGAAGCATGGTTCTCCCACATGGGGTATCCCAAATCTGTGGTAGACACACACAAAGGTAATTATAACATACTAAATTGAAAGCAAATTCAATTTACAAGAGAATTGTTCGGCAAGAGTAACTTGTATTGGCGGCAGACCGCAGTCCCCAATTACTTCATATAAGGGAACTTGTACGTACGCTAAGTTTCGTGGAAACTCGCAAACGTCTCAATAAAGTGTGGTGTGTCTTGCATTGCTTCGGACAATGAAAAGCATTCTTGATCTTTGATCGAAAGTTGTGAATAATTCACGTTGTCTTACTGTCATTGACACTAGTATTGGTACATTTAATGAGACATTCACTTTGTTAAGATTATACCGTGATGTACATTTTGATGGACTGCTGACTTTGAAAGTCTCTGACAAAAGAGAGACGACGATTGCAACTGGCCAAACAGAGAACAGAGCAGAGTAATTGTTCTCTTTCATAAGAGTTTTAGATATACCATTATATTAGAAATAGCAGCCGCAAGACTATTTCAAAGTGGTCTTTGAGTAACATTTTATATCTAACTTGATACCACTAAAATAATTTAAAAAAACATTAAAGATAATATCACACCAACTTTTACTATGAAAGCTGTAAACATATCATGCCCGGATATAATGACACGTATAGGATTAACATAAATCTAGGCAAATAATGTCTTTGAAAGCCAGATTGTGAAAGTACCTTGACCTTATTGAAGATCGATAAGTTGTTGACTTTGAGCTGTTTTCCCTGTATATGTAGGTAAATAGGAACTTCAGATTTCTTTCAAGAGCAACTTAGAATGAGTTTTTTTATTAAGCAGTTGTTCGCAAGGAATAAGTCATACTTTTATTACATCCTTTTTTACGAGATATTAGCTACCTAATATTCCCAAGATTAATGAAAAACGTAATTTAATCATTCATACGTATGCTGTATTTACTTTTGCTGAAAGTGAACAACGAACAATTGAACAACATTAGATAATGAGATCAACTTTTTATGACCCTGATTATATATTTCTAGTTTTTTAGAAGGACCCTATCATCGGAATAGTCAGTCTTGTTCTATAACTACAAAATGTCACCTTAGTGATAGTGACAGCCACTAGACTCGGGTTGTCGCTATCACTAAGGAGAATTTTAGTGTATGACGGCTATAGACTAAATTATGCCTTATAATTCAGTGGCATTAAGCATTTGGCCCTATCTAAAGTGATTATTTTGAATAACCCGATGTTGTTCAATATTCTCACTCACCAAAGCCATGTGAAAATAAGCTTACATATACTCGTGTATTAGTGCCTTTTAAATAAAGGTAAAAATTTAGTGCGTCATAAAACGGTGAATATTTAGTTAATGACGTGTCCTACAATGTGACACATTATAATTGGAACGAAGATCCTTATGGCGCGTTGCGAAAGGGGGCTAGACGGAAAAAAATAAGACCAAAAGTTGTAACGACACTTTTTGCTATAGTAAAAGAAATAAAATTTTATTACAATTCCTTCACTAATTAATCGAAAGGAACTTCGTTCCATCCGGGTGTCCCTTGACACCTCACATTTTTTGTTTTTCTTTTGGGTTTTTAATTGCGCACGCCACCACACATTAAATTGTCCCTTTATCAATTTAAAAAAAAACCATGATTTATAAAGTTAAATATCACTGGATGAATACGTAAACAAAACGTATCATGACGAAAGTTATATTATATTTTCGTTGCAAAGAACGTAATGTTCTTCAATTAAGTTTTTTGTATATTATGTGGTAGTAAATAAGCAGACAGCCTCCCTTTTGGTAAGCGGTTACCGTTGCCTAGGACGTTTGCAATACCACTTGGTATGTTGTAGCCAACAGTGTAAAAATCTCTTTCTGCCCTTATTGAAGAACCCTGTAATGTATTCGAAGTTCCTTTTGAACCTCACAGTGCGCAACCTCCCTAATTTTAAAGAACCCAAATCAAACTCAAAACCCCTGTGAACTCAAATTCTTCTTTAACGTCATTTCACCGTACTGTTAAATTCGCCTTACTTTTTCAAACATCCTTAACATTGTAATTAAATAACCTTATATAACTAATTCAAAATAAATAATAATATGAAATTAAGTATTTTATATAATTTTAAGGTACTGAGACTAAGCACTGCTTTTGAATTTCGTCAGTTAATTAACAGTAACCTTGTTAATAATGTAATATTATTTTTTGTTTGTAAACCACACTGCGGAGAAAATAAATGTTTGGAACTTTTTTATTTTTTTTTATTTCTAAATATTTTATTCCTGTTATATGCTAATAGAGTGAAAACCACCTAAGTGTATTCTTGGGTAGTACCACAGTACCTTAATAGGTACTGTGAAGACTACCCAATGCTGGAATCATTCACAAAATGTAATTATAATAGCCACTCTTTTTCGTCTTTTGTAGATATAAGCATGACGTAAACAGATACAGGCTACAGAAAGTAGTTTTGTATGTCAATGATAAGTAATAATATTTCATTAAAATGTACTGCACTATCACCTCATATCCGACTCCGCAGCGCGGCGCCGTGCTGTCTATTAGTAAATAAAAATTCAGAACGCTGCACACTACTTTCTAAGACGTATAACTAAGGTTATGCAAACATATATTTTTTAAATAGTATAATAATATTTTTGTTAAACAGTTTTAGCGAGGTTAGAGCGAGCGGAGAGTTCTTGTTCTTTGGAGTTGTTCTGGGGACGTGCCCTACAGAACACAGCTGTCAAATGCAAATATTTGAATAGTGTGATATTCTGACTGATTAGTAGGATTAGCGGCATTTATAAATTCTCTTGTGTTAATATTTTTACTACCATTTATATGGAACTAGCAGTGCCGTAGAAATATCGGGATAAAAAGTAGCCTACTCGTTAATCCAGGTCTCCAGCTATCTACATACCAAGTTTCATCGCAATCGGTTCAGTGATTTTTGCTTAGTTTACGTCCAGGCAAGTGAGTACGTACATATTCAAACTAGGCACTCAGATCTCCTTAGGCAAGTAATTGCCACCACAACCAATGCCAAAAGCATTGCAAATGTTTGTCGGCAAAGGAAAACAGCATTCATCATTTTCTGGTTTAAGAAAATATCCAAACTAATTACATAAACAAATATAGATGCCTAAAGCATTAAGTCCGCCTCAGTACTGTAAGTGCATAAATCTTACTAATATTATAAAGGTGAAAGTTTGTGAGTATGGATGGATGGATGGATGTTTGTTACTATTTCACGCAAAAGTTACTGAACTGATTGCGATGAAACTTGGTATGTAGATAGCTGGAGATCTGGATTAACACATAGGCTACTTTTTATCCCGACATTCCTACGGGATCAGGACTTACCCGGGTGAAACCGCGGGGCGCAGCTAGTCTTAAATAAAAAAAATTAGTTTGTTTATTTATGAACTGCTACTGACATTAATAGTCTCAGCATTTTAAGTATTATAATAATAACACTATTCCTGAAGTTATTGAGGGTAATTTCTATTTTTGCGATGAACCAGGCAGAAGCTGGTTATAAAAAATAGCGTTTGGTAACTAATTCAAAAAAGTTAGGCAATTCAAACATTTCTAACTTGCATGGTTATTTATGTTCACTAATTTCTAGTTCATATAATTTATTATCGTTGTCCTATACTTTAGATAAAACAATTTCACAACCCTGGTATTATTTACTGTACCACTGATATTATTACCATCACAATCTTCAAATAAATTTAACAAGTTAAGAGTTATTATCAGTTCCCGTGTGCATAATAATTATAATTAATGTAATTATAATTTAATTGTAATTAATCTATAATATGTATGTATTTAGAAGTATATAAGTATATTTATCAGCAGTATGGTTACCACAGCACAGGCTCTGCCTAGTTTAGGATCAGACGGCCGTGTGTGAGATGTGTGAAGTTATTATTAATACTATAATACATATCCAACATATTACATGTTATACAGATTATATTTGTACGCGGATTGCAGTCTTTGCTTATGGGTGTGAAGTTATGTAATGATATAAGTTGCGCATCAGTGCCTGGTGAAAGAATAAAAAAACCAGCCAAGTGCGAGTGGAACTTTTGTTCATCTATTCAACGTTTTATCCCAAGAACAAACTTAACCCTGTAGTTGAACAGCTATATCCTATACATTCCAACGGCAAATGTAGGGTTGTATGCACAATATGGAGAGATTTACTATATTATTTTAAGACTAGCTATGGACTTCTTGTAGGTTATCCTGTAATATATATATATTCCTGAAGATATTGAGGGTAATATCTATTTTTGTGATGAACCCGGCAGAAGCTGGTATTAAAAAATAGCGGTTGCTAACTAATTCAAAGACGTAACTAGGCAGAGTCTGTAGTATCTTAACCAGACTGCTGATAAACATACTTATGTATTACTAAATACAAACAAATAATATAAAACTAGCTAGCAACCCGCCCCGGCTTCGCACGGGTAGCTGAGACATCTTCAACAATCATCATCACATTTCAACCAATTTTCACAAAACCTTAACAAATTATACACCTAAACCTTCCTCATGAATCACTCTGTCTATTCACCAATAGACCAAAAGACCGCATGAAAATCCGATCAGTAGTTTCAGACAGACAGACGCGGCGGGGGATTTTGTTTTATAGTATATAGTAATGAAGCAACGGCTACTATTATACCCATATTAAACCGGTGACGACGTGTTATCGGGTGAGTAGCCGATTAACTGTGTAAACGCCTAAGTTTTTTTGGTTAACGAACGAGCTACTAACGGGAACTAGTTGCTACTACACGGGTACCACAATAAAGTTTACAATTTATTCATTTATATTTTTACCAATTTGAAATTAAGAGCCGTACAGGTTTACGGGAATTCATATGTGTTTATTTGTAATCATCCCAAGTTTTAACTAGAGAGATTAAGTAGTAATCGATCCAGGCCTATACTTTTTCTGAATTATGAATTGGAATGTGTAGTACTTACTTACATACGTAATGTAAAATTACTCTAGTGGGTCTGCTTAGATATTAGTAATAAATCTTATCTTAGAATAATATATAATCGGTGCTTAAAGCTATTCCACTACATTCTGTAGTGTGAAGTCTAGCAATCTATTCTTTACCAATACGTTAGACTACGTTAAATCTCTCTTAACATACAAAATTTCTAATTTATTACAAACCAGCAGTTCCCGCGCGAACCCTAATTATTTTCCAAAATAAAAGTAGCCTAAGTTCCTCCTTATAACACCAGCTATCTGACAGTGAAAGTCCCGTGGAAATCGGTCCACCCGTCACAAAGATTAGCCGGAATAAACGAACAGACAGACAAAAATTTTAAAAACTGATTTTTAGACATTACAAAAAGACACTTTATAAATTCTTTTTTTGTATTAATGCTCTATTAGTGATAAAAATAAAAACAAACAACTCCAAATGAATCTTGCAAATAAACTTTCACGTTGATACTGTAATCAGTGATTATACTGATTACAGTATCAACACGAAAGTTTATTTGCAAGATTCATACGTGTGTTTGTGATCACTAATCACATTATTATGCAACGACTACCACAACGACGACTACTATAAAAAGATACCATCATCATAGTAAAGCTATTTATATACATGTTCAACCTGTTGGATGGAAAGTTTCTTTAAACATTTAGGTTTACAAAATTCACAGTAACTAGTTAATCCAATAACATTAATACCATGCATATTAATAAAATCGATTCTTACAATAAAGCAATAAAAAAGTGTGATCCAAATAAGGAAACAAAACGTGGCGCAACAATAGAGGACTCGTTCATGTAATGTTTCCTACAGTTTTAGTAGTTGATGGTGCAATTATTAGCTGTAAAGGCTCGCTTAAAGCTTGGCATATATTCAACGCTTGAATTCAGCGCTGGAACAAAAATTGGATAGAAATCTCTTTAGGAATTATTATCTACTGCAACCAAATATTGGCCCAGGCTTACATTTTCAGATACAGATAAAACCCGGTTTGGTTAAAAATACTTTGAAGATCCTTGTCGACAAGAACCAGGCCAACATTTTTTTCTCATCCTACTATATAAACCTGAAAGTTTGTGAGGATGTATGGATGAATGGATGTTTGTTGATCTTTCACGCAAAAATTACTGAATTGATTGAGGAAACTTGGTATGTATGTAGCTGGAGACTTGGATTAACACATAGGCTACTTTTTATCCCGATATTTCCACGTCATCGGGACTTACGCGGGTGAAACCGCGGGGTGCAGCCACTCCATAATAATCTACATATGTATATGTTTCCGTTTACTTTTGAAATCAATGTTTAGTCATATATCAACATGAATGACATGACCGAATGGTGTTATTTTTCCACTAAAGAATTCTTAGTAGCCTTTCACCTACTGTAGTTTCTTCCGCATTGTTCTTTTAGTTAAGATAATTGCAAGGGTGATTCTATTTAACGTATCTTTCAAGTCTTATACTGAGTTTAGGCATATATAGTATGAAGTAATAGGATAGACTAAGCAAGTACTACTGCATGTGTTTTTATTCGCTGTTACTCGAGCTCCACCTAAAGGTTGTCAGTCGCATTCTCCCACGAAATTAAAAGTCAATTGTTATAGTTTTTGCAAGTAAGTAAGGATAATACATAACTATTCGATAAAGAATGTACCGAATAATACACATACACCGTAATAGGAAACGTAGTCACATCTTATTCAAATCTTAATAAAACTACATACTTTCTCTTTCTCTTTCTTTCTTTCTTTTCTTTCTTTCTTTCTTTCTTTACTTTCTAAATATCTACAAGCATCACTTCAAAGTTAAACACACTCTTTACCCGATGATAGTCTAGCGTCATCGTTAACATGTGTAATAAAAACGTTACCGACATTAATAGGTACTAAATCAGATGAAAGTACGGATAAATTACTGTCAGATTTGATGTTATTACAAGTGATGAAAGCCTTTATTGACATGTAAAGCAGTAGGCTTATTAAAAAAGAAATTAAAATGGATACCTATTGGTGTGCTGTTGATTGATATAATATACACGTGTAATGTGTACTCGGTAACATTTTATGATGATATAATTGTTTACGTGAAAGTCTAATTAGTCACACTTACACAGACCCGTAGTTTCTAATATTTAATTATCATTTTTGTGTATATTATCTCTTTGGTAAAAATATGTGTTGATGTACTTAGTCACGATAATTCGCAGTTTTATTGTCTCAGGTACTAATCAAAAATGAATACACCATTACTGTAATTTAATGAAAGAAAATACTATAATTAATATAAATAAATTAATAAAACCCATGCGGAAGAAATAAATAAGAGATTTACTATAATTTAATAATACTGCAACATAAATATTGAGCGTGGTATTTTTTTTTGTTAACTGATGAAACGCGCTTTTATGTTTACATTTGTACTGTCTTATAATCTAGATACTTCTCTAATGAATGATAGCAGTTCTTTCCCTCACAAAAAATTCAAACAAAACAAAAAAATGCGAATTTGTTAATATTATACGGGCCTGTAAATCTCGTGATAAGTGATCCTGACTGCTGAGCCAGAGGTCGTGGGTTCGGTTCCCATCCAGGACAAATAATTGTGTGATGAGTACGATCATTTGTTCTGTGTCTGGATGTAATTTTTCTACAATATTATGTATTTTGTTATATTTATGTACATTTATCAGCAGTCTGGTTACCATAGTGTACTATGGTAACCAGACTGCTATGCTGCTGGCTCTGCCTAGTTTAGGATGGGTCGTGTGTAACACCTCACTCAAGTTATTGTTATTATTACTTCACAAAACAAAATATGTAGGTTTCAGGAACTTCGCATTTTCACATAAAACAACTGCCATTTAATACAGACATTCGCTAACCTCAATTGCAAATGTTAACACTGCGTAATCGAGACAACACAACTAAGTTGTTATGTAGTTTGAAACAAATAGGGTGGTATGACGTAATTACCAAACCTAATCAGAAGGTAAGGGCGGTTTGGGACAATCTACAACTCGTTAATTAACAAAGTGGGTCAGCAAACGTCACTTTTTACACTTGTGAAGCACATTTGTGTACTACAACGTTTTAAATGCAAGAAGTCCCTAAACGCATGATCTACATTAAGTATTTATTGGTAAGCAGCTAAGGAGCAAAGCCCTCGGCGTGTTTCGTCAAAATGTTCTTGTTTCAGAGAGAATTATAATACGTGATGTTACTAAAGTCCGTGGAAGGCAATTTCAGATTACTTCGAAACCGTGAAAGCTTATTATTATTATGACTACATAAAAACATTCACACATTCACAAGCATTATTTTTAGTTCTGATAGGGTTCCCGGATTACGTTCTCGGATGCGAGTACGTTACGTACTGAGGCGACGTAAGTTTTAAGTTATTTCTTGTTTCGGTTTTCAGTTAAAATTTAGCAGAAATCAATGTTAAAGTATTGTTGTGGTTCTAACTTTTGGTTACCAGAGGTCCATAAACGGAGGCTGAGGGGGAAAAGGGAAAAGAAAAAATTAACGGTCTTGCATAGACCATCAAAAGCCCTTAACCTGTGTGCAAAGTTTTGGAGCCTTTTAGTTTTTCGAGCTGATTGCATTAGCTAGACATAATAGCCCGTATAAGCGCTTTGCTTGATCAGGGCAGAGCATGTGTTCAGTTACGAATATTCAGACGTCGATGTCGGTCACACCCGGCTACACCTATTGAGATTTATTGTTAAGCCACTCAGTGTCCACGTTGGCCATCTTGATTTCATTGCAAAAAGACTTAAGCGGTGATAATGAAACTATTTCGGTTACATTCGGAACATCAATACGTGATTATTGATTCATTAATATCGTGATAAAGATGCTTTACTCAGTACACAATTTTATTACATACATTTACACGGTGACTGTGAGACTAACATACAGTATTCGACACGATTATAACATATTATTATTTTAATATTTACAACACTGTTCTAAGGTATGTTTTTATAGAACATGATTGGCAAACAAACAATCGCTTTACCTGATCGTAAGCGGTTATTAATGCCTAAAAACACACCTAATGCCAGTGGTGTAACGCCCGCATCGCTCCCTTTCACGAAGCATAAAAAGAATATTTTCAAGCATTTTTGCAATATTTAAACTTTAAATAGTCCCTTTTTCAACCTTATAATAATAATAATCATTTATTTCGGGCTGCATAGGCCCATAGATAAATACCTTAATCTAAATATATATACTAAAACATTCTTTGTAAGTAATTTTTTTTTTATTGTATAGGGGGCAAACAAGCAGACGGGTCACCTGATGTAAATGACTACAGCCGCCCATGGGCACTTGTAACTCGAGAGTCACAAGTGCGTTGCCGCCCTTTAAGGTGGGAGTAGGAGAAAAGGGGGGAGAGGGAAAGGACGGGAATAAGAGAGAGGGAGATTTATTGTTAAGCAACTCAGTCCACGTTGGCCATCTTGAATTCATTGCAAAAAGACTTAAGCGGTTATAATGAAACTATAGGGCCTCCGATAACCTCACTAACGCGGCGAAATGCAATGCAACATTGCTTCACTGCCGGTTTTCTGTGAGGCCGTGGTATAATAACATATACATGGTAATAAACAAAACTTAAAACTAAGTTAGTAACACTTTACTTGCACTAAACTAAAACCATTAGTTCGTATATAGACATACCAAATCCAGGAATCCTATCAAAACTAATATTTTGTGTAGTCTTTAAATAGTCTAAGTAATAATAACCTTGTACAGTCCAGAGGTAAGCGAGAAAATGTCATTCCATAAACTTGTATAGGGTGCTTAGCCTGCCCGTCTTACATACATAAATAATATCTCTCCGCTCCTAGTAGAAATAAAAGTAAATTGTGCTACATCAGACCTTCACACCTAATCCCGCTTACGTAATACTGGAACGCCCAAGTCATTTCTAAATTAGACTACAACCCCAGCCTCTGAAAGGACAAAAAAGAGCAAAGCTAGTTTGCTAATTAAAGCCTGAAAAATGAAAATATTTGTGCCTCTTTAGCATCAGAGAAAATTAATATGTGCAGTGGATTATCATGCTAAATACCCGTTATTCTAAAACGCAATTCCTTAAAGAGTTTATAACTGTTATTTCCAATTTCCTTTTTCGTGGATCTGTTTAACAACGTTTATAGACCACTAAAATTTACATGTAATCTTTAACATTACACCCATTCAAGATAAAAAACGAATTTTCATTTCCTTCGTCACGCGTCGTTGCGTTAAAAAGATTGTACACAAAAGGAATTTCTAAGTTCTGAACTCACGGACATTTTCAACAAGCCTTTGAGCCTTGAATCAAAGGGACAATTTTATGTCTTCATAATATGTAGACACAATTTTTCGGACCCGCTCATTTCCTTGAACATGGGATGCGGAAGTACGATGAACTATATCTTGGACCCTTATACCGATTACGGTCCCGAAAAGTTTCCAATAACAGTCTAAATGTTAGAGTTTTTGGCTTTCACTACGAAAGTACGAATGCCAGTAAGGAAGTGCAGAATATTATGTATCTATTGCGGCTAGATTTAATATTATGCCCTCTTTACATGGCAAATAAAAGGGAGATGTAGTAAAAACTTTCAAGATTTCACGTTTCAAATTAATTTCGGGTCAAAGTAAAGATTTGATGTTTTAGTCATCTTATTCCTTTTGCTTTGTATTTCTATTTTACTATGATGTTATAGTCGAAGACTTAACGAAATTAAATTTTTAAAATGATTTCAAAACACAATAAAATTGTGAAATAGAAGTTTATAATAAAACGGTGATATAATAAAAACGCTTGATATGTTACGTTTACAGGGTCAACAAACTAAACTAATTTAAAATACATGTTTGGTATATAAAGTGGAATTTGCATGAATTCGTCTGCTCAAGTACGCACGAAAATACGTAAACGTTATACGTAAGTTAAATACAGAGAGGTTATTATTTTGTTCACTTTTTTCCGTCATCAACATCGTCTCAAGGGTCGTCTACAGCTGCTGTCTTAAGGCGAATCTTTCCTATCCCTTTGAACAGGGCGTTGGTTTAGATTACTTCAGATAAACTAGCGACGGTCTAGAAATATTTTAAGCTTTGTGGTTTATGGTTAAAACTCGAGAAAGTTTATTTTAATTCCACACTCTCCCCATCGAAACAAATGTATGGATCACACATAATTGTATTTGTAAGCCGTTTTCCCATTTGCAAATATATTTTGATCAATCGGTGAAGTCTTGCAGATCAGCGTTGTTATCACAACGGTAAATGGTTACTATGTAGATTTATATTTGTGACTTCAGGGCCTAATAAAAATAAAAATTGGTTGTCTGTAAAGTTGGTTTACGGACGATAATTTCACGTAATAACGTCATAAGTAGGCCGATCGTGCCTCTCTATCGCTTGTTCCGCGCTCTCGCTTACGCGCTCGGCTCAGGCGGAACGTGAGAATGAGTCATGTTTTTCGTGCGTGCAACCGGCTTTCATCGATTTATAAGACGTTATCACGTGAAAATAATACAGTTGATCTAATGTTTAGACTAAATGTTAAATACCAATATCATTGTTTTAACCTAGAATTACTGAAACTACGAATAAAGAAGACTGTTTAAATTGGAATCTAAATTACTTTTGTCAAATCTTTTAATAACTATAGATACTATTACACGAAAAGCTATTTTTGCACCATCAAAAATGACTGCGGTAAAAAGCATATCATGACGTCAGTTGGGTTAAGAGCCGATCACCGTAACTCACAGGAATGTCATATCCGTGTCTAAAGGACCGTTTCACTTAGCCCAGATAAGGGTTTAGAAAATTTATGATCCATTTTGCTCACCTTTCCCAGCTTCAGAAGAACTATTAATCAAGAGCTCTGCGCTTTTGACAAACAGCTTTATAAAATACTAAACCCTTCTAGATTAAAATAAGTTTTAGTGAAATAAAAACAGTTGAGATACGTCCAAAATATTGGTTTTTGGTTGTATAGCAGGTAAAAGATTACAAAAAGAATGTATCTTTTGATCTCATAGAACAAAGAATAATTATAACAACAAGATCAAATAAAATTGCAGCTTCGATCAGAAAATAACGCCCTGTCCGTTAGCTTTTCGGTACTTGGTCCATTGATGCAGTTGATCCGCTAAGTAACATAATCATGTCATATCATACTTAGTTCTTCTCCCCTTAGCTCGCAATCGTCTATGCAACGAGTATGTAACAATCTTAGTTAAACTCACTTGCCATAGATCTAAGATAAGCCAAGCTTACAAATCTAAAGATCCTATTGGTGGGTTTGACGTATATCAAAATACTCGTATGTGTCAAACCCACGATGGTCATCTTGGAGTTCAACTCGACTTTGGACCGCAGGTCTGGATTATTTAACTATGCAATATTCAAAATATACGCTGGATGTCCTCCTGGCAGCGGCTCACTAAGTACCGATAATCGGTATAACGTTGCATCGCTCCTACACTGTAAACAGGTTAATGACATCCAAAGTGACATTCTTGTGTTATTAATAAGTTTTTTGGTGAGATTATTGTTGCGGCAATAAGTCGTCAACAGTGTGTGTCATATATCAATTTATGAACTTAAAGTCAAAACAAACATAATAATAAATGTCTTGCGCAAATATATTTATGAAAAAACTATATATATACTTGCACTATATATATTTGCAAAACTTATTGAAATAAACATTATAAAACGTTGGTCACTACTACTGATTACATAGTTACATTTTCTAGTTTGTAATGAGTAATGACAATATCCTTCTTAGATGACTGGTTGGCCCGAATACATGACGTCATGATGTATACGCGAGCGCTGGGGAAAGTACATTCTTAACCTATTGTCACCAATGTTCCACTTATCTTTACTCTTCAGTTGTAAAGTAAATTATTCTTTAGGAAAACATTTAGAGAGTTATTAGTTATTAGTCATCTTTGGTAGGGAAAGCATACTGAAAGGAATTAGGCAGTACAGTAAAAGTTATATACATATAGACACAATTACTTGCAACTATCTCAAACATTTTTTTCTTACTTGCTTTATACTTAAAAATCCTATATGCTACATAAAATAAAAACAGGTAGTCATGGGACTGCCGACAGAAGTGAAAACTTAAACAAAACAACGAACTTAAAACGTCACATTAGCAGGTTAGTGAGATTAATTAATAAGGAGCTGACAGAACTCAATGTTTAGATTAGCGCCTTCTAGTGCATAAGCATATAGCCCCATAGCAAGAGTGCATAAGCGTGCCTAAAGAAGGTTTCACTTCAAAAAAATAGCCTTTGCGAACCTAGATGTTGTGGACCAGACATCTGTTCCACCTGGCCTTGAACAAGGACGAATATAGCAAACTTTAGGAATGAAGAGGCACAATAAAAATAAGAAGAAGTTGCAAATTTGAAAATCTCAAAACCAAAAGTATTTAGGTATATTCAACGTTGTAAATCTGTTGGAAAGGTTACTTCGGCATGCGATTGACCCATCTCGCTATCTAGTATTGGCCGTAAACGCATACATATCTCCAGAAAAGAAAGAGCTTTCGTAAACAAATCGAGATAAAAGTGCTTAGTAATCTGTAACACAGGATAATAAAAGTACGTACTCACAGCCTCTCTCAAAGAATTCTCACCCTTACATCTAACAGCACAAAGTAACTACATTACCTTTGTGATGAGAAAAATAATCTTCTATACTTTCATATTTTTACCGCTAAACAACATTTTTTGCTATCCATGGAGCGGTAGGTAAAATCAAACGTGAAGTTAATTTGAAAAACATACGTTTTTATTGAAGTGAAAACTTCTTTTGGCACGTTGGGCACTTTGGTGTGGGGGGAAAAGCACTGAACTCGCGTGACTATCACGCTCAAATACATATATACAGATGTATGTATGTGTGTATGTATATCACTACATCACTACATATAATAAAACAAAGTCCCCCACCGCGTCTGTCTGTCTATTTATCTGTCTGTTCGCAATAAACTGAAAAACTACTGAACGGATTTTCATGCAGTTTTCACCAATAGACAGAGTGACTCATGAGGAAAGTTTAGGTGTATAATTTGTAACCGTGCAAAGCCGGGGCGGGTTGATAGTAACAACATAAAAGTAAGTTATGTTTTTACTTCTGACGTGCAGTCCTACGACTGACAGATTTTTTTACATCTGACATGATATTGATAAGTTTGGATGTATTGGAATTCCAATAAACAATGGAAATAATATACATCATACGATTCCCTTTTTATTTATGTTAAACTCGAAAATTAATAAACAAAAGATAACATTCCATCAATAGGTTATTTGTCCTCTAAAAACTATAATTGAAGCTGCTATGCAATATCAAAAGAAATACAACACATGTTTTGCCTTTTGTGATCCGAAAAATACAATATGAACGGAACTTAGCTGTGAATGAAATTTTTTATGAAAATATCGGAAATTCTGACTTTTGAAATTTACTTAAACAATAACATCATACTACTATAACAAATACCTTAGTAAAGCAATTTACTAACAATTTTTTTTTATTAAAAAATAAGATTTTCGTAAAACTAAGATGTCAAATATGCACACGTTTAGCGATAAGCTGTTACTGCTGCTTATAAACGACTAGTTTATGCTCACTGCTCTGCCCCTAAGGGTCGTACGTAACCTATAATATTGATCAATAAATACTCTATCCAATACAAAAAGGATTATACAAATCCGACTGGTAGTTCCACAGATTAGTGCGTTTAAACAAACAAAAAAAAGTATATGCGCACGTAAGAAGTTATACTTCTTAGGCGTAACAAGATAAAAATCTTTCGCGTTATCCTACGTTTGTAGAAAAAACGACACTTATAATAGAAAAAAAGGTATTTAATACATTGAAAGTTTTATTATAACGCATTATCTAGTTAAATAAAGTTTATTTAAACATCATAATAAATAATACATACAGTCAACTAACCTCAAATTCTACAAACGTACTCAAAGTAATATGTAAAAACCACTTTTATCACTTAAAATCACAATAAATTATCTTTAAATCAATATTTTTTTAATAAATATCAGTCACCATGATATATTATTTGAAAAAGTATATATTTATGTATATTTATATATATTTTATGCGGACTGATACAAAACACGTGTTGTAGGTTCAGAAACACTTGACTAACTTAAAATCTAAAATGTTGACTAGCTAACTTCAGGGTGTCGGTTTTTTGCGACGGTGTGCTCGCGCATCGTAAAAATTTACTCTCATCATTTGTCCCTAACGCGCCATAAGTATAACTTCAATAATCAAAGAAAAAAATTCTTTAGCTTTACTATATTAGTATATATTGCAAAACCAATATTGCCACTGACAACTAAGATATCAAAAAAGCTTACTAGCTTTGTGTACGTTTTTTCTCAGCAAGGTATTGTGCAAAAATGTTAATAGCTTAACTAATGTATAATTCGTTTTTAAGTTAAAGTGTGCAACACACGCTGCAACTTCCTTCGATTGCAACATTGTAACCAGGACAAATTATAATCTTACACAGATATTATAACTTCCCGTAAAGGCATTTGTGCAATAAATTATTGCATTACTCGTACATTCCAGAAAACTTGTCCACCATAAATTACGATTACAATGTGCAAAATATATACGCATACCTCTTAAATATACATCCGTAATTATATTTTGCCAATAATCGTTAATTGTAACGTTTGCGTAACACTATGTAATTCTGTAATAAGCCTGTAAGAGATCGCTCTTAACAATAAGGCACGTCTATTGTACATATCCACTTTGTGCATTTTTGAAGTGAAAACTTCTTTAGCGGCGTTGTGCAATTTTGGGATGGGTAAAAAATGTTAAGCTCGCCTCAGGACACGTGACCTGATCGAAAATTCGTAAGACGATTTGAAATTCAAACATTTATGAGCGGCCCGGAGCGCAGAACTTCCAGTGTACCCTATGTATACATTTAGATATGTTATTACCTACTTTTTATTTTTAACCTAATTATATATATACAGATGTGTGTGTATGTATATGCAAATACATAGTGAAGTTTTGTTTTCACTTCTGACGTCCAGTCCTACGACTGACTGTTTTCTTTAAGCAATATGTCTTTGGTGTACAATAAAGATTATTCTATTCTATTGCAACTGCACCTCAAACATGTGTAATGTTTGATTTGGAACTCTTCCGTATGAAGTACCAGAGTATGAATGTGCTAGTTATCACACTCAGACTTCGATTTGGCCAGGGTGGGGTAAATAATCGCAGAATAACGTAACATATCCTTCGATTTTTTTAATCTTCTTACACCTTATAGCTGTAGTGAGGTCAACAATCTATTCAAGCATCTTCACCACAATAGTTTATTTATTTAGTTGATACTTCTAGCTTGAGGTACAGTCTGCTATTTATCTATACTTATATTATAAAGCTTAAGAATTTGTTTGTTTGGTTAAACTCGTTAATCTCAGGAAATCACATTGAAAAAATAAACACTTTAAAGTATACTCTTATTAAAAAGTTTAACTGACTTCAAAGACTAGTAACAAAGGGCACTAATGTGTGAAAAATAATTGATTACAAGCTTGATTAAAAATACTTAATTTACTATAATAGTTAATATTTTAAAGACACTAGGTACCTACTGGTCTGTTTGAAGTCGGTGCCAAGCCAAGGAACTTGATAGATAGGCTAGGTCCATCGCAGTGGCTGCGAAGGGCTTCATGCTGAACAAAACAAGTCAAACGGGCAGACGTCTTTGACGTACGTCTCAATGATATTGAATTTTGAATGCTTTGTGAAGTTGCTGATAAATTTACATAATTTGAATATTACACAGAAGTACTAGTATCAGTTGGTGTTTAATAATTAATACATTTTCAGATACGTCATTAGAATTATATTCTGTTCTTAATTAAAGTGTTTGTATCCATAAATAGTATTACTTATTGCGTTTCAGGCTTGGCACCGACTTCAAAGAGACCAGTAAGTACCTAGACTACCTAGTTTCTTTATAATGTTACCTATTATATGTATTAATACCATTGATTTATAAAAAACTTTTTTATAAATCAATTATTAAAACTGTTAAATGTATTGTAGTCTTTTCAATTAAGTTTGTAATCAATCATTTTTACTTTTTTTTTATTTTTCAAGTCGGTTCCTATTAACAGGACTATTCAGAAGACGAAATCTGTTTTAATTTGGGTTAAAATGTAATATTTATGAATGAAACTTATTATTACCTATTTCTACATTCTTAATCAGAATCCTACTAATATTATAAACGTGAAAGTTTGTGAAATGTATGAATGTATAGAGGTTTGTTGCTCTTTCACGCAAAAACTACTGAACCGATTGCGATGAAACTTGGTATGTAGATAGCTGGAGACTTGGATTAACACATAGGCTCCTTTTTATCCCGATATTGCCACGAAATCGGGACTTACGCGGATGAAACCGCGGGGCGCAGCTAGTATTTAATAATTTAGTTAAACTCTCAATGAATCTCGCAATAAATACAGCTACTAAGTATCTATATATCAAAGATCACGGCCACTGTTTGAAACTGCATATGAGTGGTAAGCTATTATTATGTACTAAAGTTACACAATTTTCATACTTACTTATATTGCATAAGTTACTACATTGATGTTTTACTCCACAAATTAAAACTCTCTTAAGAGTATGAGCTCGATTTTTAGAAATCTTTTTTGTTTAAACATGGTTATATAACACTGTCATTATAATATCTTAATACTGATATTTATTTATGATAATATCATAAAATTGTTTGAAATTCTAGTCTTCATGTTGCTACTTCGTACGGCTGTGTGCCGTTGTCTTTTGCGTTAACTTGCATATTAAATATGTAGCCCACTAGTGTTGTTGTAGGAGAGTATACAATTACAATGTACCAAGTGCTTGTGTATGTGTGTGGTGGAATCGGGCTAGCGTCGTGGCTCAAGAGAAAAATGTTAAGTTTATTGTGCTATAGAGGCATACAATATTTCTTAATTTTGTTTTTATTTATTTTTTCTAGAAGTTTGAGTAAGATCAAGGGATATAAGGCCGAATCAAAAATTTTAAAACAGGGATAATAATAATAACTTTATTGTTTTGTTCTCTCACACAGATACAAAGGTAGTACTTAAAATAGTTGTAGAGATTATTACAATTACAGATATCTATGTGAGAGACTGGTATCTGTACTAGGAGACCTGTATGACAGATTACCAGTCTCTCCAGACTCTGGGCAATTGGGTTCAGGTAAGTAACAATTATTACTATGTATTAGATGTGTGTGTGTGTGTGTGTGTGTGTGTGTGTGTGTGTGTGTGTGTGTGTGTGTGTGTGTGTGTGTGTGTGGGTGGGGGTGTGGGTGTGTATGTGAGTGTGTGTGTGTGGGTGTGTGTTTTCTGGTAGAAGTGTAAATACTTTTGTCTAGAAACCTACATTAAGTAAATTTTCAGTTTCTTCATAATTCAGGGACTTAAGCCATACTGTGAGATTTTGTTTGCATTTAAATTTTGTTAGAGGGTAAATTGTGATCAACTTATTTATTTTATTATAAAGGTATACTCCTAAAAAGCCAAAATATTTCTTGGAGAAGTTAGTGGACCATTGTTTATCCGACAAACAGACCTTATGTTTGAGCCGTTTATTTTGATTGCGTAAGGGATTGAATTTGATAAGAGAGTGTTGCTTGAGAATGGTGTTTAAAATATAAAGTTGCCGTACTGTTAGAACATCGGCAAGTCTATACAAATCATTTGTGGGGAACAGAAAAGGCAATGTTAGACTGACCTTTAGTACAGCTCTTTGGGCTCTCTCAACTTTTATCAAGTTCGTCTTACATGCGCCGCCCCATACAGTGATGCCATATGATAAGCTGGATTGACATAGGGCCATGTACACCATCCTAATGGAAGATTTATCAGAAACATGTCGGAGGTTTTTGAAGATGAAAATCAGTTTGCGAGTCCTAGCTGATAGTAGTTGACTGGGGATGATTGTCTCACTAATGTACCTTTCCAACATTTATATGTGCAGAGATTTAAGTATTGAAACCCTTCCGACCGACCCATAAAAGGTCAGAAATATTGTGATTTCTTTCTTAAATATTTGCCTTTAATATACAAGACGTATAACATTATTTGTTAAAAGTTAGATACATTTTTAACCGACTTCAAAACAGGGGCGGTTTTATGTTCCACAGTATTTTTTTTTAGTATGTATGATCACCGATTACTCAAATACCCCTGGACCGATTTAAAAAATTCTTCTTTTGTTTGAAAGGGTACACTTCGAAGGTGGTTCCATGATCATCAGGTCAGGATCTGATGATGGGATCTTGGAGAAATCGAGGGAACTCTTTAAATTTTATAGGCACATTTGAAACAATTTGGGTATTTTGAGGCGCATTGAAGTCGGTGATACTTTTTTTTAAAAGATAATTATTTAATACATATACAAACACCTCAGACTACGTAAAATATTTTAATGATATTTATATAACCGTATCTAGTAGTAGACAACTACCTAATTTTTGCTTCTAAATTTGACAGGTGAAAATTACTATAATATCAAAGATAATAGACAAGCAATTTCAACACGAATTGTGTTGAACCGCGTCGATGGCCAACCGACACACACAAACGTACACTAAAATAGCGGTGTGTAGGTAAGCACCGTAGTCTCATTCTTAGTTGCGCACGCGCTCGTCGTCTCAAAGAAAGCCTCAGTGCTGACTTAGCGGCCGTCGCGACCGCACCGGCCTGCCGACCATGTGGCAGACTTTGTGACTCAAGTGAAGTGAATTGTGTACAAGCACAGTGCCCGTGCGTTAACCCCAACCCCTGATAGTGCCTAACCGGATTTTTAGTTGGAACGCCCCGCGGCGTGGAAAAGGTGGGTGTTTCTTCCCTTCGTAATCTAGAATCTCAGTATCAGTGTGGCAGTCGAGTGTTAATTTAAGGTAATGTGAAAGTTGTGACGATCGATCGTCGAGTTCGAGGAGTCAGCGATGTTGACACACTTTTGGTTCAGGTGTGGTGGCCGGCAGGTGGGCGCGCCCGCTCTGTGTCAGTAATACGTGTCTGACCAAAATTCCGATCTCAAGAGACCGCTTTCGGTTGGGCAACTTTCTTCCGGGTTAGGTTTTAGATTCCGGCGTTCAATAGGCCTATTATAATTTGCTATAATACAAACATTCGTTAAGTTTATGTCTTAAATATACTATCGTTATAATAAAAGCTCGATGATGGCATCAAACGGAAGACATCAACGCGCACCGTTGAGCTGTATCTATACATCTTGGCAACTTACATTGTTATTACAGTTCGTTATCTTGCTTATAATGTGGGATTTGATAACCGTGAGCTGGGATTTTAGTTTTATCTTAAAATATTCCATTTTAAATTTCAAAACTTGCTGTAATTTTTTTACAATTTATTGACAATTAACAAAAAGTTACGTTAAGCTGTTAAAAATATACATATCTTAACAGAAAATAGCATAGTACTTGAATATATATTAAAGTAATTTAGTACCTAATAAATACTTTTAATAGCGCTTTCACAATAACATATAACGATAATATCAATAAATTACAAATCGATCGTAAGTAACACTACTATATTATACTAGAAACTATTTAGGTTTTAAAGCCGATAAAGCAATAACAATTCCAGCCTTTATTGCACCCTGAACACACCCAAGATAAAGGCATTTACTCGTAGTTGGAAATCTGAATAACTACAGTATAAACAAGAAGGCAAGGCAAACGGGGACACAGTCGAGTATTATACTTAACTATAGTCAGTGACGAGGTTCAACCGGTCCCTCCCTCCCCCCTCTGTCGTCGTCCCCCGCGGGCTCGTACCGCGATGCGCCTGAGCGCATCCCTCGCATCTCCATTTTCATAAATTATGATTGACCTCATAAGAAAAGGGTAATTACATGCAGTTTTTGAACGTAAATTTATGCAGGTTGGCTTTCATCTTTAAATGTACGAACCTTAGTTGAAATGCCTTTCTATCCCGTAAAAGTATAGAACAGTTGTATCTAGTGCATATATATTATTATTTTAAAGAGAACTCTCCCTGTCTGTTTGTTTGGGTGTGGTATTAACACCAAGCGAATTAGGAACATTTTTAAAGAATAAGTTAACTCCAAGAAATGTTTTATAAATAATTTACTAATTATGAAAACAGTTTTAAAAGAACTAATCTTTTAAGTTGTTCACCTTGTTAACCCGTAGGCAGATTTCTCAGGCAAAGATAATGATTTTTAATGTTACTTAATCACGGACATTAAAAGAGTATTTATTGGTAATTAATTGACTTTGGAGACATTTCGATTCCATAATTCAGTTTGGTACCACGGACTTGAGATCAAAAACATTCAATTTCAAAACAAGTTTAGTGTTTTCGGATGTAGCATTGCAATGTTAGGCGCAAGTGGCTTGCTCAAGCACTACATTTTTAATCTACCTTGTGTTTACACTACTACCGGTATAAAATGATTAAAATTCAGTCAGTTATTTATATATTAACATGATATGCACAAAAATTAACACTGGCGGACTCAATACCATAGGCATTTTCTACCAATCTACCTTGGGGAGGTGCAGAAATGGGTAAATAAGTGCACTAAATTTAAATAATAAATTCTAGAGCAAAGGAAAAAAATACATACACAAACGAGAAAAAAAAGAAACGAAGACTTAAACATTGGAATATATAAATACAAAAATACACACATACATATATACATACACATCACAATATATAAAGTATTAATGTTTTGATAATCCTGCTGGATAATGCGAATCATAGTTTGGCAGGTTGCAAAATAAAATGGATCATATTTTACGAGCAGTTTTGAGTCTTGGTAAATTCGAAATAAAGAAATCCTTATCCTTACAATAGAATTGCAATCCGCAAGGCACGATGGCTAATTATCTCAGTTCACTGGCTCAGGCCACTTGGCTTTATAAAACAACATCATTTTTTTGAACTTGTTTCGTACACGTATGCGACGTACCATCCATACATCTAAATTGGAAAAACACTGTCTTAAATCCAAAAGAATATATTGTACAGCAATATAAAAATCATATACCGTTATAACATTTAAATTTATGATGTGCGCTATGGGTGATATCTTCACGAATAGCAATCTCTTCAAACTAGAGAGGCTACGGCATTATGCAATCTTATTAACAGACCGTATAAAAATATTCTGGAATATAATAGAATATATAATTAGTTTTAATACTTAGAAGTTCTGCAAGAAATAAACTGCTTTCGTATAAAGTAAGAATTGTATTAACAATACCTTTCTATTGTTGGTATTGTCTCTTTCAGGGAAATTTAGACGATTTAATAACGGTATGATTATTATCAATAACAACTGAATTTCCTTAAACAATCGATATCACAATACATGTCAAAAACAATGGCCTTTGATAATACAAAATAAATTTCAAAAGATTCGAGTTAAAAAGATCTTGAAAAAGCTGTTATAACGTATAATAATAACTAATCTTGGAAATGGCGTAGGCTGTAAAACAAGCAGATAAGCCTCAACAGTTATTTCCTTAAATTAAAGTTATAAAAGTCTTCCAAGTGCGGTAAAGTCTGACGGATTGCACCAGGTACGCAGTGAGTTACGACTTTCTCCGACTAGCTCTGAGTCTCATATCCATAAGACTACTTTTTCTCACACTAGAAGTGGGACACGTTACTGTGTCATAAAAAAAACTGTCAGTCGTAGGACTGCACGTCAGAAGTGAAGACACACACACATCTGTATTTATGTATCTGAGCGTGAGGGTCACGCGAGTTCAGTGCTTTTTCCCCATACCAAATGTGCCTAACCTGCCTAAAGAAGTTTTCACTTCAAAAATAGCTATTGGGTTTAGATGTATTATTCTAATTAAAGAATTTTTATACAATTAGAATTGTCATGAAATGAAAATGTAAATGACACAAGACCTTCTTCAGACACGATACTCTTTTTAAACATTTTATATCAACTTGACTTGTAAATATGTAGTGTATGTTAGTGTATGTAGTGTATGATTTTCTTGAGTTAACCAAAAAATGTGATTTCAAAATTACAAAAAAAAGATTCATTGCAGAAATTAATTTCGTTTCAAATATTATAAGTTTATTATTTAGTCATGCTGACTAATAATAGGCAACCTACGTTTCTTTAAAAATTTAAGCTTATTTTAATTTGCAACGGCCAAAAATATGCTTGTCTAAGATATTTTTACTTGTTTACAATTTCCTCACTAAGCTCCATTTGCTCATTTTCATTTTTTTTATCTTTCTTTACACATACAAAATTAATTATAAACAAAAATAAATCAATTCTATATCAATCATACTACTAAATTAGGTTTGTGGCGCCGATAGGTTGTTGCTTCGCTCTGTTGAATAAATCATTTTGTGAGCGGGAGAAATTCGACGACTCGATCGACCCAAAGGCGATATTCACAAACATATCCTCTCATAACATGGAAATTTTCATTCCGTATATGAATCGAAAATTCGAGATGTACATACGAATCATAATGAATAAGCAATGTGTCGTCATTTCATCAAGTAATCTTTGGACATCTGATATAACACACACAATACCTGATGGACATGACAATTAATCAATTTCAAATTTATTATACCAACTTTATTGAGATTATTAGTAATATAATATTGTCGCAAGACAAGTATTATTGCAAGAGTATTGATAAATATCTGAGTATTCATTAATCCGTAAATTTATTCCATTCACAATTTCTGATAAAGCAAAAATATCTAAAACCTTCCTGTACGCGGTAAGAACAATAACAATGATCAGGAACTTGTCGAAACCAGAAATACTGATAATAACACGTTACTAGACGAACAGAAATCCCACGTCGATAAAAACCTGCATATTTCATCTAACAATTATATACAAAGAGAGCTTTGTGATGTTGGCAAAAAGGACCGGGGAGGTCATTGAAGGCAGAATACGTTTGATCATCACTCAACAAGCCAAATAAATGATCGTGAATTCAAAAATGGGGCTTTGTTGTTATTTTGCTTCAGAAATCGGACAAGTTTGGTTTCTCTACAAGAACTTCCTTCAACCTTCTTAAGAAACTGATCTGTAAGGGAATTTATTTTTTAAACGAGAATTTATTTTCGTTTACTGATATGACGTTATAAAATAACGCAATTTCTTTAAATTATTTTAGTGTTCTATAATAAAAACACTGTTATTACTTTTGTTTTTACTTTGTTACGCTTTCACAAGTTATTAAATTCAAGTATTAACTCTTGTCAGTAATGAATGTAACGATGAACTTAATCCACTATACCTGGGGCAAATTTCCCTATATATCATGACGTTGACATTCTCCGTTTCCTTCTCCTTTCTTCTCGTTTTACTTGGCTTACCTATAGTCTACCTCATACTCGCTTTCACATATATCATTAATCATTTTTCCTCTCACGGTTTTCTAGTTTTTATTGTCTTCATTTCCTATTAATGATACAGCCTACACTATATACCATTTACATTTACAATATATTTTATATTTGACTGGCCTGTTGGTCTAGTGGTTAGTGATCCTGACCGCTATGCTTATAGGTCGTGGGTTCGATTCCCACCTGAGTCTGGGTGTTCTTTGTGTCCTTTGTTCCTATGTTTGTAAAGTCCCCCGCGACACAGGAGTAATTCCTAATGCGGGAGTTGTCATTAAAAAAAAAAATTGTAACCAATTTTTCCAAATGTTTTCAGTTCGTCTCCAATCCTTTTCGTCATTATCTTAACTTAGATTCAAGTAACACTAGGCTCCACATTAGCGATTTTATTATGAACTTCTTCCTTGTTTTTTTTTTATTTTTATTTGTTTTGAAATTTTCGATGTAATTAAATATGTTTTATTGTAAATACTTTTTCACCTACAGTGTATTCAGTCTTAATATCAGCCATAAATTAGTACAGCCCGTAGAGCCGGAATTCATAATTACACTTCCCGGGTGTCTTTCACAAATAGATAACCATAAATATTGTATTAAAATGACTGCCCACTAAAGCTCACAATTCTCGAAAGCTCATTCATAGCCAATCATTCGATGTACGTCGTATGATGCTCTCATTGACGGAACACCCATACCTATAATTACGCTACTACATACGTGTACGGTGAAAGTGTTGCACACATACGGCCAAAACATAGTTTAATTTTCACAATCCACGCTACTAAACGACCCGTATGGAAAGTATATCTGCATTTTATACAGAACGACACAGCGATTACAAAAAAACTATCTGATTGTTACAAAAAACTGCGGTAGTGAAAACTTTTTGGGGAGTAATAGTTGTCTCAGCCTTTTTATCTACTTTTTGCTTTTATTATAAATAGATGAATAAGAATGTTGCAATTCTTATATCATCGATTCTCTAAATCAGTTCAAAATTTTGCTTAATGTATTTACAGATTACAATATCGTAACTAGTTATTAAGTTTTTGGAATTCACATTTAAACGTTTCACTAAAGAAGGGTTAACGCGCACATAAGAATTAAATTAATAACCGCTTCCTAAGTCAA
Organism: Euplagia quadripunctaria; assembly: GCA_963859945.1. Taxonomy (NCBI): domain Eukaryota; kingdom Metazoa; phylum Arthropoda; class Insecta; order Lepidoptera; family Erebidae; genus Euplagia; species Euplagia quadripunctaria. The sequence goes on along the minus strand of OY982567.1, from coordinate 6,725,060 downwards.
TCCTAACCAGTTTTAATCCAACATTGCTTCGGCCCTGTTCTCTAAGCTATTTAGCACAGAAACGTAGCAACAAACAGGTTTGAAATGTTTCCTACCTACCAACTCTTTATACCTTATCTTCCAACACATCTTAGAAATCGATTAAATAAACAACAGGGCAAATATTCATCGATTATCGACGATGAAGTGAAAGAGCCCTCAAATTACTCAATAGTTTTCTTATATAACTGAGGCGTACCGCAAGACATCTGGAGTGGTGAGCCGAACAACGCAACGCAACGGTTACCAGCCCGTTATTGCTAAGGGGGTCATGCGCGCCGAAGTCGCGTGCGCACACTTTCAACACAGTATTAGTTAGTATTCGACCTGGAATATTTCACTATTAAAAAGGTGCCACGTAGCTTTGTGTTATTCTATTACAATCGATTAGTCAAAGTCTAGATGCATTTAATAAAGTTTAAACTTGAAATACGAGCGCTGTGTGGAAATTTTTGTAATTACGATACGCCAGTACATTAATTTCATATTTAGTATATACTAGCAGCGCCCCACGGTTTCACCCGCGTAAGTTCCGATCCCGTGGGAATATCGGGATAAAAAGTAGCCTATGCGTTAATCCAGGTCTTCAGCTATCTATATACCAAGTTTCATCGCAATCGGTTCAGTGGTTTTCGCGTGAAAGAGTAACAAACATCCATCCATCCATCCATCCATAAGTCCAAACTTTCACATTTATAATATTAGTGGGATTATACTACTATAAGAAATGAATAAAAATGTAAAGAAATTAAGCAATAAGTTTTTGGAAAAGTTCAGGTGTTTAAGTGAAAGTTTGGATGGTAAATTATGAAAAAATACTTTCTACAGTTTCATTAAAAATCGATTTCTCGAAATCTACATAAAAAGAAGAAAATATTATATTTTTATTTTATTTTAAACCTAATGTCCAATTTTATTTAGCACCTTGTTCCTAAAATAGGTCACAACCGTACTACACCGTTTTATATTTCTTTATAAACTGCCTGTACTTGACAAATGAAGATGAATGAGGTGAAAAAATAAATACTCACTTAATTTATGAAACTTATTTTTGTTCCTAAGAACTAGCACGATAATATTGCTATAGAACGTAAATTTCTGCACTCTTATCGTAGGGTCCTGTGGCGCAACGGATAACGCGTCTGACTACGGATCAGAAGATTCCAGGTTCGAATCCTGGCAGGATCGAAATTTCTCTTTTGTCTTTTTTTCCTTTTTCATGATTATTTTATATATTATTTAAATTTTTTTATCGTTATTGAAGTAAGTAAAAATGAAGAAAGATCTATTTTTTCTATGCCATTTATTTTATGTTCCAGAATAAACAGTAAATACCCGTAACACAAATTGTGCAATATAGTCCAATCAGTTCGATTATACCATTTAGAAAATTCGTTAAAACTAGACAGCTAACAGTACTCACCTGTTTTCTAATTTAATGCACTTTATTACTGAGCTGTAAGGTCTAAAATTGAAAATAACGGTGGACTAATTTCTATAAGGCGATATGTATCCCTTTGGGGTGGATTTATTATTTATAGTACGAGATCCCGCTGCGGGATTGGTGTGCTCATCGACTTTTTGTTTAAAACCAAATTTTTTATGTTTATTTATAATTAAGAGAATATATATTTACTAGGGTGCCTATCAAAATTTGGCCGCCATTATTTTAATTAAATTATTTTTAATTGATTTTTGGTAAAAAATTTCGTTTATTTATTTTTTAAATAAAATAACGTCTACATCACGGTAATTAATATGAAGATTCTAAAAAAATCACGGGTTGCCGTTGCGCACCTGGCCGCACCTCTTTGCAGCCCAGGTGTGTAAACAGGTATGATTTCGATAAATTTATACGTTTATAACCTATTTTCATTAATTATATGTCAAATTGAAGCTAATTTTTTTCTATTCATTATCATATAAAGTTGCTTAATTAAATCTGGCCGCAAATAAGGGTTACTGGCTGTTAAAGATAATAAATATTTAAGGTAGAGTGAAAGAGAGTTAGCGCGTAACATCATTTGTCAGACGAGGGACAGCGATTGCCGGCTGTGCGACGCTTTTAAGCCATTGCGCATGCGTCGAATGTTAGTGTTCTCAACTGAACAGATGCAGCATTTTTATTCTAACATAAAAACCACGCTGTTTTGGAGTTCGTAATAAACAACGTTTTATATTTACATTGTTATTTTATTTGTGCATCTAAAAATTATTTTATTAATTAACGTAAAGTAAAATTGATAAAGATGAAGTCGTGTTTTTTGTGTAACGAAAAGACTGCATCAAATTCAGCCCAGAAAATAATGGCTGGCTGGTACTAGATGGTTTTTTAAAACCAACATGGTTCCTGGGCGACTCAACTCCAACGCAAGTAAATAGTGTGCTATGTGAATCCACGAACAAAGCTTCCGATAACGACGATTCTGATATTTGTAGCGATGAAAGTGATAGCTCTGATGACAGTACAACTGAAAGCTCCGATGATTCAGATTTTTAAATAAGAGTTACGGAAATATAAGAATTATAAGATAAATTTTTTAATTTTTTAATTGACTTAAATGTTTAATTAATATGTAACAGACAATTAAATACTTGAATAAAATCTAATAAAATTTTTAAATAATACTTTCACAATAAAATTTTCTTTTACTTAAGTCACCTTGGTTTAATTTTTTTATTTTTTAAATTAATATTAAATATCGACGTTCTAATTAGCAAATTATCTAACTCCATTTTAGAGAATCTTTTATTTGTACGAAAAAAACAATTACTTCAAAATTTATTATCATTTTAAAAAACCATTTAATATCATTAATATCTAATAGAGATATAATATTTAAGTTTGAATCATTCAAATAATTTGTAATTCGATTATTGCTTCATCAAAATGTTAAAAAAATCACCCTCTAAAAAATAAGGAGTTAGACAAATTGCTAACTAGACCGTCGATATATCAAATCAATATTAATTTTTTGTTGCAATTTTTAAATTTGTCATTTTGAAAAAAATTACATATTTTTTGGAGTATTTATTATAAGTCGTCTCTATTACTCCCCGGTGGTTGAGAACACTAACATTCGACGCATGCGCAATGGCTTAAAAGCGTCGCACAGCCGGCAATCGCTGTCCTCGTCTGACA